>CM018688.1:14526753-14851467 GCA_009363875.1 Mikania micrantha
AAAAAATATGAAACCTTTTGCAAGGACAACATACGTAGATGGCTCAAAAGATCTTCTTTTCCTGTGGCATCACCAACCGTGTTCATTAAATTCCTTAACATCTGTTTTCCGTCATTGGTTTTTCTTGAGTAGACTAGACTGATAGGAGCCATATGCAACCCTTTGATTGGTGGTGGTAAATTAAACACAATTTGTTTAACGTCTTCAACTGCTTTGTCAAGAACATCAGAAGTGACTGGATGAATTTCACTCTCATCAATGAAAGCAACTCCAACACCAAAAACTGGTAAGGATCTATCTCTATTTGCAGTTGCATCATAGTTTTTCTGTGCTTTAAGTTGCATTTCAGAAACAAACTGAAGAGCCACCCTGTAAATCAATTGTTTTCTCTAAGACACATATTAGGACCTAAAATGAGATATTTACTTTCCGCAAAGAACGATGACAAAGTAAAACACACAAGCATGCTTCAATGACCTTTTCATAGATCCAGGAAAAAATGCAAACAAAATAGAATAATAACAATACAACAACAACAACAACAACAACAATAGTAATAATAATAGTAATAGTAATACTAATAATAAAAATAAAAAAAAATTACAGTAGATCTATGTGTGTATTTTTGTAGTTAGTTGTAATCCAAATTCCAATGTATTCACAATAATTGAAGTCAACAAAAAGCTTTTCTTGGCAGGATATTTGCCTCACATTGGCCTCAAAGAACTTCACAGTCATTCAAAGGCATAGTCAAAAGTATATATAGCTCAAATCGGAGACTAAACACTAACTGGACACTTTAGCTTTTAAAAACTTTGACAGACGCATAAAGTAACAGTTCTTTTCATTATGGTTTTGCATCATCAGCGTACCCTACAGGTCAATCATTCTCCAAATTAGCCTACTTATTTTTCAATAGCACTAACAACAATGAATCATATAAATATTTATATGGTTACATCTGATATGGTCCATCCAAATGACCCAGTCAAGCATCCATGTCCACTGTTCTTTGTTATCCATGAGTAGATTAGGAGTCACATTCAATTACTTAGTGTATGCATTGTAAGTTTGTTATCCATCATTTGTCTCCATGTTCCCCATGATCTGGTTTGCATGTGGCCATGTGTACTTTATTTGTTTTCCATTTGCGCTATACATAAATTGAAAAGCATAACAAAAAATGGAGCACAAGATATATTGGATGAAAGTTTATTTTAGTCTTGTTCTCTCATCTTTTTCTTTGGAGTCTAACATGCTCTAAGGGTTACTATCAAAATCACCATTGATAGTAACCTTAAAGCGGGTTAGACTCCAAAGAACAAGATGAGAGAATGAGACTGAAATAAAATTTGATCCAATTTCTAACATACTCCTTTTTTATTATGCTTTTCAATTTAAATACAATGCAAATGGAAAACAAATGAAGTAAACGTGCAAACCGGAAACATGGTGAACATGGAGACAAATGATGGACACCTAACTAATCATGCATAGATGCATACTCTTAATAACTAATCGTGGTTCCTAATCTACTCATGCATAAACCATATCAACATCCTTACCCACTACCCACTGTTTACATAATAATAGCAATTAATTGAAGACCAATTACAGAAATGATCATTTCTTGGGTGTGTTGCACAACTTACAATCTTAAACCTATACGACGACAGAAACAAAGATCTCCTTTTTTACTCGTGTATCAAACTTTCTCCCATCAATAATGACCAAGTAATACGTGACAATACAAAACCATCACACATAGTTTCATGTATGTATTATTATTCTGCATATATATTTTCGTATAAACTGAAAATTCTAGGTTTAGGCGAGAAGAAGTAGGTACTCGTGTAAAAGTAGATATTTCACCACAGGTTTGCATATCTCATGGCTATATTCTCGCATGAACATATAGGAAGTTAACACATTCAGAAAAAATGTCTACTTTCGTGATTTTATCTAAACTAAATTAGAAAAAGTGTGAATGCATAGTGAAAATAATTTCATAGTTTTCCACAATGTACCAATTTAAACCTGTGACATGTGTAACTAATAAGTCCTAGCATTATCATTGTCCTAACCATGCAAATTAATATATGTTAGCATGAAAGTGCAATAAATTTCATGTTAACTGTAGGAAATAAGTGTCCCCAAATTTAATAATTTAACATTCTAATTGCACGATATCGCAATCGTCTACTAGCCAAATTCAAAGGGGCAAAGGTAGACGTTTTATTCCTTTCATAACAGATCAAAAGCAGTCAATTTTTAATAAAATCAACAATAAACAAATTATCAACAAATTCGTTTCAAATCAGAAAAATAATTCACAAGCGGATGAAATTCATTTAAGTAATATAAATAGAATGTTTGTCAATAGGAAAAATAACCTGGATGAAGGGCCACCGGAGAAGGCCACAAGAACTTTATCAGTCGGTGAAATCATTGCATTGGACGTGACAGCAAGTTTGAATTTTCCATAAAGGTTACTCCGGAAGCAATCGGCACAGAACCTACCACCACCGTCTCCGCCGGTGAAAACTGTAGCTTCGGTTGCTTTACACTTGAGACAAGTCATCCGGCGGCTGCGGTAATTATCATCGCCGTTAGCATCAGCGGCTAACTTCTTCTCAGTCGATAATTCTTCGCCTTGATCTCCAGTGCTATCTTTGTAGCAACCCGATTGACATCCTGTGCCATTGCAAGCCATTGACTGGCTTTCTTTCACTGTGCGTTTGGGGTTTAGGGTTTTGATGGTTCAAAGAGACGAGCAAATGCCGACTCCTTTCAGAATTCAGATGTTAAAAATTTTTTTGTTGTTTTTAATTTTTTTTTTACAACCTAGAAAAGTTGGTTTTGCTTGACTTGTAGAAAACTTTAATTTACTTGATTATTTATTTAATAGTAATTAAGTAATAGACATTTACATTTATTAATTTTTCTTTCAAATATCATTAATTATACATTTACTTAGGTAAATAAAGCTAATCATATTTTTGTTCCTAAAACATAGTTTTCTAAATAAAAATGTGATTACATATTTCCATTTCTGAAAAGGAAATATGTAGTTAACTTTAAGTATATATAAATATGTAATAAATGATATATGTAAAAATCCCTAATATATAAATAACACAGACGCGAATGAAAAAGGTAGTAGAAATGAGGATACTAAGATATATGTGTAAGCATACAAGGTTTGATAGAATAAGAAACGATGTTTTTAAATACATGTTACGAGTAAACACTATAATAGAAAATATAAGAAATGGTAGATGAAGATAGTATGGGCATCTGAATAGGAGCAAGCATTAACCGTAATTAGGGTATGTGTAGTGGGGTGTGACTCCCACCAAGTGAGGTCGCTCAAGCCCCTGTCACGCCTCCTCCACCATTACACAAGCCCCGTGACCGGCCTCATATAACCGTGGTTAGGGCGTGAGAAGAAGAAGAAAGGGATAAAAGAGGAAGGGGTGATGGCATGAGAAGGAGATATGGTTACGCACGTGTATGTGAAGATGTGTGATGAGAATAGTTGTAAATATAGCAGATACGTGACGTCTACGTGAAGTGATGGGGGTGTGTGATGAGTACACATAGCGTTAGAGCGGTGGATAGTGTGGAGGGGAGGAAGGGTAAAGACAAACTCAAATTGACCTGAAACTAGTAGATTAGACAGGATTTTCTATAATTGGATGTCAATGAGAACATGATCCAGGATAGAAGTTTGTGAAAACGTGAGATTAAGATTAACTTTGCATGTATTTCCTACTTTATAAAAGATTTTCTTTAAAACTTTGCATGTATATGTTCCGCCTATATTGTTTGTAAATGTGTATGCTATCCGAAATTTATATTTACAATATTTATGTTATACTGTATCATATGATTATTATGATAATGTGTTATTATTCTTTTATCTATTGTAACACAATATTTATCGTATGATTGGAATTTACATGATTAAATATATCTATATTCGTCTGTGTTGTTTGTTTTTAGTCAATTATCTCTTTGAAATAACCTTTCCTAGAACTTTGGTGAACATGCGAATCCTTTGGTGAACATGTGAAACAGTGAATGGAAACTCAAATTCAGTCTAAGGTTTTATAATCAGAGGTGGATGCACATATAGGGAATGGGTTCACAGGAACCCACCGAGCTTTGGCTCGTTAGTAGGAAAAAAATTTTCGAAAGAGTTAAACAATAGGGTGAACCCATTACAATTTTAGAGGTGAATCCTAATGTGAACCCATTAAGATTTTTAAAAGTGAATTCCTAATTTAATTTTCACAACAATTTGTCAACTTGATTGAAGCAAGTAATCTTTGTTAGAAAAAATAATAAAGAATTAGATTTCTATATTATTGTGTTAAAATCACTTTCCGGTCATATAAACTTAGCAAGCAAAATGGTAGTCAGTGGCGGATCCAGGAATTTTTTTCAATGGGTTCACATTTTTCTAACGTTTTAATTAAATAGAACCGGACATAAAAATTTTCGGGTTGGGTTGACGGTTTGGGTCTTGTAATGTTCTTCATTCACGTATTAACAGTGCGATATAATAAGTCAACGTTTAAAATTTAAAAAAACATCGTCATTAAAGAGTTCGAAGGTAAAAAGTGCATTTTCGTTTAAGATTTCTGAGCTCCACTACAAGCGGGAGTCAGGGGGTAACACGCCCTTACCGTGTCCAAGGTGGCGGTCCTGCTGGCCATTGAGTAGGCATGGGTCAAGGGGGCAACGCCAGTTGTAGGGTTCAAAGCAACGCCTCGAAACCTAAACGAAATATGCTAAGTTTTTAGGACCAAAATTAACTTGATTCAAGGGCTTAACCACTAATAACTACCATTTTGCTTGCTAAGTTTATATGACCGGAAAGTGATTTTAACACAATAATATAGAAATCTAATTCTTTATTATTTTTTCTAACAAAGATTACTTGCTTTAATCAAGTTGACAAATTGTTGTGAAAATTAAATTAGGAATTCACTTTTAAAATCTTAATGGGTTCACATTAGGATTCACCTCTAAAATTGTAATGGGTTCACCCTATTGTTTAACTCTTTCGAAAAAATTTTTTCCTACTAACGAGCCGAAGCTCGGTGGGTTCCTGTGAACCCATTCCCTATATGTGCATTCGCCTCTGATGGTAGTTATTAGTGGTTAAGCCCTTGAATCAAGTTAATTTTGGTCCTACAAACTTAGCATATTTCGTTTAGGTTTCGAGGCGTTGCTTTGAACCCTACAACTGGCGTTGCCCCCTTGACCCATGCCTACTCAATGGCCAGCAGGACCGCCACCTTGACACCGTAAGGGCGTGTTACCCCCTGACTCCCGCTTGTGTGGAGCTCAGAAATCTTAAACGAAAATGCACTTTGTACCTTCGAACTCTTTAATGACGACGTTTTTTTAAATTTTAAACGTTGACTTATTATATCGCACTGTTAATACGTGAATGAAGAACATTACAAGACCCAAACCGTCAACCCGACCCGAAAATTTTTATGTCCGGTTCTATTTAATTAAAACGTTAGAAAAATGTGAACCCATTGAAAAAAATTCCTGGATCCGCCACTGTTTATAATCCAAAATACAAAATAAAAAATTTATTGTAGCTAACAAGTTTCTCTTTTAATATTTTATTATAATAAATAAAAATATCATTTAACACATATTATTCTGTGTTGGCTTTTTTACTTTTATTTTTCTGACTTTTCCTATTAAATAATTATTGATCTCTTCTAATTTATTATTTTTCTTTGTTAATATGTTTTATGAATATTTTTAATTTTATAATTTTTTTCAACTATTTACTTTATTTTTTCCTTATACCAAGTGCTTAATATTTTATCAATCCAATCTTGCATAATATACGAGTTTCTAAACCAATATGTATATAAAATAATGTCCTCTTTAGGATTGCTTACTTAACTTAAAAATGACTTTTTGTCAAAAGTGCTTATTAACTTATGACTTTTTGAAATTGTGTTTTTAAAAATGTGTTTGGATTAGCTTTTTCAAAATTAATTTTCAAAATGACCAAAAAGGACATTTTTTTTATTGACACTATTTAATGTTATTGGGTAAAGGGTAAAGAGTGGGGTATATTTGTAATTTTATGTCAATAAGTAATAAGTCATTTTGAAAAGCTAGAAATTTTAGCTTTTAAAAAACAACTTATCACCTTATTACAAAAAGTCATTTTCAAAAATCCTTTTAGGTTTGACAAACAACTTATTGACTTTTTGAAAAAACCAATAAGTCAATAAGTCATTTTTATATGAAATCCCAAACATGGCCTAAAACATACATATTGAAGTAAAATATATGTGTCTTGACAGTCCTGTAAACATATTCCAACAAGCTCTCTCACTTGTCTACCACAATAAACCGACTGATTAGTAACCAGAAAAACTTATCCACTAAAGGAAAACTAAAATTAAAGCATTTCAACATAATGAACATCAACATGTAAAATATTGTGGGAAAAGTTTTTTATTTGTATTTTTTACATATACATCTTATCTAAATGATTTTAATTTATTCTTCCAAGAACTCTATACCAGATTCAAGAAAAGAACATTAATATTAAAACCAATAATAATGGAAACCATATTATTAATATAAACTCAAATATATCATATGTATTCATTCTATATTCAATCTCCTTCATGATCATTGCTTGTTTAATTCTTAATTTGTATTTGAACCAGGGTTTTTCTCATTTCGTGCTCGGTTTTAATGTCTATTACATACATGATGTTTTAAGTCCTATAGAATCTTAATAATAATAGCAGTTAAGATGCAAATGAATATGAAGATAAAGAAAGATGAAACTATAACACCTTCTACAATAATCATGTCACTTGTTTGCCATAATTATGCAGAACAGCAGAGTCACCTTATATAACCATGTCTGAAAGGCCATTACCACCAGATTTTAGAACCTACTATTATTTATAAGGTGTTAGATTGAAGATCCCTAAAAAAAGGAACAATGAAATTGTTATAAAAAGATAAACATGTCATGGTCCTCAAATGTTGTACAATGAATAAAAACTAAGATAGTTTAATATCAGCAAATCTGATCATGTTTCTAATATTTCCTAACTGGATCTACATGTGAGAGTATTATTTAGGTGCAACATGATATGAAAGAAAAAACACCTACAAAATTTACCATACGTCATTGCAGAAGCAGCAGCATCGCTTCAAGATATGACAGCAGCTTCCAATATCTTGCATAACAAACAAACAAACAAATTTACCCAGTATATTCCCACTTTTCAGTAGGGTCTGGGGGGGAAAGATGGATACAAACCTTACCCCTATCCCAGTTGGGATAGAGAGGCTGCTCCGAAGGAGTCCCCGGCTCAGAGTTATCGTTTGAAGTTAATCATATAGACGCTTTTAACGTTATTTTCACAAAATAAGTAAAATAACGCTAAAATTAGTGCAATTTTAATTTTGCCACTAGAGGGCCCACACATATACATTATATGTGTGCACTGCAAATAGGCGCTTTCGAATATCTTGCATATGCTTTCAAAATAAATAAATGGTCAAGCAACTGACTTTACACTTCCAACAAATTTGAAGGTATCTGAAACCACTCTTCTTTCGCAATTAAAGTCCAGGCCCAAATCGGTTACAGCCAAACAAAATAATCTTGATGTAAAGCAACCATTTTAATTGCCAGAATATCATCAAACTAGTGCATATTCACTTTTCTTTTCTTTTTCGGTTGGTGTTAGTTTATCTCCACAAATGCCGTGCACCTTAAGGAGTTGCTACTTGCTAGCACCCATGAAACTTGAATATGAGACAAAGTCTCAAGCTTGATCTACTCAATCAACTTCTTGAAGTTTCATGCATTCTACTTACCAATAATCTTGGCAGGTGCAAGACCCATTTTTAAAATGATGAAACCTGCTTCTATCTCTCACCACAATTTCTCGTTTATAAACCTTCGAAATTAACTTTATTGCAAGGTGACAATCCGCACATACCCTCAAGTTCTTCACAACCGTTATGGGGGCTCTAGAAGGCGTGTTAATGAGCATAAACGCAATTGCAATCTTCTCACTATGAAATGATAATGCAGTCTCCTTTTCCTCTTCTTCTATATCTGCAAGAACATTTGCAATATGAGGCACATAACCTTCTAACCTCAATAACTTTGTGATCTCCATCAGTTTCAAATATATATCTTCACTTTGTGGATGTGAATTGTCTCCCATGGTGAACTGGTAGACCCGATTTCCTAACTCAACTAGGCTATGGCCAGGAGATTTTTGTATCCCTTGTTGTAGCATAGTATTTCTCACTTTTGATACATCCAACCAACGCCTTTCAGAAGCATAGAGGTTTGATAGCAGTACATAGTCTCCACTGTGTTTAGGTTCTAGTTGTATGAGTTGGGCTCTTGCAGCTTCTGCTAAATCTGAACGCTTATGTATCGTACATGCACCCAGTAATGTTCTCCATACTATTGCATTTGGTTGCAACGGCATGTTGATAATGTACTCATAAGCTTGTTGTACAAGGCCTGATCTCCCCAACAAATCCACCATGCATCCATGATGTTCAATTCTAGGCTCAATGCCAAATTCTTCTTTCATTTGTTTCAAATAACTAAATCCTTCATCTATCATTCCACAATGACTACAAGCATAGAGTACCCCTACAAAAGTGATTTCACTTGGTGTAAGTTGTTTTCTTTCCATTTCTTTGAAAAGATTAATCGCCTCGACACCAAATCCATTCATAGCCAAACCAACAATAAGTGTAGTCCATGATACAACACTGTTCTCCTTCATCTCACTGAAAACCTTTTGCGCTTCAATGATGTTTCCAGTCTTTGCATAAAGATCCAAAAGGGCATTAGCAGCATGCAAATTCTCAGCCAATCCAACCTTAAACATGTATGAATGAACCCTCTTACCTAATGCCGATGCACCAAGCTCAGCACACGCAGTGAGCAAGCTAACTAAAGTAAAACCATCAGGCTCCATCCCCTCCTCAACCATATCCCTGTAAAGAACCAAAGTCTCATTAGGCCTCCCATTCAACACAAATCCATTAATCACAGAATTCCAAGTTACAAGATTTCTCTCAGACATTTCATCAAACAGTTTGTGAGCGCTCTCAGCACGCCCACACGCAGCATACATATGAACCAAACCGTTTTGCACAAACACCAACGACCCAAACCCATTTCTAATAACCACCGAATGCACCTCCTCACCCTCTCTAACAGCAATTAACTTGGCAATTGCTTTCAAAAGAAAAGGGTATGTATGCGTGTCTGGTTCAACAGCAAACAACCGCATGTTACGGTGTATATCCATCGCTGGTTTCGGGTTTTCGCTCTCAGCATATCCTCTAATCATCGTGTTCCATGTAAAGATATTTGGGTTGTTGATCTGCCTAAAGATTTTGTGGGCGTATGACATCGGTGCAGCAAGCGATACAAGAGTGAACAGAAGATGCTTGCCGATGTCTGGATTGCTGTGAGGAACGCCATGCCTGATTGAAAACGCATGGATTTGTTGGAGTTTGTAAATTGAAGTGGCACATGAGTGCAAAAGAGCTATGCATTTTCGGAGGATCAAAGAACCATTGTCGTCTGCGTGCATATCATCAGGGTCCGACTTCCGAGTATTGCTCGTGAGACCCGTTAATTTGTTGAAAACAATGTTATTTTCCAACAAAATAATTAAATTATGAACAACAATATTTAATTTGAAATCAACCTTTTCATTTATTCATTTGATGAATAAATTAATAAGTTAAAAAAATGTTTGTAACTTTGAAAAACGTTTTTACTTTTAGTTTTTGGAGCAGTGTTAAAAAATCAATTTTGAAGTTACATTTTGTTGTATTTAGAATTGTTTTTTAACTTTTAATTGTTATAATCTATTAATTTTTGTGAAAACTTATATATCTAAACAACTTATTGACTTATTGACTTTTCATACACAAAAGCTAATTCAAACACATTTTAAAAACTTCATTTTCAAAAAATAATAAGTTAATAAGCACTTATTACAAAAAATCTTTTTTGACTTAATAAGTAATCTCAAACATGCCCTCAGTGTAATCCTATTTTGTAAGGATAGGAGGAAATATGAAAACATCTTACAGAAAGTTACGTACAAATAGACATATACTTGATTTGATACAAAAAATGTAATACATGCAATTAACATTAAAAATATATAAATAAACAACAATGATAAAGATTTTTAAACCTTTTTATATAAATACTAGGCTATTAACTAGTGTGTTACACGGATTAGATATAAAATATTAAATAGTAAGCGATAAAAATTCGTAAATTCTGAAACGATATTTTGATATAAAATAATTAAATTACGTATTAACAACCATTTTAAATAATAAACAGTAATTAAAATTTTAATAACAATAGGAATATCATCTAACCTTCTTGATTTGTAATAATTTAGATATTTGAACTAATTAACTCTAAAAAATTAAGTTAATTTTCTGTCAAAAACTAACTATTTCAAATTAGTAAGGTAAGGTAATATTTTTGTAATAATTAAAGTTAAAAACCTAATATGAAATTATCTTTAAAAGACCAAAAAATGTAATTTTTATTATCATTTTTATAACTTGGGGTTTGTTATCATTTTTTTGAAGAAAAAAATTAGTTTTCAAGAAAACTTATTTTTTTCATACAACTTTTATTTCTAAAAAAAAGATTTTAAATAATTTTTTTAATTTTGATTTAAAAAAATTATAATATATAAACATTTTTAAAGTAAGTTTTTGATAAAATGATTTGAATTTCAATTTATTAAAAAACTATTTTTTAATTTGTAAAATATAAATAATATTATTAGTTATAATTATTATAATAAGTATTTAGTATGAGAGATAATATAATAATAAATCTTACTATTCTAATAAACAAAAATCTTCAATTGCCACATGTCACATTCTAAGACCATCATGAGTTCATGAGACTTGTCATTTTTTCATGCATTCATTTAATCTCCTCTTACTAAATAAAAATGATATTATCTATCTTATTAAATAAACTATCTTATCTATCTTATTAAATAATTATAATATATTATTAACTAATGATATTATTCATCTTTTAACAAATTTGAAAATAGTTTTTGATATATTCAAAATCAAATCATTTTATTATAAAACATATTTTAAAAATTTATAAAATATAATTTCCTAAATATCAAAATTTTTTGAAAATAAGAAATATTTCAATTTGACGGTAATTTCAACTTAGGTTATTTAACTTTAATAATTACAAAAATATTATCTTATCATCTTAAGTTGAAATATTTAGTTTTTGACAGAAACTAACTAATTAAATTTTTAAATTTAGTTAGGCCAGTGCTCTCAATTATTACAAATCAAGAAGGCTAAATGATATTTCTATTTTTATTAAAATTTTAATTATTGTTATATGATTTAAAGTAATTATTAATACACAATTTAATCAATTTATATAAAAATATCGTTGATATAATTTTTAAATTTTATTTATTTACTATTTAATATTAAATCCGTGTGAACACACGGGTTAATAGCCTAGTATTTAATAAGAGATATAATTATGTGAGTGCATAGAAAATTGACAAGTGGCAAAATGGCTTTAAAATGTGACAAGTGGCAAGTTGAAATTTTTTTTATTATAATAGTAAGATTTTATGAAACACTTGATAGAAAATTACAATGAATATATCTAATAAATTTTCAGCTTGTATGCATTTCATGTCGGTTTCAACCGGATTTTGATGAAAGTTTTGTACCAAATCGTCAATTAGTAACAGATGATTCGATTTACAATAACAATTCGCAAACCATAACCTCAAAATTGCATCACATGTATTTCAAAATTATCAGTGTGTTTCTGTTTAGTTTAACGATGATCATATAACAACACATGCAAATTGTTGACTAGTTTTTGTTTAACGGTAGAGTTAACTTTATGAGTTTATAAACACCCATAAAGGCATGAATCATTGTTACAAGCAAACAAATAGGTAGCTTAATTAGCCCACATCAAACTCATGGTTACGCTTGAAATTAAAAATAATAATAATAGGGCTCGTTTCTTTTATTATTATTAACCATATGATTATTTCTTTTACAAGACATTAAAACAACTTCTTGCTTATTTATATACCAAACTTTTTTATTTTAATACCACATCGACTCTATATGTTTCGTATAGCCCCCTTGTCTCGCATACATCTCGTGTAGGACCTATACACCCATATAGCCCTATACGAGACGTGTCACGTGTATAAGTCTGATCATTTGACAATGAAAAATTCTAACAAACAATTATTAGCCTCGTATACTCCTCGTATATATCTATACGAAACATATAAGGTGTAAGGTGAGTGCGCGAATATCAAAACCTTAAAATAAACTATCAAATTAATGAGAATGCAAATTTTATTAGATATCAATTTCAAATGGTTTTTTGGAGATTTTAATCTATGTAATTAAACTAGTGTTTTCAGAACCGGACCGGGAACCAGGGGGTTGACCGGCCCAAAAACAACATGTGAACCGCCCTCAAGGGAACCAGCCGGTTCGCCGATCGGACTGGGAATCGCTTCACTGGTCGGATCAGATTTCAAATTTTTTTTTAACAAAAATCCAAAGAATTAAACCTTAAAATCAAACGTTATATATATTTTTAACATTATTATGTTTGTTTGAACATTAATTATGTTTTTTTAAATGTGTTTATAATTTTATAATTTTTTTGAAATTTTTTATATATTTATGATGTTGTCTGGTTCTTAAATCCTGTTCAACCCAGTAAACAGCAAAGCGTCCGGTTCTTGAAAACATTGCATTAAACTTTATTTAGGGCATGTTAGGAATTGCTTATTAAGTTTAAAAAGACTTTTTGTTAAAAGTGCTTATGAACTTATGACTTTTTAAAATGAAGTTTTTAAAAATATGTTTGGATTATCTTTTGCATATGAAAAGGTCAAAAAATGACTTTTTAGTCATAAAAAGTTAAAAAGCCAGAAAAAGTAGATTTTTAAAAATGACTTTTTAACACTGCTTAAAAAGTTAAAACTAAAAGTGCTTTTTAAATTACCAAACAATTTTTTAACTTAATAACTTTTTCATTAAGTCAATAAATTTAATTTTGAATAGAATCCCAAACATGGACTTATTTTATAATCATGTTTGCTTGATTAAACTGGAGATGTTCATATGAGTCCGTAAAACTTAACCGTCGTTCTATTGGCCACTTAATTGCTCCGTTGCTCGTGCTTGCCGAACAACAACCAGAAGTGGTTCGAATCAGATAATCAGATCAAATCCTCAGATCTTCCATAAATTCAAATTGTTTCTACTCCCGCCTGTTGTTTTTGATTTTAAAAACCTGCAAGTATGAAATCACTATATCCAAATTCAACTGAACACATAGTTGCTTCAGCTCTTCTCTTGCTTTCCTCGTCTCCAAGGTAACATAATTGAATTATAATCAACTCATCATCACTTTCGTTTGATTTTACGCTGATCTGCAGCTGGATTGAGAGTTTATATTTTTGTTTTGATGTTTCTGGATGTGTTTAGCATTGATGAAATCACAGGTAACTGCAATGTTGATCGTTGTGAGAGTTTGCTGTTGAATAAATCGTTCTCGAGGTCGTCTGCTTCGTCTACAGTGAGTAACGATGAGATTTCGTCTGATGAAGCTCATGGACGTCGTCTCCGTATGGTTGCTAACGCTATTGCTCATTCTGAACATGAGATGAAGCTTAAGGTAATCGATTATTGGTTGCGGAATTGATCTGATCAACTTGAGCCTCTGTTTGATAGAAAATACTAAGTTTAGATAAAATTTGAGTTCTGCATCGACATTTATGATCAAATTTGATTCGTTATTGATGAATTCTTCTCGATCAGTTTCTATTTGATATACCGAAACTTATATTCAGAATTTTGGCTTGTCTATAAATCTCAGTTATATGTGTTTTGCAATCTCATATACGCTTGAACATGCCTAGTTGCTTTTTTCATACTGCACTGTTTCTCTTCAGTCTCAAGCGTCTTCATAATTGTACTCAATTTCATCGTTACAAAGCTTGATCTTCGTTTCATCCTTATTCTACAGATGCTACGATCCTTCTGTTGAATTAATTGACACACTTTTTCAGCGAAGAACAAGCTCTACAGATCGATTCAATTTCACATTGATCTATGCAATTTCATAATGAGTAATGAGATTTCATGTGATCGATGCATGTAATTTCAGAGTTTCAATTTTTAACCGATCTATTTTTGAATTTGTTTGCAGGTGGTGAGAAAGAGCAGATCGAAGACGTTAAGGATTTCCGATTGCCGTAGAATCTCTGGTGCTGAACAGAAGTTTGTTGCTGCATCCTGTAGCTCGTCCTTAACGACAGACGGCTCCTCGTGTTTGTCAGTTGGCTCCAGCAGTTCGGAAAGCTGTAAGCCGAAGATGAAGAGAGATAAGTCGGCTCAGGATGCGAAGAAGAAGCCGTCGTCTGCGGTTAGCTCGGCTCATCTACTGCGCCGGTCTGAAGCCATATTGAAAGTGCTGGCTCATAACGGATGTGCTTCCGAAGTGAGGATACGTCAGTTGCTCGGCGACAGCCCCGACACCAGCAAAGCCTTGCGAATGTAAAAGCATAATCCCCCTCTTCAAATACATGCTTTAAAAAAACGTGGCAAACAAAGGAGAGTGCTGCGTGTCTTTTTGGGATTGGGTTGAGGTTGCTATGTTACGTCTTATGTGTCTACATATCTTAGCCGTTAAGTTACTTGTTTTTGCTTAGTACGAAGACACACAAGACGAGATTTCAACCGTCCCTTAGGATTTAACGCTTTGGGGCGTACGCCCGAAACCACCCCAGGATGAGCCACACAATTGAGTAAACCTCCTGTCCTTGCCTTAGCAAATATGTTTCAGCCTGTATTAGCCGTTAGTTACTTAGTTGCTAATCCCCCTTGTTGACCGTTCGATTGCTTGACTTCTGTTCTAAGCTCTCAACTCTAAACAGTAAACGCACCTTTTGCTGCTGCCTAAAAAAATAAAGTGATATTGATTTTATTAAAATGAAAAACAATAATAATAATCAAAACGCTACTTGTAAATAACTAAACACAATTGGTGCTTTAATGCCAGGTTGCTTAAGAAAGAGGAGGTGAGAAGGTCAGGGGCTGGAGGAAGAACTGATCCATTCATCTATCAGGTACTTGTTAATTAGCATTAAGTGATTTTGTTACAAACAAACTAGCTTTAAAGTAATTAATTCAAAAATCTGATAATAACTATTGAAGTTATCTAATTATAGATTGTTTGCATGCAGATATCTGCAAAGTAGCTGTTTACTTGGATATTTTGGTAATGTTAGTACATATGCAACAAGATCCCACTAAATATTGGGAAATTTTGTTTTTCCAAAAAGTAGATTTAATGGCAAACAATAAAAAGTTATATAAACATATTGCTAATTTGAGGTCGTCATTTTTGAACAAAGAGATATATATAGAGTATTGTTTAGCATAATGCAGCTTACAAAAATAGTTCGATGTATGCCAAAATCTATCATAATGCATACTTTATATTTGTATATCATGTATTTACTATTGCGTTTTTCTATTTTGCCTATTGAATAATTGTTGACATAACCAAGTTTAAATAAACGAAGGTTAAGATAATTGGGAGCCCAAATTGGAAGTTATATAATTCCACATGTGATCATATTGTTGTGTATAAATATTTTAAGTTATCCGCATGTGTTGCGTTGGCTCAACCATTTCGAAGACCCTAAGCAGAATAAAAAGTTGGGCCCTTCGCTAATAATTACGTTACAAAATCTTCCTCCTTTTATCTCGGCTGGGACCGGCAATAATAAACTAAAAGTTTATATATGGTTGAGTTAAAAAAATTGTTTATAAATTTATGTACAAAATATTTAGATTAAGTTTATTTTTCTAGTTTTTTAATGCAATTTTTTTAATAAAATGTTCATAATCAACTTTTTTTAGAAAGTTTTTTCAATTGAATATTAGAAGACTTTTGTGAGGATTTTTCTATTCTTTTCAGAGTACACAAATTAAAAAAAACAGATCAAAAAAACTCAATTACATATAAATGTTTTAAAAAAAATTAGAGGCCCTATATTTTTGGCTGTAAAACCGGTTTATAAACCCACCCAAACCAGTTTCAAACCCACCCAAACCGGTTTTAAACCCTTCAAACCGGTTTCAACCCCTTCAAATTGGTTTCTATAGGTTTGACATCATCTTTTCTCAATCTGGTTTCATCCCAAACCGGTTTAGGACCATATTTGACCAAACCGGACCTGTTCCTAAACCGAACCAGTTTAGCGAAAAGAAAAAAAAAGGGTTTGTTCACCACTAACCTAAACCATCAAATTTAATGGGCTTAGTTTTACATGCACCGGACTCCTGGGTCTAGTGAATTAATTAATGGTCCTATTACCCACAAGACACTTCACACACTATACACCCTCTATAAATCTCGTATAAGCCTATACGAGGCATATTGAGAGGCAATCATTGGTTATCAAAATTTGTCACTATCAATGATTGAACTTCTATATACATATTATATGCCTATACACGTCGTATAGGTCCTATAAGGGGAGTATACGTGATCAATCATTGTTGAATCATTGAACACTAGATGGGGCTATACGTCTTGTATATACCTATACAAGATGTATAGGGTAAGTAAGATGTTAAAATAAAAAAATCAGGTTTTTAATCATAGAAATCTTTGATGTATGTCTGGTTTTAACAAAGTATTATCTTACCCTTCTTTGAACCGTAAAAAATTTCACTACAAGAATTAATTAAACATCTTGAAAGATGATGGTCCAAATAGTGGCGGAGCTTAAAGGAGCAAGGTAAACGAGCGAACCAAACAAGCGATTTTCGAGCGAGCTTACCTTGGCTCATGCTCGGCTCGTTTTGAAACCGAATTGAGCATGCTCGGCTTGTTTAAAACCCAACAAAATTCAAACAAGTTTTTTCCGTGTTTTTTTAGCGAGCATCGAACAACGATCATTTTGGATAGCCTTACACACTTATAACCTATTTATCCGTTCGATTTTTTTTATATATATCCTCCTAAAATCTAGGTCGGATAAAAATCGAGATCTATGGGCTTGAGGTGGTTGGTAAAATCCAAAACCATGGGACGGCTCTTCCTCTGCCCTTGTTTTCCCTAGTTGCCGAATGTTTTATGTTACTCTTGTTAAATTTCAAACGTTTATTTACTTTTGGAGTTAATTACACCAAACGTTAATATTGTTAGGTTTGATTTTAAATTGGTTCATAGCTTTCAAAAACTAGGGGTGTGAGTAAACCCAAACCATGACCTACCGGACCAAAACCGTTAAGTTATGAACATAAACCATGTCGACCGGTTCATAATATGTTATACTGGTCTTGCCCTAAACGATTTGACTGGGTCGGTTTAATTAACGCCGGGCCATTTGTTCTTCAAACCAATTCAAGTATAAATTTTAAATATAAATTCATTCATTTTTCAAACCTAATTCATATATATCTTTAATAAACAATAATATAATAAATATATACACGAATGGAAATCAAAATTAAAACCACAAAAAGATGTGCAAACCATATAACAACCATCTAAATACAAAACTACCATATTGCATGCATAAATACACATGATAGCTTCTTGTTAAAATTGACTTACCATAAACTAATTATAAGGTTAAGGAAAACCATTTGTGTACTCGTAATTTCATATACAATGAATATATATGACGACTCCTACAAATAGTGATAGGGGCCAAGCCCATATGCACGAAACTTTTACAATGAAAACAAAATAAATTAATTAACCATGAGACCATTGAAAAAAAAAAAGACAAACGTAGTATCGGTTCGATTCCTATGAATTGTCGGGTTTGGGTCTGGACCGACCAATAACCAAAAATTGACATTTATTGGGATTGAAGACAAGCCTATATAACGGTTAATCAAGTTGTAACGGGTCGGTTCGATTTTTCTCCTAATTTAGTTTTTTTTTTTTTGAACGGCTTGGTACAACGACAACCAAGACGGGATTTCAACCGTCCCCTCGGATTTGACACTCTGGGGCCATGGGCGGACGTAGGTAGTAAGGAATGGGTTCACAGGAACCCACCCCTTTTCGACTCGTTAGTAGGAAAAAAAATTTTCGAAAGAGTTAAACAATAGGGTGAACCCATTAATATTTTAGGGGTGAATCCTGAGGTGAACCCATCAAGATTTTTAAAAGTGAATTCTAAATGTAATTTTCACAGCAATTTGTCAACTTGATTATTGCAAGTGATCTTTGTTAGAGAAATCTCGATAATCAATGATTAAATTTCTATATGATCGTGTTAAAATCACTTTCAGGTCATATAAACTTAGCAAGCAAAATGGTAGTTATTAGTAATTAAACTCTCGTATCAAGTTAATTTTGATCATACAAACTTAGCACATTTCGTTAAGGTTTCGGGCGTTGCCCCGAACCCTACAACGGGCATTTCCCTTGATCCATGCATGCTGAATGGCTAGCAGGACTGCCACCTTGGACACAGGGGTGAAGCTTAATAGGGGCAGGGGGTGAGGGCCCCCTCTTTTTCCGTCCGTAATGTTAATTTTCGGTCGAAATGTTATTTTTAGTTAAAAATAGTGGTTTCGTCCCTTGTTCAAAAAGTTAACATGTATTCTGGGTTTAAAAAATTTCCGCCCCCTCTCATTTTGACCAAGCTCTGCCACTACTTGGACCCCGCAAGGGCGCGTGACCCCTTGACTTCCGCTTGGTCTGGAGCTCAGAAATCTTTAACGAAAATGCACTCTGTACCTTCGAACTATTTAATGACGAAGTTTTTTAATTTTAATCATTGACTTAATATATGACACTGTTATTACTTGAAGAACATTACAAGGCCTAAACCGTCAACCCGACCCAAAATTTTTTTATGTCCGGCTCTATTTATTTAAAACGTCGGAAAATGGTGAACCCACTGAAAAAAATTCCTGGATCCGCCACTGTCTGGGGCGTACGCCCGAGCCCACCCCAGGAGGAACCCCACAACTGGGTAAACCTCCTGACCTTGCTTCAGCAAATATGCCTTAGCCCGAATTCGAACTCAAGACCTCCCATATAAAAGTCAAGAAGGTAATCATTATGCTAGAATCCCTTGGTTTCCTAATTTAGTTAACCGCTATCAAAAAATATATTAAAATTTTAATAATATGACAACTCGTAACACAAAAGTCTACATCTTAAATGACAATTAACCAAATTATCTTTTTTTGAAAAGACTAAATTATCCTTAACATTATAAAATATATAAAAAGTAATAACATAATTTAATTTAATATATTAAAAACATAAGTATATACAACTAATATAAACCAGTAAACCACCCCCACCTAAGCATATATAATAACTAAAAGGGCATTTAGCAATTAGCCCAAATGATATCTTAGCCCGAATTCGAACTCAAGACCTCCCATATAAAAGTCAAGAAGGTAATCATTATGCTAGAATCCCTTGGTTTCCTAATTTAGTTAACCGCTATCAAAAAATATATTAAAATTTTAATAATATGACAACTCGTAACACAAAAGTCTCCATCTTAAATGACAATTAACCAAATTATCTTTTTTTGAAAAGACTAAATTATCCTTAACATTATAAAATATATAAAAAGTAATAACATAATTTAATTTAATATATTAAAAACATAAGTATATACAACTAATATAAACCAGTAAACCACCCCCACCTAAGCATATATAATAACTAAAAGGGCATTTAGCAATTAGCCCAAATGATATCTTATTATCTTGGGTGTGTGGTGATACATTCTTTGTAGGTCAAGTGTGACAGTTGCAAACGAGAATTTCGTCATTAATGACGTAGGCACATTTGATCGTTCTAGAAATTCATGTTGTTCTAATACCTGTAATTGTTACAGATTGATAGTAGGCGAGAAATGATGAACGTGGGCGAAAACCGTGTGCAAAACGGAGTCCTAGATTGCCCGAAATCGAAAAACGAAGAAAAATTTCTAAGTATTGATCGAAAGGGCTCGTCGCGGTACGCGGAGGTGGGCTTGAGAGTCCTCCGCGGTACGCGATGCATGTAAAATATCTAAGATCTCCGGAAATCTTCGCGGTACGCGAAGCCTTTTTAGGCCTCCCGCCGCGGTACGCGACGGGTGAGGCGGTGGAGAAATCTGATCTTCTTTATCAGATTGCATGCAGAACATTTTATTTTCTTTCTTCTCGCGTAAACTCGACTCAACAGACAAAGAACACACACTTTCACCATCTGAATTTATATCTGAAGCCACAAGAAGTCAAGGATCGCACCAGGGATCATCTTAACAAGTCCTGATCGTCGTTTTAGCCGCAGATATCTGTCTGATTAGGTAATGATTTGTTTAAACCTTCTAGTTTGATTTTGATTGATTAGATCTTGATTTTGAACGTAATGACATAGTTAGGTTCTGTTGATTATTGCCTAGATGATGGCTAGGATTGATTATAAACAAAGAACACGAAGTTTTAACGGTTAAATCCTTGTTTTGATCCGTTGTAATGCCCGGTTTGCATGAAACCATACCCATGATTATAATGGTTTAATCCATTTGATTATAACAATGTAGGTGATTAGTTGGATTAATCCTTGAAATGCAAGGTTAAATCCAAGTGTTTCAAACTAATCACGATCATTAACATACTTATTGGAATGATTATCTGATGTTTATGATAACAGTCAGATTAGTATGTTAAACCTGGTTATTACACCTATTTTGATGCTACATTGTGATATTTCATGATATTTGGGTAATCAACAACAAGGATTTATCATTCCTAAGCCATTAAATTATCTAGAAACTGTTACAATATCATAATCAACAACATTAACTATCTGGTTAATCAGAGAGAGTATTCTGATTAATCAAGAGTGTCATCAACTTTGTATTAGGAATCTAATGCAATGTAGGTTCCTACATTATCATACATTGTATGATATAACATTAAATTAATTAATTACATAATTAGTATCGAGTTGATGATTTACTAAGCAATGTCTATGACATTGAACGTTCAGAAAGATCTAATCAGTAAACTAGAACATAAATAACTCATTAAATATAACTAATGCAGAATCATCTCTGTACTACCAGTTTGGTGATACTCCGCTATACCTTTATATCATCAGGTGAGTTTCGTACAACCCCTTTTATTTTTAATCTTTTATAAACATCGGGGAAACTCTGTAAACTGTTGTCTGAACATATGATATGCATCAATGATATCTGTGTGATTTCATGTGATTTTGTGGGATTTCATGGGATTTTGCCTGTAGACTGAACTCTATCATGGAACTGAAAGTCCTCATTTCTGAACTGTATCTAGTGAACCCATGTGTGGCCGAGCAGAAAACATTGATAGTACTATTGGTTGACACCCCATTCGCTGGGAGGGTTGCATCTCCCCTTGTGTGAATGTTTGTTATCTGTTTCCTGAACTTCTTAATGGTATGATAGACATTAAGATAATGAGGCAATAAGATATGTACCGACGGGTAATATCTTGAGAACTGAACTAGACGTCCGAAAGGAACTAGATACGGGTCCCATGGTTATCCGGAACTGAACTTTTGAGAACATGCTTATCATATCATATTGTTTTAAATTGAACTGTCGAACTCACCAGCTTTGTGCTGACGTTTTTAAATCAAACATTTTTGCAGGTAGACCATGACTCCCGGGGAGAATGCACTTCACAAACTTGTAGTTAAATAAGTTAACATTGTAATGTAAATTGTAATAACGAACCCTGTAATGTATTTATTTTAAGTTAATCTGTGTGCTTGTGATATCGGATCAAGTAAGTCACCCCTCACCTCTGAGACATCACCACTATGCTTCCGCAACCGGTTCAGTCAGATCAGACACGAGGTGACGAGGGGTGGGGGTGTGACATCAAGGGTTCAAATCTTGTAGTTGGCATGTTATATGTTTTACGAGTAGATTAGGTGCCAATCAAATATTATATATATATATATATATATATATATAATGTTGTATTTAATATATTTAATTTAGTATTTTGAAAAAATAAATAAATTTCATATATAAAGTGGTTAAAAAAAATAGCACCGAGTGACATTTAATAGGATAGAAAGACATTTAATATGATCAGGTGACGGGTAAGTCTATGTAGGGATGCGCAAACCGGTTTTTTTCTCCAAACCAGTTCGGTTTGAGAACCGATTTGGTTTGGTCAACGGATGGTCAATACCGGCTTGGGTGAAAACCGGTTCGGTTTGGAAACCAGTTTGGCGAGATAAGGATGTCAAACCTATAGAACCGGTTTGGATATGTTTGAAACCGGTTTGGAGGGGTTGAACCGGTTTGGGAGATGAGGATGCCAAACCTATGCCAAACCGGCGGTTTGGACCGGTTTGGATGGAACCGGTTTGAGAATGAAAGAATACTGGTTTGTAAACCATACCGGTTTTTTTGCCCACCTCTAAGTCTATGATCCGTCAATGATCCAAATTACTATTAAAAAAACTATATAATGATAAGATATGCTTGTTTTGTTTTTATTTATTTATTTTGTGAAAGGCCAACTAATAAACTGTCGTGTACTCCGTACGTGGCCCCCAATGACTAAAGGATGCTCAAGCTAGCCACTAGTTCAGACGGATGGAACCTCCAGCCCACCAGCCACCAATTCCCGGGGAAAACCCGACACAACCACCCGCCCGAAGACACGACTGTTAAAGCCTGTAAAACTGGGTGAAATCAAGAATCGAACCCAAGACCTGGGTCTTCTATTACTTCCCCATACCTCTATCTTAGCATTATGAGACCATGAGGTGTGCCCATGGTTGGAGCCACTCCACCTAGATGCCACCTAAGCAACACCACAACCACCCACTCAACCACTTGATGGTGGAAATGCCAAGTGGTTGGGATCATGTCATGATGATGTCATTTTTTGTTTAATTTTAATTTTTAAAATTAGAACAAATACTTTTTTATCTGCATATTCTTAGAAATAAATTAATAAAATTCAAATTAAAACATGGAAATTTCGTAAAATATATAAAATAAGATAATTAAATCATAAGTTTAATAATTAAAATAAAACATAACATATAATTAATCCTAAATTAAAACATTACATAAAATTAATCCTAAAAAACATAGAAATAAACATTGCAAAAAAAAAATTAAATGTTTCAAATAGGGAAAGAAGTGTGGTCACAGCCACGCCCAACACAATAACGCTCAAGGGGGCGGTGTTCCACCACCAGCCACGCCCCTTTAACGTCCCACCTAAGTGGCACACCGCGAGGTCTGACAAGACATCATTAGTTTGTTTTTATTTATTAATATAAACTAGGTTAGTATCCCGTGTATTACACGGGTAGAATAAAAATTAATAAATATTCAATCATATAAATTTGAAATTGTAAATTATTTTTTGATTTAAAATATGATCAACATTACATAGTAAATAAATAAATAATACTGTATTTTAAAAAATTCCTTTTTCAAAGTTTGGTTTTTAAACATTTTATTTTTAAAAAGTTGTTTTTAGAATATATCATTTTTTTACGAAATTATAGGATGTAATCTATTATTACACAAGTTGATAAAGAAAAAAAATAGTTAATAATAATGACTAATAAATTATAAGAAGATTTTATGAGTTATAAATTATTGGAAAACTTTCATATTTTATAATAATTTGATTTTTTAAACGTGTGCTTTCAATATTAAAATATTTTTTATTATATTAAGAAATTCTTTTTAATTATAAAAGGTATATATAATATAATTAGTATTTTATACTATTAAGTAATATATTTTTTAAATATTAAGAATTTTTTTGATTAAAAAGGTATAAAGAATATATTATTAGTATTTATTAAAGTTGTGTATTTATTATGAGAGAGAGGCGGAAAAATTAGTGTGAGGATGTTCTAGAATAGTGACAAGTGTCACCCAGTTGTTTTGATTTATTAAGTATAATAGATATTTATTGGCATTTAAAGCAACTGCCAAATTCAAATACCACTAGTGATTAACCCACTAACTGAGTTGTAATTGGTAGTTTTCAATGCAGGCAACCATCTTATAAATACGATTAACTTGAATAATTGTAGATATTGCATACAAATTATATAAACAAAAATTGCTAACTAATAGAATAAGCTAACAAATTAAAATAAAGTTAGATGCATGTCATTTTTAAAATATTTTTACATTAATTTTCATGTCTCTGTATAGTTAAATGCATTTCTTATATTAAATAAAAATATTAAATTATAATTATTTTATTTACACCGTTTTCAATTAAAAAATATTTATTATGTTAAAAGATGTTTAAAAAACTATTTATTATATAAGATGAATTTTTTTAGAAGAATAAACATTTTTAAAATAACTTTTTTTAAACCGGTCTTTTAAAAACTAAAAGTTTTATAAAAATAATATCAAAAAAGTTAATCGAATTTTTTAACAATGAATGTTTTAAAAAGTGCATTGTTTTTTTTTTTTTTCAAAAAAATGCCTTATAAATGACATGATTAAAAACAAATTTTAAACAATTGATATTATTATCTTATTACTTAAATATTAACTCATATGTAATTTCAATAATATTTTATATAAAATATCATTTTTATAATTTTTAATTTTCATTATTATCTATTTTGTATATATTTTATCCATAATCCGTAATATAAGGAGTATTAATATAGCATCAACAATAAAAAAAATTGGATAATTACATATTTCCCCTTTTTAAATTACAAAATTACATATTTTTTCAATGTAAATTTTTTAATACATAATATACAATGCTCATGAAGCATTATTTAGAAAAATATGTAATTTTGCAAGTTAGGTAGTAGAAATATTTAAATACCCCTAAAAAAAATAGCTACTGTATACCTCCTACAGGCTACAACTCCACTATCCCGCTTTATCTTATACGTATGAGTTTTTATAATACACAATTAACTGCTGAGATCATCGATTAAATCTTGTTAAGTCTGTACATACAACTAAAACATATGTAAACCCTTAACATGCAACAAATATATAACAAGTTGATTGTACCATGGTTTTCAGAACCGAACCAGCCGATCGGAGTGGGATCGGTGGCTCGGCTGGCTCAAAATTAGCATGTGAACCGTCTTCAAACGAACCGGTTGGTTGGGCCAAGTTCACCAATAGGACCAGGAACCGGCTTACTGGTTGAACCGGATTTAAGTTTTTTTGTTTTTGTTTTGTTTTTTAGCTAAAATCTAAATAATAAAACATTAAAATCAAACCCTGTTTTTTTTTTTAATATTATTATGTTTGTTTAAAATTTTTTTAACAAATTTTAATACTTGATCACAATATTAGTAAGATTTGTTGAAGGAAATTAAACTTTATATGTTTACTCTTATTAAAATTACACGTTTATCCCTTGTGCTTATCTTTGACTAGACATCTACATAGATACACCTTTATTATATTTATCACAACACATTGAGTTGTTAACACAACTCAAATTCTTTAACACCGAATATTTGAACACGTTATTCATCAAAGTTACTTAACATATGTTAATAGTGATGGATATAAGAATTTTTTTAAGGCGAGCAAAAATGGATCAAATCTAAAATGGGTTGGGTTGGGTAATAAGATTTCGTTCGGGTCATAATTTTAAAAAAATTCGAACACCTAACAAATGAATAATAAAGATAAATAAACAAGTTAATTTTGATAAATTTAATAAGTCAATTTAAATCAGTTAAATAATCAATTAAACAACAAAAAAAACGTATTTAAACAAAAAAAATAAGTATAATTTCATATACACTTTATAATAAACAGAAATAATTAACTAGAGAAAGTTAAACAAAACAAGAAAACAAAAAAAAAAGCCAAACATAAGTGAATTTTAAGTAAACTAGAGGATTAGCAACCCGTGCGTTGCGTCAAAGATTCTGTCATGACCTCGAGTATCAAACCACATATATGATCCTAAATATATAAATACTAATACAAAAACACAAACAAATATCTTTTCAACATGAAATTCTAAAGTATATTCCATTAAAAAGGGAAATCTCACCATAAAAACCCAAAAAGCATAAATACACACAATGATAAAGATACTATTAGAAAAAAGAAAAAAAAACTTATAGCCAATGTTGGCATCTTGTGTTGGGGATTACCTCATGACCAATATTTTCATATAATCGAACCAAACATTGAACCGAATGTTTTATTGGTTCACTAGTAGTACCAGATTAAAAAACACGATGATATCATAAATGGTTCAGAGGCATAAAACCGACCGTTTTAGTAGCGGTCCCGGTTTGGCCACGAAAACACTGGTCATGACCCAAATATCAAAACACATACATGTTATATAAATATCAAAACACAAATAAAATACACGAACGACTGCTACTATAATATAAAATTATTAAACATTTCTCTCATTGAAGTATCGTTAAAAAAACTAGAATAATTGTTAAATATAATAAAACTATTTAATGTATTTGATAACAAAAGGAAATAGTTTAATATACTATAAAACAATTTAATATAATAAAATAGTATCATAAGGGGCACTTTTTAATGCACACGTAACACACTTAATTTTTAATTAAATGACGCAACTTCATGACCCCCCCTAAAATAATAAAATATAAAGTGAAAATGCTAAGGCTACGTATGTCACTTCTCGTAGCCGTCACATTTGTTATCATTATCCTCTCGTCGCTTCATCACCCCTTCTCTTTTTTCTCTTTCTTTCTCGTCATTCCATCACCCATTCTCTTTTTTCTCTTTCTTCTTCCTCTCACGCTCACCCCACTACGTCCCGATCATGCTCCGTGTGTAGTGGATGAAGGGCATCATAGAGGCGTGACCCTTTTGTCTCATGAGTTAGTCCATAAGACCACTACACATAGCCCAAAGTAATAATTTTCTCTCTCTTTCGTTTAGCTTCGTGAAACGTGGGCCCCTAATTCGTAAGAAAGGAACTCTCAACTCGGCTTATAATAAAAAAATTAAAACAAATGTATAAAAAATATATATATAAACATGTCGTTTTTATGGGCCTATGAGGGGCCTTTCCCTCATTTACTAAATTACTGTCAACTTAGATCTCCAACTTATTGTTAAAGGCGGAAGGCATTCTGGAGGATTTTAGAATTACATATTATTTATTTACTTGGACACAAGTAGGGGATGTTTGGTAAAATATGAATCATTAAGTGCTGAATGGTTAAGATGTATGAATGGTTAAGTGGGTCTGAATCATTAAGTGTTGAATGGCTAAAGACTGTTTGGTTGAACATCTGAATGAATATGTTTTACCCTTCTGAAATCTTTTTTTTCAGTGAAAATATAAATAATAAATACAAAACAAAATATGTATTTTTTGATTTAATAAAAATGAACCATCATCATCTATCAAAATTCTATGTGGTTATAAAAATAATTAAAATATTTACTTATTTTATTTTTCTATATGCATAAAATAAATCAACAAAACCATCCTTATATTTAACAAGAAGAAGAAACAGGCGAGATGTGCATAAGAAAACCAAAAATCATAGCAGCACAAAGAATCGTGCTTACAGCAGCACCAAAAATCACAGCGACGAGAAGATGAAGAAACCGGATTCAAACAAGGCAACGGGGAGAAGGGCTCACGGTCTACGGGCTCAAACAAGGCGACGGGGAAGAAGGGCGGTGCAGGGGGAGAAGGGCTCACGATCGACGGCGGCCAGGAGGTGGACGACGGCGGCTGTAGAAGGCGGCAAGGAGGTGGTGACGGTCGAAGAAGCAGTGGATCGAAGGTTTCAAGGATAAGATTTGGGAGAAATGAGAAGGGTATAAACGACCCCTGTTGTTTTTTCCTCATTCAGACATGTGTTGAGGTCTGAATCATTCATACTCTCATTCAGACATTAGCCTCCATTCATACATGCTTTTTTTTAATGAAACAAACAGTCTGAATCTGAATGGTTCAGATCCAGACCCATTCAGACTCATTCAGATGCTACCAAACAGCCCCTAAATCATGTTTATTATTATTTAACAAAATTTAAAATACAAAAGTCATAAAAAAATATAAAATATCAACATTAAGCACAGCAGCACGCCCAATTCTTTACCGTCTTAAACCAACAATCGAATCTACCTCTGATTTCATTCGGCTTCTAACTCCAGAAAATTTAGGGCCCACTGTTTTCAAAAAATAATAAAAAATTAATTAAACTCATTTAGTGTAACACCCCAGCCCGACTAGGACTGACATGTCATCTTTACAGAGTCAGATCAAAAACATAATTCCATGAATCCTTAAATATTATGAATTTTAACAACTTACTACCAATATACACAAGAGTTTATCATCTATATTTATTGGTATAAATATCTTTTTATACTCTCGAGCACTTTTCACTATCTCATCTCTTATTGTCTTGATAACCTGGGTACAAGAAGGAAAAAAAAAAAAAAAAAAAAACGTACGTCTGAGCAAAATAATTTATCTTGCCCAGTGAGCGGATAGAAGGAAATAAAATGGTTTCTTTTATTTTTAATAAATGTCTCGAGTTTTCATAAATCAAAACGGATAACATAAACAAATAAATTTAAATATTAATATAACTTCAAAGATGTATAAACTTGTATTTTTAAATCAAAAATATAAAATATTAATGTATAAACACAGATATATATATATATATATATATAATTAAAATGTACCCAAATTCTCAGAAAGTTCATTTAATTTCAAAGGTCAATGCAGGGTAGCTAGCCCATACATCCAGATGCAAATGGAGTGTGGGCAAATCACACCGATCATTCGCCAGATAACAGATATATTAATTTTTCCTAGGATCGATCCATACGCCTCCAGAATGTACATAATGTACCAGAATGCTCATTGAGCCAGATTGAGACGCCGTGAACTCAACGTACTGTCACGGTAAGTACTACATCATTTTATGCCACAATGATGTACCTGGGGTCAACTCCTCAGGTGGTGACAGACTTGGGTACCATATTTTAAATAACATAACATATATTTTTAACAAAATCTCATATCAAATTAATCTAAACTTAAAACTTGAGAGTAATCAAAATAATTACTTGCAAGTTAACAAAACTTGTCACTTGTAAACATGCAAGTTTGTAGACTTGTAAATAAGTAAACTTGTAAACTCGTAAGCATGCAATCCCGTAAACATGCAAACTCGTAAACTTATAAACAAGTAACTTACAAACATGTAAACTCATGAGCATATAAATAACAAATTCCATAAATCGTTTTCGGAATATAAAATATATTTTTTTTATTTTACGTTTATAACTTTTAAACATATATATATATTTTTTTTTATAATAGAACTTCATACGAAACATAAAACATAACGACAGAGTTTGAAACAAAATAAAATCAGAATAACAGAACTTAATGCGAAACATTAATAAGAATCAGATGCCCGAAGGCCAATTGGTACATATCAAAAGAAAGAGATTAGACTATCCGTACCTTAAATTCTTCGAAATGAAAATTGAAATCAATTACTCACGAGGATACTCAACGATCTACAAATGAGTTAATTTACTTAGATTTGCATTTGGGTTATATATATGTATTTTAGATATGTAATTACAAAATACGTGGTTAGATTTATTTATTATTATTATTTTTAATTCTATAAAGATTAACAATTTAATATTAAACATGTATATATATATATATGCGATTTATATATATATATATATATTTTTAACCTACAAAGATGAAAAGATCACATAGATTCATATCCAAATTGTATATCGAAAACCAATTTATTGAAAATATAAATATAATTGAATCACCGAAATTATAAGAAAGAAACAACAATAATTATAATTAGAGTATCTTGTTTAAAACTATGAAATACAATTATTTTAAACGGTTAATAAACTTGAAAATTAATAAATTTAATTTATACCTCAATGTTTCATAGAAGTTTTAAGAAGAACATCATTGTTGCTGGAAGGGAAGATATAGAGATGTCCAAGTAAAAATGAATATCTTAAACTATTTATATATTTTAAATTGAAATATTCCTTCACAAGACAGTAAACTTAATCTTCACACATCATTAACATAGAAATGTGGTGGAAAATTTGAGATGTTTATTATGCTCCACGTATCTTCACATTCTTATCCATAAAATAAATAAATTAAATAAAATAAATTATTAATTATTTTTAAACATAAACCTCATTAGTTACGTTTTTTTTTTTTTTTTTTATAACTTATAAAATATAATGTTTTATAGAATTCTGAATATACGGTTAGGACCAGTTCATTTTTCTCTGCGTTTTAACCTAAGTTTTGTTAAAAACGGATTAGGGTCAAATATAATATACTTTATCATTATTAATAATGTTATTAAATTTTCGGATATTATATTTAGTTTTATTAATAGATTATAGGTACGTGCATTACACATATTTATTAGCAAAAACTTATTTAATTTTAAAATGATTTTATTAATTTACATAATTGAACAAATGTTATCATATAAAACAGTATAAAATAAAAGTTCAACAACAACGTTAATATTAATTTAATCATTTTATTTTATGTTTTTTACTATTTTATTTTATCTTGTTATTGTTTTTTTTATATATTAGATAAATTTGTTTTTGTTTTATCATTATGATTTACATATAACAGTACGTGTTTTTATTTTTTCACAATTATTATTTTAAAGGTCATTATTTTTAGAAATAAATAATAAGACACAATAACGAGCAACGACGACTAACAAAAAGACACAATAATAGAGAAAAAAAAAATAATGACACGTTACAAATATACATGGTGCAGGAAAACATATTTTTTTATTCGTTTAAAATATAAAAAACGTTCGTTTTTTTGTGTAATTATTTTAAAAAATAATATTATATATAAAAGTTATAATCGTTTAGAAAAATGAAGGAAACATAATAAAAAGCTAACAAAAGTTGGGGCTGTAAACGAACCGAACGTTCAGTGAACAGTTCGTGAACCGTTCGACGGGAAGTTCGTTTATGTTTGTTCGTTTGATAATTGAATGAACGCGAACAAGAAATTCTATTCGTTTAGTTAAATGAACGAACATGAACAGAGGTTGTCGTTCATTTGTGTTCGTGAACGTTTGGTAACATTTTCATTTACATTCGTTTATGTTCAGTTAAGTTCATTTATTATATTTATTCATTAAATGTGTTGTATATTTTCAATTTTTTATTTTTAGTTTATTAACATAATATTTAAGTTATTTTTAGTTCAATACTATAATATTTTAATTTATATATTTATAGATGATTATGTTTAGTGTTTGAGATTAAGAATGTTGATTTTTATTGTTTAAATAATATGTGTTCGTTAGCGTTCGTGAACAAGCTAAATTACTTAATGAACGAACACGAATAAGAATTTTCGTTCGGTTAGCGTTCGTGAACCGTTCATTAACAAGTTAAAAGTTAAACGAACGAACACGAAAAGGGCTCGTTCGTGTTCATTTGGTTCGTTTACACTCTAGCAAAAGTATTTATGACTAAAATATATTTCATTAATAATACAACTTTTATCTTAACCAATAAATCTTACTTCTCTAATAAATCAAGGTTTTCTAGGGACACATGACGCATCCCTAGAACACCTTGCTCTTCTTTTCCCGCCTAATACATCTAATCTTATCTTACTTCTTAATCTATCTTATATAATAAACGAAGGTTTTTTTTTTTTCCCACTTGTCATGCAATTAAGCATGTTTTATTCTATTTTCCCTCCTTAAATTTAGAGTATTAATTCATTTATTAATAACCCCTTATTAATAGTAATAATTAGAAATTTGACTAATTATTATATTAATTAATTTTATTAAAAAATCTAAGTTTTAATTCTTAATTTTTCATATGTTTTAATATTAATTGTAATTCAATTTAATTTAACTGTGATGAAAAATATTTAAAAGACAATTTATATTTTAATAAAGTTAATATTTATCAATTGCATAGATTTGTTACCCCAAAATTTAAAAAAAATATATTATAAAAGCTAGCTTAACAAAATTTATAATTATCATATTTTTGATAATACATCTTATTAACGGTAAGTGTAAACAAATTATATTTTATTTTATTCAATTTGTCTAATTATATTATATTTTATTAAATTTGTGTAATACACATTTTATTAAACTAATGCAATACACATGCTTTATAAGCGCTAATTTTTTATTATAAAATATATAACAGTTAATTTATTCAACCCGTGTAACACACATGATTTAACCTAGTTATAAATATAATAGCCACAATCTTTTTGACACATGTCACAAATCAAATACTTTTTATTTTATTTTTTGAACGACATTTGATTTCAATATGTGAACCATTGATTTTCAGGCCACGTTACCAAGGTCTAGTTACCATGACCTCCGTTGAAACTCCACCACCACCCAGGAAGAAACCGCACCAGAAACCCCCTGACCTCTCAAAAACCCTTATTTCGTCTTGAAAGGGGTTTGAACCCATGACCTTACATTAAGAAAGCCAAAGAGTACCCCAAGACAAAACCCCTTTGGTAAATACATTTTATTATAATATCACCGTATATATTTCTTTTATACACACGCATAATATTGGATCATTGGGATATACACCATGAGGAAACTGGTTGCTGGTTGCTTTTTAAAACACCCACCATTTTTCAGGAAAACAACAAAACCATTTACACTCATCCTGCCCAATCACAAAGCCCACAGAAATCCAACCCTAATCTTATATAAATCACATCACAATTCATATCCAAATCCAAATCAAAATCAAAATCAAAATCAAAATCAAATGGATTCCAAATCAAAAGCTCACTTCATCTCCACCTCGCCGGAACCCCAAAATCCCCGTCCCGGAGATACAGATCCGGTCACCACCAAACTCCAGCTCGCTCATCATCACTCTGCGGAAGCTCTCGACAAAGACGCAGTCCTCAGGCGAATTCGGTACCATAAATGCTTACGCAAAGTCAAAGGTACCTTTGAGTCGATGGCGAACGGTCATTCGTACGAAAAGTGGTCTGAACCGATCGATTTCTTCACTTCTCCGTGAGGCCGGCGGGGACACAAAAGTCGATGGTTTGAATGTTCCGACGGTTTCTGCAATGGACCGATTCATTGGACGATGGAACCAAAGGTTTTGTTGAGCGGCAGCATTTGGCCTGTTTTGGTTCGGTCCAGGCAAAATATGTAATGTAAATAAATAAATAAAACATATGTTTCCCTATTTATCATTTAAAATATATAAATGTAAAGTTTTAAAACCTTAAATCCATATAATATTTACATTCGCGTTATTATTTTAAGTAGCTTTACAATTTTGTGACAAACAATCGTTATATCATTCTTGAATACTCGATATCAAAACAAGGTATAATATAAAAAAAACCAAGTATACCTAACGAAGTCTCATTAATCAACATGACCTTTATTCGAATGAAATAAAGATGTTTCTAAGCAGATTCACAACTCAAAATGTTTAGAAAACTTACATTTTTTTCACACTCACTAGCAAAACATAAATGTACAACTATACAATCAATGGAACATAGTATACATCAACCTAATTTGTTGTTACATGATCATTACATTAGTGTTAACATATCAACCATTTGCCCCAACGTCATCTTACGTAGCTGTTAGGGATGCGATCTCATTGTAACTAGTTTATTGACTTGTGTATTATAAAAGTTGTATAAATAATAAGCATTACAAAGTAATTACTCACACACACAAATAACATAGTATTTTTAACATTAAAAAACAAAAGAAAAATACATTTTATAAATCTCTAAACACTTCAAATGGCATCGTTTACCATTTTTTTTTTCTATAAAGAATACAAATGAGATTTGAAAATTTAAAATTTTGAAATTATTAATTGAAAATAATAAGTTTAAAATGATTGAATTTTCATATATATTTAAAGAAAATAAATAATATTGTATTACAAAAATAATTTTTAAATTTGTCAATTATGTTATGTACATACTTTAAAAATACATTACGTGACAAAACTGACGTGGATACGATAGAAAGTCTTAATGTGGTATATTGTTATTTTTTTATTATATAAGATATATTTTTTAATATAATCGTTTGGTCCATACCACTGAAACTTTGAAATACAACATCATTGTAAATTTTGTTACAGTATTTCTTTCTGAGTAAGCCCAAACTTGACATCATAACTATATGGAAACCAATATAATACTATAATAGCTGCCATAATAGCTGCCATCAGGCCCATCATTTCATAAATAATAATTCAAAAAACTCACAATAATGTTTTTTAGAACATTGTTTTCAGCTTCAAGCCTATCACTTTAATCCCAAAAGCACAACCTAATGCCACATATCACTTGATCTCTTTTTGCTTGTTTTAATATCTAAAACTTTAACAAATAAAGTTAATTACACTTGAACTGGTTACATTTTATATTGAACAATTACCCAATTTTTCATCATGGTAGGGTTATCTCTAAAAGATTAGATGTCCTATGCGAATGCTAAAAATATCCCTATATGTGTGTGGTAATTCGTTTGTTACTAAATATAGTAATTTTTCTTACATTTATGAGGCTAACCAATTTATTAATTACTGGACGAAACCAAGAAATAACGCCTCACGTGCGAAATTATAGAAGATCCTCTTTAAGATCAAACAATTTTGAAGTGGTAATTCGTTTGTAATTAAATTTGAAATAAGTTAATTTGTTCTTTTTTTGACCTAAAATTTAATTTGTAAGGAGTTATTTGATCAAATGTTTAAGGAATAAGTTTTTTTTTAACTTTTATAAAATTTGTAACTGGGTTAAAAATATTTAAAAAATTGGATTGTAAATTATGTGTTTGTTGTAAAATAAATTAATAAATATTATTTATATAATATACAATTTTTTTTGAAAAATTAAGATCTCCTAAAAAAATAGACCTTGTGCGATAACACCTTTTGCATTTACTTTAGGACCACCGCATCTCGGTTACCAAAATGCGACTCTAACGTTACTATACTTTGCACAATAACACATGTTTCAAGTGCATACCTAAATTCAATTGAATATTATATAACCGTAATCAGTTATTACAACGATATATATTATAGTGGTTGTATCTACTAAAAAGAGATTTTTGCCTAAGAAAAGTAATAATCAATAAGAATTTTACATGTGGCATGATAAAAATAATAAAAACAAAAAGTTACTACAAAAAAAAAAACAAAATCTATCGCAAAAAAATCAAAAATCCAGTACGAAAATCAAAAAATCAAGTATAGAATAATAAAAATCTATTACATAAAAATAAAAAATGTAATACAAAAACAAAAATACAGTATAAAAAATACAAAAATCAAGTACAAAAAAGAATTTAGTACAAAAAATAAAAATTTATTATAAAAAATAAGATATTATATCTAAATTATCATATCACATGTCAAAATTATATTAGTTCTTACTATTATTAGACAAAAAGTTCTTTTTATTTTATTTGATCTTTACTTATAAATTATAACTAGTAAGTTTATCCGCGCGCTGCAGCGGTGTCGAAATACATAATAACTCGAATTTATAATGTTGAATGAAAACATATTATATTTGACTAAACTTGCTGAATAAAATTAATGTCCACACGTAGACCAAATAAAAACATACATGAAAAACCACGAATAGCAATAATACTTTTATTCATTTTTTTATATTTCTACAAATTTATATCTCATTAAAAAGTTGTGTTACTGGCATATTAATAATAATCTTTCCCTTTATTATACTTAGGAGTATTTTTTATCTTTTCAGAAGAATAGACCATTGTTAATTAAGTCTAAAATGAACATATATATAGAAATAGTTATAATTATTTAGAATAAAGTAATATATCTTAACGATAATCACAATATAAGTTGTCAGTAAAATAATGGGAAATTTTTGTTACATAAAACAATTTAAAAAACTAAAAGTTTTTAAATAAAATTTATACATATTTTGATAAATGATGACGTAAGTGTAGCATGGGTGAAGCTAAGCACGACGGAGCGATATGATAAAAATTTGTGCGTCACGATTTGGTGCTAAGGTTAAAAGAAACACTCAAAGCAGCGATTGATTTGCCATGAAGATTAAAACGTAGATAAAAAACATTATTTAATATATCTTGTAAGTGAAACCGTGTAATGCGACGTGATTACGAATTTCATTACGTACATTACGTCTTAGAAACATAAAAGAGATGATCAAGTTACTTTGACTCAAATTTTAGAGATCGAAACATATTTAAAAGTTAATAAAATACGTCGTAAGTTACGACATAAAAAATCTAATAAAATTTATTTAATATAAAAATATAAGAAAATTCAGAGGAAATAAAAAGTGAAAAAAATTTGATGGAAGGAATGGAGGACAATGCGTGATAAAAATCAAATGTAAACATGTAACAACATAAAATTTAGCAACCTAATAATAAACGTGCGAACTTTCGGTAACCGTTTATGTCCAAAATTTATATAAACGTTCGTAAAGTAATTATGATCAAAAGGATATAAACGATAAAAATATCTGGTAAGGTATGGACACGTTATAAAGCCTATTAATAACGTGTAAAAATTTCTGTGACCGTTTGGGTTCGAAATTTTTATGAACAATCCTGAAGTAATTACGATCACATTAATATAAGCCGGACCGTTATACGATAATGTATGAACAAGATATAAGCTCATGAATATTAAAATATATTATTTTTGACCCTGCTCCGTTTTCAACGAAACTTGGGTAGAAATGTAGAGAATAATTAGTACATTTCAACGGCATATTCGAAAGTTTTTAAAACATCAGATGCAAAAAAGTTATAAGAGAAAAACAAGATTTAAGCTAAATTAATTATAATATAATAATAATAATAATAATAATAATAATAATAATAATAAAATAATAATAAAATAATCAATTAAACATATGTCAAAATGTAAATACGTTGAACTTAACCATATATATATATATATATATATATATATATATATATATATATATATATAGGGAGGTATTCAATTAAAAACCATTTTTATGTTAGGAACTTGAGAACCACATAATACACTTGTACATTATGCTTTAAGTTTTGTACATAGAGTGGTTATTTAAAAGGGTAAAATAGTAACTTCTCCTACTTTGAATGAAAATTACTTTTATACCCTTTAAAAATGTGGTTTAAAATTAGTTCCTTTAGTTCTTTCATATTTAGTGGTTCTCAAGATAATAAGTCCCTATATATATATATATATATATATATATATATATATTCTTTCTTAATGACGAAGGAAATTTACATCTATAAATAGATGTAGTTCGACGATCAAATATTCATTTCTCTTAAGTAACAAAACTCTGTCAAAATACCCTCCTAAAATCCTTGAGCGGGTACAGTAGTTACTAGAATTTCGTTCAAAGATTGTTAAGCGAGCATTGGTACGAGCTACTTTGAGGTAACCACCTATTATACTCTTATTTTAAAATAATTATTTAATTAGTATGGTCGAGATATTGTTTGTTTAAAACCTCACTAATATTATGCGTGGAGGTTATTTTCGATATTTTTGTAAAACACGGAGTATGCAGAGATGCTGCCCAAATATTTTATAAAATTATATATTTATAAGACGAGGTTCTGTCCAATTTAAAACTCTAAAATAAAGTTTTATAAGCCGAAATACTGCCCAAATATTTTTAAGAAAACCGAAAAGCATAAGCCGTCATGCTGTCCAATTAAAGACTCGAGTCAATACCTGAAAATATAAAGATACGTTAAGTAATCCCATTAGGGTACTGATGTTATTAGGAAATTGGCGGTTACGTAAGATAAGAATTGAGGAGCCAAACTTGTACGATTGAAGCGTAGATCAGGTGAGTTCTTATAGCCCTATTTAAAATGTTTTATCATTTTCGGCTGATATGCATGTTATAAAATTATTGTATGAAAGTGATTGCAATCTGATTATGATCATGTAAAGTATGTTTTCAAATAAAGAATGTTTTTATATAAAGAATGTTTGAATTCTCAACTGTGGTTGAGAAGAAAATGATTTTTGAAAGACGTCGACCGAGGTCGAGCAGGAAATGTGTTATGAAAGTCCCGGCTGCGGTTGGGCATAACATGCGCACTGCGGTGAAAGGAGCCGCTTATGCGTATGATGGTTTAAATGATTTAAGCCATGTTATGATGTATGTTAAGAAGTCTTGTACCGGTATAAGCCGTCAATTTCGGTTGATGGTTTAAGAAGTCCTGTGAAAGAACAGGCATGTCGACTGTGTGTCGCCAGTTCAGTTAAAGAAATCTTAGGCATGCTTGAGTTATCAGCTTCGCGTTGATAGTGTTAAAGAAATCTTATACATGTATGAGTTATCAGCTGCGGGCTGATAGTTAAAGAGTCTTGTGCTGCACGAGCCTGTTGACTACGGGCGGCGGCAAAAGCTAAGGTTTTATGTACAGTATGAAATGTATTTGTGTTATGATGACATGTATGTTATGATCTATAATGTTTTGAGACTGTTGACTTCGGTTAACAGTGATTGCTAACGTTTTTATGTATAGTAAATATTTTATGTTTATATAAAGATTAACTTAGAACTCACCAGCGAAAGCTGACTTGTTTTAGCATGTATATTAGGTTGAAGGGTATTGAGAAAGAATAGCAGGGAGGCTCGAGGCATACTCTAAAAACTACCCTGGCATAACCTGGCATAATCTGGCATAAACTGGCTATGTATAAAACTATAGAGTGTGGGCTATGTTTAACGTTTGTATAATATGTGTGCCATGTTTCATGTAATCACCTGAAATTCCGCTGCCATAGTAATGTAAATTTGGTTTAATGACTGTGGGTTTGATGTTTACCAAGAGAGGGGACTCCCGGGATTCGGGGCGTCACAAAACACATACGCAAACACTAATAAAATACATTATATGTTACAGTATACGGATCCTAATAAAATTTATTTAATATTTAAAATATAAGAAAAACCAAAGGAAAAAAGCTAAAAAAACTTCAATCATATATGAATGGGTATGAGGTTAAGAAAAAGTAATTGAATATGAAATATCCAAGAGGAATAAAAAGAAAAAAGAAGGAAAGCAAGACCTTGTAGCATGCCCGGTTCGAAGCCATGACCATCAACATAAAACCTCCATGGACGGAAGCAACTTTATTTTATCTAAAGAATTATGATTGTGAGAAAAAAGAAAAAAAAATCCTAATTAGTCACCGACCTTTGAAATTAAGGTATATATAATATAATGTTACACCGATGTAGTTTGAATGAATATAAAAATCCAGTATATTTCTTTAATGCATTGTCATTTCTGGATTTGGGCTTTTGGTTGGTGGCTCTGTTTTTGGACTTCATGTTTAATGTCATACTAAAGGGCTAAAGGCAAATCTTTTATCGTTTAAACTAAAAGCTTTCAAAATTACTTTTAATTTATAAATGTTATGCATAAAACAAGAAAAAAAATAAAAGATCTAAGAAAAAATTTCTTCAACATAACAACAAACAAAAAAATGTTGGTATTTAAATGCAATATATTACTCCAGGCAATTGCCTATTTGCCTTAACCATAAACTTAGGTTTTGTAGGATTCATTATATTTATTTTTATGCTTATCCAAAGTTTTTCACTTTTTATTAATGAAAGTTTATATATTAATCTGGATCTTTTGTATAATAATAAGCATGTGATATACTAAATTTGATAAAGTATAATCAAACCTTTTTTGGTTCAAATAAAATCTGTTTTTTTTCCAGTTACTTTAATCTTCTACAACCATTGACGATTTGATAATATACAGCTTCAATTTGATTTTCTTGCTTTTTCCCTAGCATTATAGTGAAGTTTCTTTGAGTTCCTATTTTTTTTTAATTTTAAATGAAGCAAAATTGATTCTATGGCTTATATGAAGTCCCCAATTATTCATTTAGATGTAAGAACAATAATGAGATGGGGGGAAAAAGTGAAAAGCAGGAAATGATAGAAAGACAATCCTACTCACCAATAAGAAACAAAACATCTTCAATTAATATTAAATTAAGATTTATTTTCAATAATTATATCATGATTTTTAAAAGCTCAATCAATAAATAAAATAGAGTAAACTAGAGTTATTGAGTTAACCTATCATTTAAATTATTCCCTAACCATATCAAATGAGAACTTTTTTTTTTTTTTTTTTTTTTTTTTGTAAGAACAGACAACTTCGATTGAACTCATTCAACAATGTTAAAACTATATTGTTGAACCTTAAATATAATTCTTTTTTTATTGTCTTGGGAACCCACTCACGTGATAAACCTTCGGTTCCCCCCTATGTCTAACTAAGAACGGTCACAAGCAAACGGATCATTGCTGGATTGATCTCAGTAGAAGTTCATTTGGTAGTCGGACAAAATCCACACCTTTTACCTATCATGGATATTTGAAACACTCATCTACTTTGGATGGACATCCCTTAAAAAAAATTTAGACCATGTTTGAGATTGTATACTTAACTTCAAAAGGTATTTTTGAAGTTATTAACTTATGACCTTTTGAAATAAATTTTTTAACTACTTTTGAAATAAAATTTTTAAAAATGTCTTTAGATTAGTTTTTTCAGAAGGAATTTTTTAAAATTATCAAAAATAACATTTTTATAAAAACAACCATTTTAAAATATCTTGAATTGATACTCATTTAGAATTTTTAAAATTCCCAAATTTAAATTTAGTTTTACGTACAAAAAAAGTGACTAAATTTAATATACTCATCATATTTTATATGTACTTATCTTTACGGACAGATCCAATTACCATCACGTGAAAGAAAAATAAAAATATTGCAAATTCTGAAATTTGCATAATGATACCCGTTTTTCAATCATTAAAAAATTAAAAAAATAAATATAAAAAAAAAAGGGAACCATCGTGGATACAAAAGGAATCAAATAAACTTGAGTACCAATGATTCTCAGCTCAAGTAGTTAAGAGAAGATACTCTTTGACTTCAATATTGGGAAGGTCATGGATTTAAGTCCTGGCATGGCCAAAATCGGGGTTCCATGTTAGGCTAGGGTGTTTTCTCTCACATATGATGAATTCCCTCCTATTAAGTGTGGATATGATCGTGTGACTCTATGACCCCTCAGTGATCAAACTGCCGTTCAGAAAAAATAAATAAATAAACTTGAGTAAGAGCAAATCACGGGGCCTTTGTGGGTCCAAAACCAAACACATTCATCGCCTGATTTGACGCTGTTTTAACATGGTGGTATGCTTTCTTCGATGCTTCCGATGATGTTCAATAAATAGCCTTCATATCACCTTTGTACTACGTTGTACTTAGTTGTGTTGTTTCATACGACCTACAAATTGCTAGCTGCATTTCAAACGATCGACAAAAATGGCATGTTTGCCTCGATGTGTCTTTCTTATTTGTGTTCTCGTTTCTATGATCGTATGCTCCCAAGCAGCGGCTCGTGATACAACTCCGTTTCTTGATGGTAAGATGACATTCCCGTTAAATGCTAGATCTTATTGTTTTGAGATACGAACCCACGCTCGTTTACGATATTTGCTAAAAGACGACTATGTGTAATGAGGGGTAATTCAGGCATGATACTCCTCCCTAGAGGTGGGCAAAAATCCGGAACCGGTCATTCCTGGAACCGGAACTGGTCATACCTGAACCAGTGGCCAGTCGGTACCTGAATGGGAACCAACCAAATACCGGAATCGGAAATAGAACAGGTTCGGGACTTTGTTTACCGAAACCGAAACCGTTTGGAACCGGAACTTGTTCAAAAAAAAAACCGGTTTGCCCACCTCTACTCCTCTTTGTGAAGACTCTTCATCATTACGCGCCCGGCACGACACATCCTAAGTGATCGTGGTCACAGGCTTGACGGTTTTTTTCCTAAACTAATAAAAAAAACAACCTTTTCACCCATTATAATTTACCATTAGATACATTTTATACTTACACTTATTAACCAACACTCATCATGCTTTCAAGCTCTCATCAAGCTCAATCCCAACATGATTTCTAGTTTGACATTTTCTTTTGTTTTTTTTTTATTCTATTTTATTTATTTATTCATCCATTTATTTATGGCGTAATAGGGTTTCTTGCAAATGGGAATTTTGAGCAAGGCCCAAGACCTTCAAACCTCAAGAAAACCGTGATCATAGGGAAGTACTCTTTACCCAAATGGGAAATCTCAGGAATGGTAGAGTATGTATCTGGTGGGCCTCAACCAAATGGGTTCTATTTTGCGATCCCACATGGGGCCCACGCAGCAAGGCTCGGAAACGAAGCCTCCATATCCCAAACCATTAACGTGAAGGCGGGTGCAGTGTACTCCCTAACGTTTGCCGCCACAAGGACTTGTGCTCAAGACGAGATCCTAAGGGTCTCGGCTGGTAATCGGTCGAGTGACCTTCCCATTCAAACCTTGTATAGTAGTGATGGAGGGGACACTTATGCTTTTGCTTTCAAGGCCACTTCAAATAGGGTAAAGGTCACTTTTCATAACCCTGGGGTTCAAGAGGATCCCACTTGTGGACCTCTCTTGGATGCCATTGCAATCAAGGAGATGCTTCCTCTAACATACACCAAAGGTATAACATCCTTATAATCTACAAGTTTCTTGAAGATTTTATGATTATAGTTTCTAACATGTAGGAAACTTGGTGAAAAATGGTGGTTTCGAGAACGGTCCTCATGTGTTCAAGAACTACTCGACCGGAGTCCTCCTCCTACCCAAAATAAACGACATAACGTCCCCGCTTCCCGGATGGATCGTTGAATCACTCAAACCAGCAAAATACATAGATTCCAAGCACTTCTTGGTGCCAAAAGGCCTCGCGGCTATTGAGTTAGTTGGAGGTCGAGAAACCGCGATTGCACAAGTCATTCGTACCGTACCTAACAAAGTCTACAGCCTATCTTTCACCATTGGAGACGCGAAGAACAATTGCCACGGGTCGATGATGGTGGAGGCTTTTGCAGGGAAAGAAACTGTAAAAGTGAAGTATGAATCTAGTGGAAAGGGTGGTTTTAAGCCAGCAAACCTAAAGTTTAAGGCTACTTCCTGGAGAACAAGGGTCACATTTTACAGTGCATTTTACCACACGAAGTTAAATGACTATGGTCATATTTGTGGCCCGGTTTTGGATGATGTCAAGGTTTGGTCTGTCTAGAAGCATGCCATGAACCTGGCTTATAGGTGAAGATGACCCCTCATAGGACATTGCATACTCTTTTTATATGATATCTTTTATTAGAACGTGTAACAATTGGGTTGAATGATAAGATGCTAATACTTTTTGAAGTATTTTTACGGGTTGTTGATCAAAATGATTATTTTATATCATAAATAATAAAAAGTGTTCGTGAACTATTTATAAACGAGACCATAATGGATGTGTACGAGGTGGTTAAAAATATTAGAAAACACTGGTCATGGTTGATCACCTTACTCATTGCAAAAAATAACAATAATCATATCCAATAAATCTCACTTATATCATCATTATTTGTAAGGTAAGCAAATCTTACGTGTGTTGCTGGAAAAAAGTGGCTGGGTACAGAAAAACTCTCGCCTCATTAACAAACAAATAAATAAACAAACAAACAAGACAACATCTAAACTTGGTTCCATACTGAGGGGTGTCTTTTAGCATATGTTATATCTAATACAAAATTTTCGCGTTCACCAAGTACATGCTTGTCTTGCCTCCTTTTCTTTCCTTTGCGTTATTTTTAAACAATAACGTCTTAAGGTACTATAATTTACATATTTGTAACGAGATTGTAGTGTTACTCAAAAAAATTCCACCATCACTACCCATTTTTGTTTATTCGGTCTCAGCTCATTTTTAGCACTTGCAAAATTGTTTGTTAATGTGGTTCCCACACTCAAATTTTATTTATTTTTTTGCTAAAATGGTGACACAAAGTTGCAACAAGAGAGAGTTTCTTTCTTCTAATTTTTTTTTGTGTGTATTGAGAGCGTTTAAGAATATCAAGAGAGTGAAACGAATGAAATGAGAGAGTTCTTTTGTTGTTGGTTTTTATTTTATTTTTTTGGTTTTTGTTTTTAAATGTGGGACTTAACCAATTAATCTCACATCCATTTGTACTAAATTAAGGGTTAAAAACAACACAAAAAAAATGACTGGAAATCAAGTTCCAACAGCTAAAAGTTGATCCAACAGCTAGAACTGGTTAGTAATTGCTTTCTATTGGTCGGGTAGGAACCGATGGGTTGGATTGAGTACGAACTGGTTCTAGAGTGTACCGGTTTGTAAACGGCTCTGGTTCAAAACTAGTTTCTATGCTCATATCTACGAAACCACCTTTAATAGTTTGAATACAATCCCATTGCACTACGCCTCATCATCCGCCTTGTATGGATAGGTAATGAGCTCGCTGAAAAGATTCAAACTATGTGTCATTTGTGAAATTGAATGAAAGTGAAATTTGGATTCCATTTCTTTAACGTGTTAGGTTCGTAGAAATTATTGAAATTGGAATCAAGATTCTATGCTCAATGCGTTTGGTTGATTTCACAAACGACACGAAGTAATGTTTTAAGTGCACGAAAGACAAACTAAATGTCTAAAATTCAATATCCTCTAAGGCCAGTTTTTGTTATTTTGTTAGAAGACATCAACCCGGTTGCTTACAGCCGCACTTTACCCATTCTCTTTGATTAGTTAGGTATTAAGAGGGGACCTAAGGGTTTAACAGATAAGTGAGTTCCATTGTTATTAAAAAAATATTCCACTCACATGATAGACAACTGTAGGGCTGTCATAACGGGTCAGACACGAAACACGAACTGGGTAGACACGAACACGACACGAATTCTACTCGTGTCTGTTTTTACAAACACGAAAACGACCCATTAAAAACACGTAAACTCGAAATGATATGTTAAAAGAACATTTTAATAGTTAACACTATAAATGACATGTTAAAAACCTCTTATAGAACTTGTTAAAGAACCTTTTAAGGAACCTATTAAGAAACTAGTGTTAGACAATTAGAAATTTTTAGAAGTTAATCGGTTACCCACCTATTTCATTACATTATTTATTTTAAACATGTCTTAACGGTTTAGACACGAAAAATAAACAAATCTTAACGTGTCAACCAATTTTAGACACGAAACATGTTAAGGATAAACACAAAACATGTTAAAGTCATGTCGTGTCATGTTAACGTGTTCGTGTGTGAAATTGCAACCCTGTAGACAACCTCACCGCTATTGTTGATGTCAGCACCTGCTACTATTAGCCACCCCACAACCATCATTATTGTTGTCATTCCCCTGCCACCATACCACCGTCATCACCACTAACACCACCATCCTCACCCGCTGAAATCTTATTACCATCATCATTGTCGTCACGGCCTCTCATTATTGTGGTGAAAACCCATAGGTGATGACAGTGGTGTCGCATAATTAGCCAAGTGTTAGCGGCGGAGGAGAGGTGAAACTATGTCAGAATGAGGGACAGCAACAGGAATACAGTATTAGAGGTTGAGTTGGTAGTTACGATGAAGGTGCATTTGTGTCATGTGAAATGGATGTGGCAAGAGCCGAGAGACACAAGTGGTTGAGTTAAGGGTTACCACTTTAACCAAGTTGTAGCTATACGTATGTGATTCAAAATAAGTTGAGAGTCACCACCTTTTAACTATTAATACACTCTACATACATATTACATACACTCTACATGCACAAGTCAGGGTTACCACTTCTTAACCAAGTTACCAAATAATACACTCTACATACATATTACAACACATGTATACATAAACCTACCTCACCATTACATAATATCAGTAAGAAACTTATAAGAAGGCATAAATGCCAAATTAAATCACCCTACAATGAAAGCAACAATTAGGAACCATAAATTAATACAACTTCAAAGTTTATTTTCTTATTATTATTGTTGTTGTTGTTGTTATTATTATTATTATTTATTTATTTATTTTTTTGAAATAAATATTTTACTCATTTTCTGGTGTAGACCTCAATCAACAAAACTACAAAAGGCACATACCTTGTTTTAAAGCCTATCAAAGAATTGAGATGTAAAGCCAAGCAACGAACAATTTCAACGTAATAAACAATCTAGTAAACAACCATAACATTAAAAGATGAATGTCACTTGACAAAATAAGTATCACTCAGACAATTGAACATTTCAAAACAACTGGTAATCTATAGCAAAATGTCCTAAAGACATAACATACTCTCATTCAGAATGCAAGATGTGATGTTCTTCAAGCAGGAATATCAGCAACATCTTCAACATAAGTGATTGCCTTTGTGGTGGGCTTTGCAAGCAGATCAGTATACTCTTGGAATGGAGATCTACTGAACCTTGTCTCTCTCCAGAAGTCTGGAGTAAGGAATCCATAAGTCTTCAGCAGACAGTCAAAAGTAGCCTGCCACATAAAAAAATTATATCTGAACGATAAATATACAAGTTAATTATAATTAGCCAACAACATATGCTATATTGCTATCATGGTCAATTCTTGAAAATCTTTTATTTTAAAAGAACAGTTCAAATCAAAAAAAAAAAACACAGGATATTAATGCCTCACCATTTAAGAATAAGATACCAACTACAAGTTCGAAAATCATATATCAAAAATAGATTATATACAAACATAAAAAACAAACACAGCTTATTGAACATAATAAAAAAGAAAAGTCCATGTAAGATATATTATAAAAATTCATGTTTTGGTTTACAAACTTGTCTTTAAATTTCATTACATGCACAAAGAACATGGCAGCTGTGTAAAGATGGCATGTTATAAAGAATAACGGATACAAGTTAAACAAAAAACTAATGTAAAAAGATAAAAAAAATAGAGAGAGCACAAAAAGAAACATCTTAGATATAAACAATATTCTTAAATTGTCAAACATTAGCAGCAAAATACCAACCTAAGCATTTTCAATCTATTATTAGCCTTGACTATAACAGACATAAATACATCTCTCAAATTGCAAAAAACAAACAAATTCAATATCATCAAACACAGATACCAGTAAATTCAAAACCATAAAATGCAAAACAATGATCATTAAGAAACTTTATAACCAACATAATGTCCAAAATCAATATAGTTTATAAGTTAAAGTACAAATTCTTATTCAAGATATCAATGAATAATGAATTACTTCATATAGTTAAAAGACTAAAAGAATAACAATCCCCAATTTCAACACTTTGGCAAAATACATTAAAAATTCAACCATGACTTCCAAGCAACAGCAATGTGCAGAAATCAATTATAAACATAATACATATAACCACACATCACAAGCAATGAATCCAAATTAATATAATGACAATGATAATCATAATGCATATCACCACACATCACAAACAATGAATCCAAAGAATTGTAATGAATGAACAAGATTAAATCAGACCTTCACAAAGTTACCAAGTGTCTTGGTGGATCCACGTGAAGAAGTAAATACATCATCAATCCCAGCAAACTGCAGCACCTTCTTCGGAACCCTAGCAGCCACAATCCCCGCACCACGAGGAGCCGGAACCAACCTAACAGTAACCGAACCACACTTCCCAGTAACCTTAGTCGGTACAGTATGAACCTTCCCAATCTTATTCCCCCAATAACCCCTCCTAACCGGAATCACAGACAACTTAGCCAAAATAATTGCTCCACGAATCGCAGTAGCAACTTCCTTCGCACACTTCACACCCAACCCTACGTGACCATTTCCATCTCCGACCACCACAAACGCCTTGAATCTGGTTCGCTGTCCGGCACGGGTCTGTTTCTGGACCGGCATGATCTTCATCACCTCGTCTTTAAGAGTCGGTAGGATCTGATCGACGATCTGGTGTTCCTTGACCGGAAGAGAGTGGAGATAAATCTCTTCGAGTTTTGTGATTTTGCCGTCTTTGACTAGACGGCCGAGCTTGGTAACGGGAACCCATTTCTCCTCGTCGGCGTCACGGCGACCGGCACGACGACGGCCTCTGCCACGGTCTCCACCACGGCCTCCTCTGCCGCCGAATCCCCTACCAAATCCACCGCGTTCTCCGCCTCTTTCAGCCATGGTTTTGCTTGTTGGTTGGTTATGCACAAGATGAACGATAATGGAGATTGGGAGGCTGTGAAACCCTATAGGGTTTGTTGCAAGACATTTATATCGTTCTCCGGTAGGGTTTGTTTGTTTGGGCCAATTTATTTTGGGCTTTCGGTTAGGCCTGGCCTCCTAGAAAAATGTCTTACAAAAGTTTCTAGATTGTAAAACTTGCAATATCAATTTATTTCTTATAAAAATTTTAGTACGCATGCGGTGCCAAATGCCAATCGACAGAATTAAAACAAGTTTCATTCTTTTTTTTTTAATATTTTTTTTAATGATTAGAGAGTGAATATTTTTGCGATAAGTAACATTTCATATAGATATGTAGGATAATGTTGCATACGCTACATCGTGAAGCGATCTAACCCCTCTTCAAACCGTGCGCAAAACAAGAGTTACGTTAAACACTAAATACGTCTTTTTTATTATGATTGTCAAATTTCCTTTGTGTATTTTCTTCATCATATCCTTCTATTAACATTTATATTGATGATATTGTATTGAACAAATATAATTGTGTATATATATGGTTCTTGGTCAATTCAACTGTCTTGAGAGAAGATCTATGCAGTTTAAATTGGCTTAGAATAAATCACATCCGTGTAAATTAAATTTAGGAGATAGTGATGAAGAAAGTTTATCCTTACGTTCCCACTATCACATTCATCTCACTGTCTCATTTCTCTCGGTTAAACAATTATTGTTTTTTGTAAGATAAATTTACTAAATAGATTGTATCCGGCCACCGGACTATTAATCTAGTTCATCATGTATAATTAGTTTTATGTATTTCCATATCCTATTTCAGTTTTTTTAGCTGTTGATTCAAATTACAGGTTTGTTCTTACTTAGCTTTTTAGTGAAGAATAGACACTGAGGATGTTTTAGTATATATTAGTTTTCCTACTTTTATTGGCTCTCAAATGGCTTCTAAACCTTGATACATGGGGTGATGGGGCTTCTAAATAATAAGGGTTTCAGTCTTCATAAAAACAAAACAAAGTAGATTTAATAATATATAAGATGGATGTATGATTTCTGTTAAAATAATTTGTATGTTGCATGATTCTTATTCATGTCATTTATTTATTTTTTAAGAAAAAAGTAACATTTAAAAATAAAAGATCTATTTTATTGAAAACACACTTTAGAAATTAAATTATTAGAAAATATGAATTTTTATAAAATATGTTTGACTCGGCTCGGTTACAAAACGAGCTGACTTGGTTCGGATCGGTTACAAACAAGTTTTATCCAAGCATTTTACGAAAGAGCTACGAGTCGAATCCAAGCTTCGAGTTTTTTGGACAGCCTTACTGATGCATCTAGAAGGCGTGTATTGAAGTGTTGTTTAATGAGAAAAGCTCATCCACGTCTCTAGCTACCAGAGAACCTCAAATGACTGAAGATTGTTTGCTTATGTTTGAATGATTCTGAATGGGTCTGAATCTGAATAGTTCTCATTCATATCATTTGTTTAAAAACACGTGTTTGAATGGAATGAAAATGTCTGAATGATTCACACATGACATCAAGTGTAAATGGAAGAAAATAGGGTTGGCTCACCTACAACCGACCAAAATAGACATTGCCGTCCCTTCGTCGCATGCACTGTCATCCTTCTGCCACCGCACACTCCGTTCCCTTCGCTTCCGTCACCGAAAACGAGGGTGATTCAGATCAACTGAAGGCGAGAGCATTTCATCGACTGGAGGTGGCTGCAAAGACCGCTGGGAACACGAGTCGGCGATGACGCAACCGGATATGGCTGGGAAGATCGACGACAAAGACGAGACGGCGAAGACACATTCGAAGACGGCGGTCATACGACGACGGTTTGAAATCGACGATTGGGGGGCGACCATTTGGGGGTTTTGTAAAGAATGAGGGGTATTTTATATATTTATTCAGGCATTAAACCAAACAGTCTTAACTGGTTCAGACCCTTTTAACCATTCAACACTAAACAGTTCAGACGTCACCGAACGACCCCTAAGCTTCTTCTAGGTGGAAAGCCGATCTGAATTAGGCTCTTTACAATAATAGAATTTGTAATTTTGTTTCTTAATTGTCATTATATCGTTGTTGGTGGCGCAAATCGGGTTTTTTTTTGGAACCGGTTCCGGTTCCAATCGATTCTAGTTCCGGTCAACAAAGTCAATGCCCGGTTCCGGGTTCCGACCGGTTTTTGGTCGGTTCCGGTTTGGGTTTTGACTGGGTACAGGTGGAACCAGTTCCGGTTTTCCCGGTTCCGGTTTAAGTTTTAATTTGTCTAAAAAAAAGGGACCCGTTTGTACCCATCGTTTCGGGTATGACCGGGTCCGGTTCCGGCTCGAATTGCCGGTTCCGGGTCCCTTTTTTTGCCCACCTCTCCACTATGTCTAGCATCTTGCTAGTCCAGTTCCTCTTATGATTAAAATTCATTGTGGTTAAAAAAGAAAAAAAATGGTGGTAAAACAAAATGTTGAATGTGTTATTGTTTTCATAAACTATTAATTCAATTAATACATTAACCCATCATATTCTTTACATCATATTCATATATATAGTTCACTAGATTATTATCCCGTGTATTACACGGGTTTAATATAAAATATTAAATATTTAGTAATAAAAATTTAAAAAATTACAAAACAATATTTTAAGATAAAATAATTAATTTACATATTAATGAATACCTAAGTAATAAAACAACAATAAAAACTTTTAATAATTATACAAATGATATGTGATATTTTTGATTTGTAACAATTATTATCTTTAAACTAATTGATAATAAAGCTTCAGTTTGTTAGCTATCAAAGACTAACTTTTATAAATCCAGAACGTAAAAAATATAATTTATGTAATTATTTAAATTTAACGACTCAATTTAAATATAATGTTAAATACAAGGACCAAAAGTGTAACATTTTCTATCGTTTTTTTCTTACTTTGGTTTTTAAAATAAATTTAAAAAAAGTCATTGGTTTTTATAAAAATCTTATTGTTTAAAACATCAGTTTATAGTTTATTTTATTTTTTATAAAAAAATCATTTTTAAAGAAAACTTTTTTTAGTTAACTTTGATTTTCTAGAAAATAAAATATTTTTATTTTAAAAAAAAACTTAAAAGATAAATAATATCATTAGTTATTAACATTATAATTATTTAATAAGAAAGAGAATATAATTATTAAATATGATAGAATTAAATGAATTTGATTAAAAATTGACATGTGGCAAAAGTAGTGTAAAAACATGACAAGTGGCAAAATACATCTTTGTTTATTAGTATAGTAAGATAAGATTTAATTAACTATGTGGCGGTCAACATTGGGGATTTGCGATCAATGGAGGCTAGGGAAGGGCATTTTACAGTGGGTTTTATGATTTTTTAATTATGTTTCATTTATGTTTAAATAGTCATTTGATTCTTTTAAAAGACAAACGCATGAAAAGCGACATTGTTTTTTTTTTAATAAACATCGATACTTTTTAGAAAGACATGTTACAAATCGTAGCATTTTATCAGGCTTAATATGTTTATATGTTAATTTAGCAAAAAAAAATAATAATTTCATATATGACTTCTATTGTTCACTCATTAATAATCTTTTTTTATCGGATTTGAATGACGACAACAAAGACGGGATTTCAACTGTTCCGTCGGATTTGACGTTTTTAAGCATACACATGAGCCCACCTAAGAGGTACCTCACAACTGGCTGAACCACTTTGTTTATCTAATGAATAAAGATAAGGTTTATCGAAATCTTGGCCTTTTCATATCTTTGTTGTCTTGCTGATTTGATTTATCCTCTTAACTAGTCTTCGCCCGAATTGCACGTAGCAATGTACCATCGATATATTAATCTTGTTTTTGTACCGGCTTGGCCCTGATCCCTGACTAGAGGTGCACAAATCGGGTTTTTTTAAACCGGTTTCGGTTTTAGAACCGGTTCTAATCGTTTTTAGTTCCGGTGGATAGGCCCACCTCTGACCCTGAGACCCTGACCATCTTCTTGTGGAAACAATTGTGGATAGGCTTCAAGTTTATGGCCGTTTGTATGGGCTTCAAGCAAAAAATAAGTCCAACAACTAAACAATTGTGGAATTCAAGCCCATACCTTATAAGGCTAAACCGCTAAACTAGAATGTTTCCTTACATGCGGGTAATCTGGTATACATTTAGCCGACAAACACGTATACGATTATGCATACATAATGATTTTATAAACTACTCATATCGTCTCAAATATTTAAACAATTATAAAACATATAATTTATGCAGTTTCGAAAGCAACCAAATGGCTCAAGAACAATTAGATAATCAAAAGCTTTAATATAAACCCAAATATTTCATGAACAATGTTCTTATATTCAATAATCAATAAAAACTCGTTACAAATGAAAACAAACCCTAATATTTATACAAACATAAAGATAATCATAAACTAAATAAATATACTAAAAGATAACTATTCAAAATTCAAATATCTTTGATAATCTTGATCTCTAATATATGATTTGATTATGTGATGCTCCTGCATCAATATAGTTCTTGTGTTTGCTATTAGTGAAAAGTAAAAAGACGGTATGCGTTACAAATTTTTATAGATTTAAGACAATATGATTAATTTATAAAACATAAATACATGAATGAAATACTAATAAATCATATTAACTATCTTGACAATTATCCAGCAAAGTTAGACTGGCAGTTAAGACTTGTTCCTTTCCTCTTAGAGACTAGGGTTCAAGTTACACTGGTAACACTTTAATGAATACCTGGTGAAAGGAAGAGTCTTGAGCTTAATTTTGGGTTATGAACCAATAGGGGGCGAGAGTTTACCTATTTCATGGGATTCCCGAACATCTGGAGTACGGTCTCACGGTCGGCGATCGTAGAATCGATCTTAGTTACCAACCGCGTGCATAACTAAAGTTAGCACGACGAGACCATATACCGTTAAAAAAACTAGATTGACAATTGTGGAATTACATGTTATTTCAGTTGACAAAAAAAATAAAAAACTTTGTTCAATGAACTTTAAAGGTAGTCAGACTCTCTCTTAATAGTCATCTAATCCAGCGTCTATCAAAACATTTTTTTATCACTCGCATGATTTCATTTGCTAGCAATTTTAAGTTTTTAACCTTTAATTGTTCTCGTTGGTTACTAGGGTCATCTTTTTAAAAACTCCTTCTTACATTTATAAAAAAATATTAATTTTAACTAGTGTTAAAAATATATTCTAAGTTAAAGTCAATAGAAAATAAAAGAATTATTACTTTTTGCTTAAAGGATACTGACCGAAAAAATAAAAGAAGTTAGACATCTAAAGGCTCCGTCAAAAAAGACTACCAGAACAAGGACTCGAACCACTTACATCTGCAAGATAAACCACTGCCTCTCAAGTTTTTCGATTGATTATATCATAGAGGCCAACGATAGACAATAATCCCAATCAGAATACAACTTACAACTTTCATTGTATTGTGCTCTCCAAAGAGCAACTCTTCTTAAAATCTAACTCAAAAGGTTTTGAGTTGAAATACCATTCTAATTTTAGCTAAGAATTCTTGTGGTTACAGAGGATCTAGCTACACGAGAACCAGGAACAAAGAGTTTTCTCTTCTTTTCCACTGACACTTTAACCTTAAGAATGATGGTTTTAAGACTGAATGATTGTCATTTTCCTCCCTTTACTGCCCAACCTGATAACTAATGCATTACACTTATTGAACATGGTTATATGGTTGGTTCGTGACATCTAGATCCAAAGGTGAAGTCATTTTTATTATTTATTTATTTTATTTTATTATTCTTATTTTTTTTGTGAAAGTCATTATTTTTCCGAGATTTTCAGTTGACGAAACTTTAAATACAGTGATTGCTGACTGCTGACTCGCCTAAATTTAGGTACGTGTGTTTGATTTTGATATATCGATAAACAATGATTTAACCATGTTTTAAATCATATAATTTTTTTTAATGACAGAGGTCTCCACGTACCAGTATGTTGTCTTAACTAGTTAACTAGACCCACCTAGCAAAGGTGCAGACTTACCCCTGATGCACGGGAATCCCGTGGAATAGGTAAACCCTCGCCCACCATCAGAATCGTATCCGGGTAATATCCGAGCACGGCCCTTCACCTGATGTCTCTTGAAAATGACCCAAGTGAGACTTGAACCTGCGTCTCAAAGATTTGAAAAGCGTAAATTTATTACTAAATAAAAAAAAATAAAAACAAAGATAAATATGATTTTATGTTGGTTTGAGGGTATGTATTTAAGAAATTCTCTTTGTATATTTAGTCTAATAATGTTTACATAAACCCATAATTAGACGAGCATAAAAAGAGACTCGAAAACAAACAAATTCGAGTTAAGAAAACATAAAACAATCAACTATATATAACTAATTTGTGTGAGTAAAGCTTTAAACATATTCGTTTTTGGTCTTTCTAAATTGGAAATTAGCATATTACATATTCATATTTAAAAAATACTTAAATAAATTGGAAGGTACATGGAAGATACAAATAATTCAAGATGATCATGACATTCCAAAAAAGGGGTCAAATTAGGTAATGTGGTGATCGAGAGCAAGTTGAAAGCAGTCGACATATGTGTCAAACTCTACACATAATATCATCCAAATAACTAGCATTGACATTAGTCTTGCTTAGCTCACAATAAATTGACAAATTCTATATGACTCAATTTTAAAACGTCGGTTTCAACCGTCGTGGCTGTGTGATTTGGTTGTTTTTCTCACTTTTTTTTGATTTATATAGATTCAATGTATCTTGGATGTGATGATTGCCATCAATATTCAAAAGTTCGTGTTATTAGTAGGCACAGATTTGAGCAGGGGCGGCCCTGAGAAATTGGGTGCCCAGGACGAGTCGGGGAAAAAAGGCCCCTAACGCATTCAAAGCTCCTGACCAAGCGGGGGTCAAGGGGGCCGCGCCCCCTTGCGGGGTCCTAGGGGCAGCGCCCCTGGCGGGGTCCAAGAGGCAGAGCCCCTGGTGGTGGTCCCGCTGGCCAATCAGCGGGTGGGGGTCAAGGGGGCAGCGCCCCCTTGTGGGGTTCGGGGCAACGCCCCGAAACCTAAACGAAATCCATGGGCCCAATTTCTTGGGATTTTGAATTTCAATTTCTTCTTGAATGTGAGCGTCCTTGGAGCCGGTTAGGATAAAGGGCTTTTGAGAAACGAAATGGGCCCATAAATATATTTAACTGAGTTATTTGTTACTCAAACCCGTGTAATACTTGGGTTTATAACCTAATATATATATATATATATATATATATATATATATATAAATACATATATAAAAATGTGCCCCTCGAAAAATTGGGCCCGGGACGGAGGTCGGGTTTGCCCCTCCCCCGGGCCGCCCCTGGATTTGAGTCCTCTCATGTACTTTTTTTTTCTTTTTTCTAACATATGGTGTTTCTTTCTTTTTTTTGAAGTTTAATATTTCTCACGTCTAGAAAAGGTCTGTGTAAATTTTTTTATGCCTCTAATTGCACTTAATTTCTAATAATTAATTAGATTACTCTTTTGATTCCTTATTTATGTTTCTTTATTTTTATTTTTTCAGCTTTTTTATTTTATTTAAGAATCTAATCTTTATTATTTTATTTTATTCTTTTCTAATTGTTTAGACCTAAGTTTATGTAACTAATTTAAGTTTTCTTTTAGTATCTAATATTTCTTTCTTTATTATATTTTTTTGACGTTTTTTATTAGCTTGTAATCTTTTTTTTTCCTTTGGATATTTTATATTTATCTTCTATTAAATTAACTTTTCAAACTTGTTATAAAAAGTATACGAATACATAATAATGTTTTTTATCTCACTTTTTGTCTACATAATAGATTTGTCATAAGGCCACAAGGAGTGGTACCACTTTTCCCCGTTGCTACATCAGCGCCACATCAGCTTTCCCCACTTTTCCCCACTTTTCCCCATTTTGCACGGTGTCGTCCCACTTTTCCCCACTTTTCCCCATTTTCAAATCTTATTTTTAATTAATTATTTTAACAATAAATAATAATAATAATTAAATAGATTCATTAAAAATAAAATATAAAATTACATTAAAATTTAAAAAGATATTACATTAAATTAAAAAGATATTACATTAAATGAAAATACTAATTATTAGGGTTATTGGCTTGATATTGTTGCGATAAATGCTCCAAATGCTCGATAAGGTCGGCTCGAAGATTTTCGTGCGTTGTTCTTGATCGTAGCTGATAAAGAATGTCTTCTTCGGGCTGTTCATCGCTAGGAGGGTCCTCTATGTGTTCTGGTGATATTGCTGACCCATTCCATTTTAAAATCATATTGTGTAGAATGATACAAGCATACATAATTTTTCGTAAACTTCGTGGATGCATTTGTTTTGCGGGACGATGCAATATATTCCATCTTCCCTTCAAAACACCGAAAGCTCTTTCAACATCTTTTCGTGCAGCTTCTTGTGCTCTCTTGAATCGACGACGTTTTAAATCATTTTCGGGAGGATGCTGCAACGATTTCACTATAGTTGCCCAACTAGGATAAATCCCATCACCAAGACAATATCCAAGCTTGTATTCGACGCCGTTAACCATAAACGGGCACTTTGGAGCTGATCCATCAAGTATGTTGCTGAAAACATACGAACGATCAAGAACGTTGAGGTCATTGTTCGAGCCGGGAGGTCCAAAGAAAGCATGCCAAAACCAAGTGTCTTGTGATGCCACCGCTTCAAGCATCACCGTCGGAACCTTGTAATCACCCCGTGTGTATTGTCCGCGCCATTCAATCGGACAATTCTTCCAAACCCAATGCGTACAATCTATACTTCCCAACATCCCCGGAATTTGTGTCTTTCAGAATGCGCTTGGTATAGCAACTGAACATCATTGTAAGTGGGTTTTCGAAGAAATTCTTTTGCATACAAAGAAATAACACCGTCACAAAAATGATCGAGGCTTTCACGCGACGTTCTTTCAGACATTTGTAAATACTCATCAAGAGCATCTGGAGCGTTACCGTATGCTAATTGTCGTATCGCGGACGTGCACTTTTGAAGTGCAGTAAAACTTTGATGACCTCTTGCATCAAACGATATTTGAAAGTATTGATAATTCATTTCAATATCGTCTACGATACGCAAAAATAAATCTCTAGGCAAACGAAATCTTCTTTCAAATAATTCATTGGTGAATGTTGGGTTGGTTTCGGTGTTAAAATAATGATCGACAAGCCTCTTGTGTGATTCGGCACGATCGTCCCGACATATATACCTTTTAAAAACATTGTAACTTATATATTGTAAAACACATATAATAAAAAAAATATAAAAAAACAACTATACTAAATAAATTGTGTATACCTTCTCGAAGAGGATGCGGTGGATGCAGACTCTTTTAAACTCGTGGCGACGATGGTTGACAAAAACTCAAAGTTTCGTTTTTTGAGATTGATCTCGTCTTCTTCTGAACTTGACGATTTACTTTCAAATGTGGGAAGCTCCAACGTAAATGGATCCATTGTTTTAAACTTTAAAAAATTTGAGTGAAGAATGAAATAATAAAATGATAAAGAGTGTGAGTTGTGATTGTTTTGGAGTTGTTTAAATAGAAAAAAAAATTGGTTTTTTTTTTTTTTTTTTTTTTTTAAATTCAACCGTTGTGCAACGGTAAGTTTTTACCCCACTTCTTCGGCTTGAATCGGTGTGGCAATCCCGATCTACCCCACCCCGAATCCGGGGGGGGTGGTGTTCCCTTGAGACCCCGGCCGGCAAAAACCTTCCCCGACCCTTCCCCGGCCTCCACTCCGAGTGGCCTAACGTCTTTGAGTATTACCATTATTTTCAAAATATTTTTAAGTGGCGGACTCAAAGACTTCAAAATATTAAAAAACAACACTCTCGTCCCCATGTCAGTAAACAAATTATTAGAAGAAAACTTATTTTATTGCTTAACCAAGCTCTATTGATATGTGTCTGCTATATTCATGACTTCATGAGGCAAGTCTAATTGATATTTTTATATTATATAACTTGTTTTTATTTATGACTTTCAATTAAATTTTTTTACATTATTTAATTTTTTTTAGCATGCGACTGCAAATATTCAAGCTAAGGGTAATTATATGGAGCAAAAGCAACATTAAATGTTTCGAACACTATGAACTGTAGAAGGTCCTAAATCGTATTTTGAAAACCAAAACCCGAATGATTTTTTTAGTGATATATATGACTAGGGACGACCCTGATAATTCAAGTGTCCCGGGCGTACCAACAAAAAAAAGCCCCAAAGTAAATTATAAATTTGTGTTTTTTCGGTTTTGTATTTGGACATATAAGCAAATATATATACTTTAAAAGCGATTTTTAAAATTTTTGTGTCCTTGCAATAAATGGGCTCTGGACGGAGGTCGGGTTTGCCCCTCCCCAGGGCCTCCCATGTATATATCTATTTTAATAAATAAATAAATCAAATTCTTTTTAGATACACGTGTCATGTTTCTATAGCACGTCAACTTTAATTTGCCGTCTTTCTCATATTAAACACATCTCATATTAAATGTTAAATATATATTTTTTTATATTTTTTCAAATTCAAAAAAGTTTTTTAAGACATTAAAAATATATTAATATTAAAAAATTAAAAAATCAATTATTATGAAATATAAAATTTCAAAAACATTTTTTAAAATGAGATGTTTAAATAAACAAAATTTGAAAAACTTAGTATTTAAAAAAAATATATATTATATATATAAAATTTTAATCACATATCATATTTAAATATAATCTTATAGTGTTTAAATTTAATTGATAACTATTTATTATGGTTTTTTTATTCAACTCGTGTAATACATTGGGTACCAACCTACTTTATTGATATTTTAAGAGTTTTTAAAGTTAGTAACAAAAGTCTAAAAGTATTTTGCACATTAAATATTATGAACATCAGTTTTGAAAATGTTAATTAATTCATTTTAGGATGGAGTGTGAAAAGTGTTCAACCTTAGACTATCCACAGTGGTCACCCTACTGAAAACCCTTCCCCACTGAAATTTCCTGCCACGTCATCACCCCACTGAAATCCTTTAACACTCACAATGGTCAACCCACTGAAAACCCTTCCCCACTATTTCACGTCATCAACAATTAAAATTAAATAAAAAACATTACTCTCATTTAAAAATAATTCAATATTTTACAAAAAAACACACATTACTTTAAAAAAAACAATAACATATTAAAAATATACTAGTCGGCTTAGATGCTACGAACGACAATATCGGTGAGAACCCTTTCGATATGTTCGACCAAATCGGCTTTTAACGACCCGTGAATGCTTTTGTTTCGCAACGCCAAAATTTGATTATCTCTACGCGGGTCATCAATGTCAAAAGGAGATGGCGGTTCGTCTTCATCGGGAACAAACGGGCTAATCGACTTGCCCTCACATTCAAGTATCATTTTGTGTATTATGATACATGCATACATAACGGATCTAATTTTTTTAGGATGTCATGCTCTAGCCGGATTTTTTAGAATATGAAATCTTTTTTTAAGAACACCAAAAGCCCGCTCAATATCCTTCCTTGCACCCTCTTGTGCTACTTGAAACCTTTTCCGTTTAAAGGTTGTTGGACATGTTATTGTTTGCATAAAAACCGGCCATTCTGGGTAAATCCCGTCAGCAAGATAGTAACCGTGAGCGTATTCGTTATCGTTACAAAAAAACGATGATTGTGGAAACACACCGTTTTCCATATCATTGAGTAACGGCGACGAGTTTAGAACGTTTATGTCGTTATTCGCACCGGGCATGCCAAAATATGCATGCCAAATCCATAAATCATGTGAAGCAACTGCTTCAAGAATAATCGAGGGCATCCGTGATCGCCTCTCATAAATTGTCCTCTCCATGCAACCGGACAATTTTCCCAATCCCAGTGCATACAATCAATACTACCAAGCATACCGGGAAACCCATGATAATTTTCATGGTGTTCATACAAATTCATAACATCATTATAATTTGGTTTGCGCAAATATTTAGGACCATAGAGTCGACGGATATTCTTACAGAAATTATAAAGGCACTCTCTGAAAGTGCTGTCTGACATCTGTAAATAGTCGTCCATTAAGTCTGCAGTACTCCCGTATGCCAATTGTCGAATAGCCGACGTACACTTTTGTAACAGTGTAAATCCTCGCTTGCCGCGAGCATCCCATCTCAATTGAAAATAAGTATCCGCAACCTCCAGATCGTTCACGATACGTTCAAATAGAGGTCGTTGCATCCTGAAACGCCTCTTGAACAACGTCTCATTATACAACGGTTCGGGCCCAAAATAATGACGCATCAACAGATCATGCACCGCTTCCCTGTCTCGATTAATTTGAATTCTTCTAATTATAGGCCGAGGAATCTGAGAAGCGTTTTCTTGAGCCATGGTAGACAAAGTCGAGATAAAAAGATCAATACCCTCGCTATCAGAAGATGAGAACACCGTAGAGGATGATGACATTTTTATAAAAAAAAATGTATAAAAATTAAGAGAGTTTTGAATGAAAATGAGTGTGTAAAATGGTTGAAATGAGTGGTTTATATAAAGATTGATTTTATTATTATTATTATTATTATTATTATTATTATTATTATTATTATTATTATTATTATTATTATTTTAATTTCTAGCCGTTAAAAAGGATGGGCCCACAACTTTTGAAATCAACCAATCAGGTTCAAGTATCACGCACGGGAAGCGGGGGCCGTGGGAGGCTCGTGAGCGGGGGCCGCTACGCAGGGGGGCGGTGTTCCCGCGTGAGGCCGCGGCGGGGAGCAGAGCCGCTGGCCCCGCAGCTTGACCGCTGCGTGTAGCCTTACAAGATTTTTATTACAAACGGATTACAATGTGTCATATTATCTTTACCTAATAAGTAACTCAAAATTATCCTAAAGTTTTTTAAACAAATTTTAAAAACACAATTTAGTTAAACTAAATGAGAGGGCAGTATATCGTAATGTTGATTTATAAAGTAGGAATTAACCCGGTGAAACTTAAAAGATGCTAATCTACTTGGACCAAGAAAAACTTTGCATCTCAATAATTTTTAGTGCAAAGAAATTGAGTAAAAAAGTGGCAAAGTAGCATTTTTTTAGTGCAAAATTGGGCGAATCAGGTTCTTCCAGATTCTAGGTTACGTGGACCGAAGATTTGTGTGTGAACGAGAGGTGGTCTTGGTGCTTGGGTTGGGTCCATCATGGTTGGACTTGGACCACTTGACCACACACGTTGTACATGGCGGGCTGGCTACTGCTTGCCCTCTCTTACAATCATTATGACATTACTTTTTTTTTTATTTGGAAAATTCCCAAACTATCCCTTTTACCAGATAATTTCCTGAATATGCCTATTGACTTTAAGCATGTATAGGTGCCGTCGTCCCTAAATATACTAGCGCCACTCATATAACCAACAAATCAACAATTGTCATGCGTCCTCATGCTCATTTGTCACAGGTGCCGAGCCCACACTGACACGGCTGTCATGGGCGGCAGCGCCCATAAATAATTTTTATTTTTTATTTTAATATGATTTTTTATTTTTTTTGAATTTTCTTGTATACAGGCGGCACCTATATATGTACGGGTGGCGCCCATTTATGCACAGGCGGCGCCTATACATGTATGGGCGGTGCCCACATATATATGAGGTGGATGCCCATAGTGGACAAATGTCATTTTTTGATTTGTATGTTATATGGGTGCCGCCTGTACAGACAATGGTTATTTTATAACATTGAAAGTCAAATGGACATTTTGAGGAAAATTTGTGGTCAAACGGATAATTTGGTAATTTTCCATTTTTTATTTCTTGAATTTAGTCAACATATTTTTGTTTATTTCAGAATCACATGCGCATAATTACCAATTAACTAACTTCGTTAGTGTTATTTTAACGGTACCAATTACTTATTTTTTAACGGTACCAATTAGCCATCAATTTTAGGTTTATTAATTATTGCCAGAAATTAAGATAAGAAGAACCTAAATAGTTTTTACATTCTCGTACTTTTCTTAATACTTTACTTCTAATATTATACCAATGTCCATCCTAAAACTTAAAACCTTCAATTTTAAAAGAAAAAAAAATTATTATATACATATTCATATATTTTAAGTAGGGTGTTTATTGTCGGATATCCAAATTTTAGATACCCGAAAACATCATATAGTAAATTTCAATATCCATATCCGTATACAAAATTTCAGATTCGGATTCAGATTCCAAACACTCATAAAAAATTTAAATTTAAAAACAATTGGATATCCGACTATCCGAAAATTATTTGAAAAATGTAAAAAAAATTCAAAAAAAATGTTTCAGATAATTTGGATATATGAACTATCAAAAATTGTCAAAATATGTATCTGAATCCGAATTTTCAGATACCTGACTTTTTGGGTTTGGATATTTCAAATTCGGTTTCGAATATGGATTTTTTACATATATCATGTATCAATCATGATTCTATCAACAACTATGAAAAGTTAGAAAAATAACTTTTACGAGTAAGACTTGTGTCATTGCTTTTGCAATTTGTTGCTAGAATTAGAAATTGAATGATAGCATTCTACTATATCATGTAAAAAAAACTAACAACTAGTCTGATAATATTTTTATGATTTGATCTACTTTTAAGGAAATATAGTTGAAGTAACCTATTCTCATATAATAAGGAATGAATTCACGACAAGCAAGAAATATATCATAAAATTGTCGTCAGGCGTTCTGATAATGTTGATGGTTTGGGTAATTTCATGTGATTTAGGTGTATAATGATGCGTTTTTATGATTTAAATCAATGGAATATGGTGATTGTTTGTGTGTTTTGATGGTTTGCAGGTTTTCGGGTGAAGAAATTAAGTGCTTGATGTCCAAGAGTCAAAGGATGGTTGATGAATGGTGTTTGGAAAGTCAAAATATCAAGAAATGAAGGTTTTCACGAAGTGGCGTATCAAATTGGCGTATTTGGGGCGTATTACAGAGAAAAACAACCCAGGAATTCAGAGGGGGCGTATGATACGCCTCTGGGGGGGGCGTATGATACGCTGGGGCCAGCTAAGTTTGCGGAATTTTTCCGTTTTGTCACCTATTTAAGCCCAAGAACCTAGGGTTTCGAGCTAACTTCGACTTGGACGACTTTTGGAGGTTCTAGGGGGTTTCCAAGGCTTAGGAACTCATCAATTAACACTTCCAAACATCACGGTGATTCTTGAATTGATGATTGTACACAACCGATTGAAGATGCAAGGCTAGTTTCTTGAGATCATGCCCGGGTGAATGGTTCATTAGGGTTAAGTATTTTTATGGTTTTCATTGTATTGGGATGCAAACTTTGTTTGGTTTATGATCTTTGAATGTTTGTATGCTTTGATTCGTATGAGATTGAACGATTTGACTCGTATGGTTGACCTAGGGTTTCATCATTTTTCAGTAGTTATTGTAAAACATTGAACTTTAGGTTGAGTATTTCTTTCAAATTGGCTTGTGCAATTGAAGCATTAGGTTTAACATTGATTGGTTCTTATCAATTAATTTACAAAATCAATCCTTTAAATTGTAATTGCCCGTTCATGTGGATTATGAGCAAGTCATGTCTATGTGGCTTCCTTAAGAATGTAAATCATAAAGGTGCTTAATTTCCTATATAATTAAAAACCCGGGTGTGATTCGTTTTCATAATTAAGTTAAAATTCAATTTGCTCTCATCGTTAATTTGTTACAAGATCGTTTTCTTATTAAAGTTCAAACACCCTTCAAGTTAACTTTATAATTTCTTGTCTAGTCAAATTAGGTCAAATCAACTAACATTACACCATCCACCTAAACTCTTCGTGGTTCGACACCCTACTTACCCTACTAGTTAAGGTAGCTAGGAACACACTCATTAACTCTTATTTGATCGGTACTTCGACGTCGGTCAAATTTTGGCGCCGTTGCCGGGGAGTTAGTGCGCTTGGTGTTGGTTAACTGTTATATGTGAATATATAATAGAAAAAGGGAGGTGAATCTAGTTCTAGAAGGCCTGGGAAAGAGTTGGAGATTGTTGATAACTCTCCAAAGCGAGGTAAGTTACCTAATTGATTGAACTTGTAGTTAAAGGACGGGGTGAGTCCACACTACAAGTAATTGTGCATTTAGCATATATACATGATTCGTTGATTTGGTTAATATGAAAATAAATGATTGAGGTCATTGTTGTTGCATGATTCACAAGGTGTGTGAACATGTGGTGATCTACGAATGTGTAGATGTTAAATTGGTAATGTGCATGTTTTGATTCACAAGGTGTGTGAACATAAGACTTGCAATTCCAATGTAATTGATTCACAAGGTGTGTGAACAAACGGTGAATTGGTAATATGCATGTTTTGATTCACAAGGTGTGTGAACATAAAACTTGCTATTCCAATGTAATTGATTCACAAGGTGTGTGAACAAATGGTGGATTGGTAATGTGCATGTTTGATTCACAAGGTGTGTGAACATAAGACTTGCAATTCCAATGTAATTGATTCACAAGATGTGTGAACAATAAATGTCCTATAAAGGGATTGACATTTGAAATTCAAGTATCAAATTATAAATTGTGATTTTTGTGAAAAATGATGCACAAGTGGAGTTTTGTGTATTTATATCTGTGTTATGTTAAAGTATAATGATTGTGCATGAATGGGAGATATAATGAGGTTTTGGTTGAAAACGAACCGTTAGTAAATCGTTTTGTATGTGGTTGACTATTATTGTCAAATTTATTTGGAACCTCATTAGTGTATCCATTTGGTGTTATGGAATACACTGGGTGAATTGGTGAGGTAATCTTACTTAGTTCTAACGAACTAATGGTGAATTTAAATGTGATGCTTATAGGTACAAAGGAATCGGGTGAGCGGTGACGGTGATCGGGAATCGAACATGAAGGCTCGTATGATGGTTTTAAACTTTAATAACCAAAAAGTTGTGTAACTTTTGTGTAATAAATGTTTTGTGGAGTATGTAGACATACGTAAATTTTGTTTTAACAAATGTTAGTAAATAGTATGTTTACAGGTGCATAAAACACGAAATTTTTTACTGGGACCTAAACGTAATTATTAAATTTTGGTGTAAATGTCCGGAGGGGACATGCAAGTGATAGGGGTGTCACATCAAGGGAGTAACCATTAGACTAGAAGCCCTTGGTTGATCGGTTTTCTCACTAGAACCGAACCATGGATCGATAACAACTTATGATTATAAAATTAGAGGGGTCAATGATGACGGTTTTAGTAACCCCAAAGGAATGCTTTATAAGATGGAATAGACTTTGGTTTTGCATATATAGATCTGTCACACCCCGGGCCGGCGGGAACGGATCGGGTTTTCCCGTCGAGCGGAAGGTTCCCGGGGCGCGATATCTTGAATGATAATCGAAATGATCAGATTGTTTACATGGCACATGATAAATAATGAGAAATGCTAACATGACATATGATGTAGAATTACAAAGTTAAATTACAATGTTACGTTCATAATTTAACTAAGTAAATCTATCCAAAAGAATCGTGTAGTTTCTATCTTGTAACTGTACAAGATATGCAAAATAGATTCACAATGTCATCAAAATGTATGCATCCAAAAGTAGCTAGGTCTTCTAAGAGTCCTCTAGCTTAATCGCTGATGCTTGTTATCTAGACCTGTCCGTCACCTGAGAAAACATGCGTTTAAACAAGTCAACACTAGGTTGGTGAGTTCATAAGTTTAGTATTTGAAAACCGTTGCATTTATGTCAGTCATGTTCATAGTGTATCACACAAATTGAATTGATGATTTGATCCCATGTTTCACACAATGTCCTCTCCATGGTTGGATGTACAGATGATGTCTCATCCAGTCAAGCATGCTTATATATAGGGGCATACGAAAGGGTCAAGCCCAGACGCCACCCCACCACATGCTTAACTGCACTCAACACTACCTGTAATACAACGATGGATACCCATTTCCTTTCACCCATGATTTCCCGGTATGTTTATTCACTAGGTAAAAAGGAAAAAGACATAATCGTCTCTGTTAACCATTCCTTACGGAATAGTCGGCATGTAACATAACTCAGTGAATAAAGTAAGAGATGAAATCATCTCTGTTAACTAATTCTTACGAATTAGTCGGTATGTTAAAATAACCCATAATTGAATAAAGAGACATAATCTATGTTAGCTAATCCTTACGGATTAGCCCGGCATGTAATATAACCCAATGAACAAATAAGAAACAAAGTTGTTTCTGTTAGCTATTCCTTACGGATTAGCCCGGCATGTAAGATATCATACTCGATATCTAGAACGAACCTTACGGTTTCTGTAACTAATCATCCCTGATTAGTCCGGCATGCAAAATGATCCAATGAACAATCAAGAAACGAAATCGTTTCTGTTAGCTATTCCTTACGGATTAGCCCGGCATGTAAGATATCATACTCGATATCTTAGAACGAAACCTTATGGTTTCTGTAACTAATCATTACTGATTAGTCCGGCATGTAAGATATCATACTCGATATCTAGAGCGAAACTTCGTAGTTTTGTAACTGTCAGTTCTAACCAGTCCAGTGTGTAAGATCTCATACTCGATATCTAGATAGGAACATAATAGTCCCAGTAGCTGTTTCCCCCTGTTCAGCCCGGCGTGTAAAGTATCCAACTCATGATTTCTAGTTAGAGACATAATAGTCTCAGTAACTGTCATTTCTGAACAGCCCGGTGTGTAAGATATCCTCCCACGATATCTATTGGAATGAACATGTTTCCTAGTCTTTATGCGTGTTTTCTATATGCTTGATAGCACCTCTCGTGCCTGGCATGATTTCATTTGATTTCCCAAACCCCAGTTATTAGTTTGAGAGATTTACCCAACGGGTCTACAATTGTGCAACCGACACACTATGACGGTTAGGGAATGTGCTCTAAACAGAGTCTTAGTGATTTATGATGATATGTGTGTGATATGCCATCCCCAAAGGTGTGTGTATGTAATATCCTCCTCGATATCACAAACGAATGTTCAACTATTACCTCCAAGTATGCGGGTTCTAGTGATCTTAAACAAAGTGTCATGAGAGCAAGTCTCATACACGATGTTAGCAATGTGTGAATGATTCTGTTATCATGAAATTACATTATCATGATGATCATTCTTGTCATTAGTATTTGTTATTGGTATGTTATCCTGTGGTTTTCCCCCGTTGTTCTATCGTGTAAGAATAATATGCATAGTTGCAAGATATGTTCTTAACAACTCACATTATCCTATATGTTAATGTGTCATGATTCTAGGTTGGCATGTAGAGTCCCAGCTAATTCAGGTATGATTAACTCAAACACTCAAGCATGTAGTGATTAATGATAATAAAGATAAACAATTATTATCTAAATCATGAATTAAACAACATGTTAATGTAAACTTTTAAATAAATAAAAGTTAAGCATGTTTCTCAGCCCCGAGAGTTTAAAATCAATAAAGATTAAAGTAAAAGGGGCATATGAACTCACCTTGTTGATGATGTGGTTGACTTAGCTTAAACAAAAATGCACGCGCTCTTGTTTGTACTTGTAGTTGTGTTCACGATCCTGTATTGATTTCACATTGTTTGTAACTTATAAGTATAAGTTATAATTGAGTTGTGTGCGTGTTCGTGTTAGCCCTAAAGTTGGCTAACACGCGTAAATCTCGGTCATTATTCGGTCCTGGTTTCATGTGTCGTAGATTGTTGTTTATATATGTCTTTCTATTGTGTGTTGAGCCTTATTTCACCCCTGAAATTGATAGGTCTTATCATAATGTGATAATCATTTGTTTTAATAAGAAATTTAATAAATAAACCCAAGAGTAAACTTAGGTTTATGGGTTAAACCTCACTTGTCATTTTTGTCATGTTTAGACAATTGCTACATAGTAACTAAATAACTATGCAACCACCCTTATAAGCTTCATGTTTTAAGTTTATGAAATCTATTATATTAAACCCATCACTTTAGTAGTAATCCCATTCATTATGTCCCATGTTCAAGCATATCTCCTCTTGGTTATACTTAAGTTGTTATAAATTTGTTAGTTCTCATTACAATTCACGTGGGCCAATTGATAGGCCCAACTAGGCTTCATTGGGCCTGATGAGCCATGATGGGCCAGATCTCATCCCATGGGCCGAATGTTAAGTGGCTAACCCAAGCAAGTGGGCCGAAACCAGCACTTAGGCCGTAGGGTGTGGGTCAAAAATGCGTTGGGCCTGAAACATAATTATTGGGCCAATTTGCTGTGTTGTGGGCCAACAAAAATCTGTTGGGCCTGTTAAGTTTATTGGGCCAAAAAGGTTATGTTGGGCCGAACCATTAGGCCAAATCAGTTGGGGCTTGGGCGAATAATATGGGTGGATTTTGTGACAATGGGCCGAAGCAAGGAAGTGGGCCTGAATAACAAAATGGGCTGAATAAATAACTGTGGGCCAGAAACAGAAAATCTGGACCCACTGCAACTTCTGTTGGGCCTGATTAGCTTTTGCATGGGCCAAAAGAAAGATTATGGACTAAGCTGTTGGGATTAGGCTAAATCAGTGAAATATGGTTCAACTAGTGGGCTGGGCCCATTCCAGCGCACCCTGGCCCAACATGCCTGGACCGTATGAGTTCCCAGTAGGTCATTTTGCTTGACCGAACGAACACCATGGTCGAATGAGCTCAACCGAATGGCTAGCCGCGAATGGGGCATGGTGGTTCGGAGTATGGCTGGCCGAAGGAAGGATGGTCGGCCGAATGAGCAAGGGAGATGGGTAGCGGCGAATGGGGAGGGGTCGAATGAGTTGGTTGGCCGGTCGAATGGAGCTGGCGAATGGTGGTGCTGTAACACCCCGACCGACGGCGGAATCATCGGGATGCCACGAGGGATGTGTAGATTGTTCACAAGCTCATGGGCATCTAAATCATATCATCATATATCATTTAATCAACCACAATAATTACACAAAAATCATGAATCAAGTACATTAGTTACACAAAAGAATTAGTTAAACTAACTAAACTCTAGTCGCCAGAATTTTAGTTAATTAACTAAGTCCAAGATCCTATATGATGATGTCCAAAACAGAAGAGATCCTCTCTTCATTCCTACTTGTCTCCATCACCTGAAACATGTAAGAAAACCAGTGTCAACTACAAAAGTAGTTGGTGAGTAATCATAAGTTTTTATATTTAAAAATGTTTTAGTAAAAATGAGTTTGAAAGTTTATGCTTAAAAAGGTTTTATAAAATGCTTTGTTTAAAGCGAGTATAAAACTTATGATCTTCTTGAGAAAATCCATATGAATACCTGTATGAGATAATCCAACACACATCCATCAATTCAACAGCCAAACACATACACAATCACATAACCATATAACCAAATCAATCTTAGCCAATCACAAATAATCCTAATTAAATATAGGCAATCAATCCACAACAAATCAACCAAACTCAATCAATCATATTCTCAATCAATGTTCGTGACTATACATGATTCCTTATGTATTTAACATAAGTTAGATACATGAATCATGGAGTGGTCGCTAACCACGTGACAATACATGAAGCCAAAGCAAATAACCGAAGTCCAAGGCAATGCTTCACAGATGTGGAAACCATCCACGTGACAATACACAATATCAAAGCAATTAACCGAAGTTAAGAGCGATGATTCTCGGGATTTGTGACAATACTTGTAATCTTTGTTATTGACCTAGGTCAATAACAATGTTTACATGGATATAAAATAATAAGAGATAATCCCATAATAATGATAATTTCAAATGTGAATATCATATTGATAAACAGGTATTAACCTTGTATTATCAAAATAATATTTAATTTGGTATACATGTTTCACCTCCGGGTTTTAAAACTAAAACAGTTTAAAGAAAGGGAGGTTATGAGAACTCACCTGAAGTCCTTAGATTTCGTGTTCTCCTATAATGCGCGCTCGCGTATGTAACTCAAAGCAACTCAAGGATCTGAAATTTTCGGGTGTTTTATACTCATAAGTATACGTATCTTAATACGGTTAAGTGATCTTAAGTGTTTACATAACCTAACCCCTTTAAGAATTTTAACAACATTTGTTAGTTAAACCAATACATTTTCAAATACCTTAGTGAATTGTAAGGTCATGTGTGTACTCAAAGGTTGAAACTTTGATTTCAATGTGCCTCTATCCCCTACGTTGCATGCATGTACATTTAATTCACCCATTCCCAATAATCTATGTCACAAAACTACAAATTTACATTTAGAAAATGTTACTTAGATTATTTCATGCTAAGTATCCCATAATCATCCTTAAATGTATACTATTATAATAAAATAAAATATTCTTCTTGATTATGCATGCATGGTTAGGTTTATGGATAGATACACACACATATATATGTAATTCATGCCCCCTTTACTTCTCTTAACCCTTGATTAAGTGAAACTAGGTCAAATCCCCCTTGTGGGCAGCGAACCTTCTAACATGTTTGACTTAGGTTCGGCCAAAAATGAAGGGTTCGTGGCCCCTTAGTTCTAGGGTTCGGCTAACATGAGATATCATGGCCTATGGTTCGTTGAGCCCCGACTTGCATGATCAAGGTTCGTAGATGAAAAGGGTTCGGCTCATCTCGAAGGTACAGCCAGCATGGTCCTAGGGTTCGTTCCCTCTGGGTTCGTGGCTTCAACAGGTGGGTTCGTGAATAGAGAAGGGTTCGGTCACCATAAGAAGAGGGTTCGGGACATGTGGGTTCGGCAGCCAAGAGCAAGGTTCGTACACAGTGGGTCCAGGGTTCGCTGGAAAGAGGGTTCGGTCCCCAGCACCATCTCACGAACCCTGCAACTCGTGGCTTCCATCATCATCCTCGTCGATTCCTACCTGCTGCAAATCAATCTATGGCTTCTTCTCACTTAGGTTTGTTCGATTTAATGTTTCCACGCTATAAAACTCGTTCACACAACAGAATACAATCCCGGTTCTAGATCTAAGTTAAAACCGAAAATAAAGTGGATCATTTACCTTCCAATCGTGAGCAACAGCAGGATTTCTTGGTATCCTCTTGTAGCTCTCGTTCTTGTGGTCGTGTAGGCGCCGAGATCTCGTAAATACGTCGGGTAACGATCGAGATATCGTAGAGAGAAGGTGGAGGATTATATGTGTGTGTTTTTAGAGAGAGAGAGTGGGAGTTGGAAAAGTGAAAGAAATGGTGGAGTCTTCCACCATTTATGACTATCCCGTCCCCGCGTGTCTGGTCTCGTTTTTATCGCGATAAGACAAAATAAAACTCGGTTTTTCTCGTTAAACATATTTAAATAAAAAGTGTTAAAATAATAATATGGTTTCATTAATTATCATGATTTCTAAATACCCTTTGTCTCGTAACATGTCTCGTTTAATACGCGTGAAATGTAACAACATGCCCGGTTTTCTAACGTAACATATTTAAAACAATAACTCGTTTTAAATAAATTAGTTTTATTTAATTAAAATAGGTTTAAATAATTTGTTTCGTAAAATAAATTCCGTTTCGTTTCCGTTAAATAATTATTTAAATAATTTAATTTATTCGAAAACATTTTAGGTTGTGATTCCTAATAAACGTTTTAAGTTTTATTTATTAATTTTATATCGTGAGATATTATTTAATTATCTCGTCGAAACGCGTTACTCGCGTACGTATTCGTAAAGATCGTCACCTTTGCGAATCCGATGCTCGTACCGTATTTCGATTTGATTTATTATTTATGGAATATCGTTTCAGTATATTATTCTTAATAATTATATTCGTGTGAATCGTCACTCACGCGAATACATTATTAAGTTAATATTTCTGAATTAATATTCTCGTTTTAAGTAATGACCGTAACCTCACATCGCGTATTTATTATTCTCATTATTTATTAACTTAAATATTATATTCCCAAACCAAAACCCACTAAACCAAGTCACTGACACATCCATGATAGACCGAAATATGCATATGTATAGGGCATATGCAGAGGTAGATCGCAACCTCCCCTACACCGTCCCACCGCTATTTCGATAAACCATGACCATGTGTCCTTAACTATGTTTAGTAACCAGACCATAACAAACTCCCAGTTCCATCCCAAAACCATTCTCAAACCAATAATCCATAATCATCAGTAATAACACTGCGGTAAACTCTATGGGTCTGTTTAGTTAAATTTCAACTAAACTTCCCAAGGTTTACGCGTATAATATATTATAAAATCATGCATACCAGTAACAGTGATAATATCAGTAATGTAAGTCAACAATTTCATAATCATTCATAATAAATAAATCTCCGGTCGTAACAGTACAATCGTACGGATGTACGGACGTACGGACAACCGAAAGTACAGTGATGTTACAGTCTCCCCTAGTTAAAGGAATTTCGTCCTGAAATTCAACTTGGAGTGACCGTGGTAAATAAATGTGGGTACTTAAGCTTCATCTGATCTTCCCGCTCCCATGTGAATTCTGGACCACGCTTCGATTCCCAACGTACTTTGACAATTGGAATTCTACTGCGTTTGAGCTGTTTAATCTCCCGATCCATTATCTCCACTGGTTTTTCAACAAAGTGCATGGTATCATCGATGCGGATGTCATCGAGTGGTACCTGAAGATCCTGATCAGCTAAGCACTTTCTTAGATTGGACACGTGAAACGTCGGATGCACATTACTAAGTTCTGGAGGAAGTTCCAATTTGTAAGCAACCTTCCCGATCCGTTCAAGGATCTTAAAAGGGCCAACGTATCGTGGAGCAAGCTTCCCCTTCTTCCCAAATCGAACAACGCCCTTCCAAGGCGACACTTTAAGCAATACCATATCCCCCACTTCAAACTCCAAAGGTTTTCTTCGTTTATCCGCGTAGCTTTTCTGTCGACTGCGAGCAGCTAACAGATTGTCGCGGATCTGGCGAATCTTGTCAGTCGTTTCCTGAGTAATCTCGGGACCAGTGATCTGCGAATCGCCGACCTCAGTCCAACAAATAGGTGACCGACATTTCCTGCCATAAAGAGCTTCGAACGGCGCCATACCAATGCTCGCGTGATAACTGTTGTTATACGAGAACTCAACCAATGGTAGATGGCTATCCCAATTGCCACCGAAATCGATGACACAAGCTCTCAACATGTCTTCCAGTGTTTGAATCGTTCGCTCCGTTTGACCATCCGTTTGAGGATGATAAGCAGTGCTAAGATCCAGTCTTGTTCCAAAGGCTTCATGAAGTGATTCCCAAAATCGTGCCGTGAAACGAGCATCACGGTCTGATATTATGCTTAAGGGAATACCATGTCGGCTAATGATCTCATCAATGTAGATACGCGCTAACTTCCGCACAGGGTAAGTTTCGCGTATCGGTAAGAAATGAGCCGACTTAGTCAATCTATCAACAATAACCCATATACTATCTTTACCGTTCGTGGTACGTGGAAGTTTAGTAATGAAATCCATAGAGATATTCTCCCATTTCCACATCGGTATTTCAGGTTGTATTAACAATCCAGAAGGTCGCTGGTGTTCCGCCTTGACCTTTGCACAGTTAAGGCACTTAGACACATACTCAGCAATATCCTTCTTCATTCCAGGCCACCAGTACAAGCCCCTAAGGTCTTGATACATCTTATCAGAGCCTGGATGGATTGAGTAACGAGATTTATGAGCTTCATCCATAATAATCATCCTGAGATCACCCCTGTTCGGTATCCACAATCGATTCAAGTAATACATTAAACCATCATCCTTAGTTTCCAACAGTATTTCAGCCCCGCAAGACATCTCATTTTTCAAGTCATTTTGAGCCAAGGAGTGTTGTTGGGCTGTGAGAATATCATTACGGAGGTTATTGTGCACTCGGACACTATGGATCTGAACTTGACTTTTGCGACTAAGCGCATCTGCTACTACATTCGCTTTACCAGGATGGTAGCGAATTTCACAGTCATAATCGTTCAACAGTTCAACCCACCTCCGTTGTCTCATATTGAGCTCTTTCTGATTCAGAATATGTTGCAAACTTTTATGATCAGTAAAGACTACACACTTCGTGCCATAAAGATAATGTCTCCATATCTTCAAAGCAAACACGACTGCACCAAGTTCCAAGTCGTGTGTAGTGTAGTTCTTCTCATGAATTTTCAATTGTCTTGATGCATAAGCCACGACCTTTCCCCGTTGCATGAGAACACAACCGAGACCTAGGTTGGATGCATCACAATAAACTACAAAATCATCATTTCCATCAGGCAGTGTCAAGACAGGAGCATCACAAAGTTTCTGCTTCAAAGTCTGAAATGCCTCTTCTTGCTTTGGTCCCCACTCGTATGGCCTATTCTTCTGAGTCAAAGCAGTGAGAGGGACAGCAATCCTGGAGAAATTCGATATGAACCGCCGATAGTAACCGGCAAGTCCGAGAAACGATCGAATCTCCGTCGGTGTTTTCGGTGTACTCCAATTCTTCACAGCATCAATCTTTGCAGGATCCACGTGAACACCGTATTCGTTGACTATGTGCCCCAAGAATTGAACTTCCTTAAGCCAAAATTCACATTTAGAGAATTTGGCATACAGTCGCTCCTCTCTTAGGATCTCCAAAACCAACTTAAGGTGTTTCTCGTGTTCTTCCTTAGTCTTTGAGTAGATCAAAATATCATCAATGAATACAATCACAAATTTATCCAAGTATGGCCTGCAAACACGGTTCATGAGATCCATGAAAACCGCAGGTGCATTGGTAAGGCCGAAAGGCATTACCAAAAATTCATAGTGGCCATATCTTGTTCTGAAAGCAGTCTTGGGAATATCATCATCATGTACGCGAAGCTGATGATACCCAGACCTAAGATCGATCTTTGAAAACCATGCCGAGCCTTGAAGCTGATCGAAGAGATCATCGATGCGCGGCAGTGGATATCGATTCTTGATTGTAAGTTTGTTCAATTCGCGGTAATCGATGCACATTCGGAATGACCCGTCCTTTTTCTTGACAAATAGGACCGGTGCACCCCATGGCGAATGGCTCGGGCGAATGAATCCTTTGTCAGTCAGCTCTTGTAGCTGGCTCGCCAATTCTTGCAACTCCGAAGGCGCAAGTCTGTAGGGAGCTTTGGCGACTGGGTTCGCACCAGGTACTAAGTCGATTCGAACTCAACTTGACGTTCTGGTGGAAGACCCGGCAAATCATCTGGAAAACTTCTGGAAAATCTCGTATCACCGGAACATCTTCAATTCTCTTTTCTTTCTCTTTCTTCTCCACAATGTGTGCTAAGAAAGCTATACATTTCTTCCTAAGGTACTTATGTGCTTTTGTGCAAGACATCAGCTTAAGACCTTTACTAGCAGTTTCTCCAAATATTCTCAAAGTTTCACCCGAAGGTAAGGGAATACGTATATATTTCTCATGGCATACAATCTCCGCTTTGTGAGTGGCTAACCAATCCATGCCTATGATAACATCAAAGCTACCAAGATGCATAGGTATAAGATCAATTGGGAAAACGTGATCATTTAAGTTCACAGTACATCCAATGATAATAGTGTCAATATCAATAGTGTTTCCGTCAGCCACTTCCACGTTAAACGGTTTATCTAAATATGTACGTGTTCTACCAAGCAAGCATTCAAAATCATATGAAACAAAACTCCTATCGGCACCAGAATCAAATAAGACAGATGCATAAGAGTTGTTGATCAGAAATGTACCGTTGACCACATCCTGGTTGGCTTGAGCAGCTGGAGCATTCAGTTGAAAAACCCGGCCTCTTGCCACCCTCTGATTATTCCCGGTCAACTTTGGGCACTGATTTCTGAAGTGACCCACTTCACCACATTCATAACAGGCTCTTGCCTGTGCTTGAGGTATCTGGCGAATGGGTACAGCCGGAATAGGTTGAGTTTGAGGAGCTGGTAGTGCAAGCGGTGCATGTTGCATCCTTTGTGCTTGCGGTGCACTCCGACAAACATTAGCATAGTGCCCAAACTTGCCACAGTTGTTGCAGACGCGACATGGCAAGTTAGGTGCATGATGATATCTACAAGTATTACATTGGGGAGTGTTCCCAGTGTAATTTCTTGCAGTAGTGTTGGATGACTGCTGCGCAGACTTAGCAGCAGGTACAGTGACCATAAAGTTTCTATTCTTCCTCTTCTTGTTGCTGCTCTTCGATGAACTAGCGGCTTCAGACTTGACTTCAGTTTTGACTTCCTTTGCAGTAGTCTTGGTGTCAGTCTTCTTGTGTCCCTTCCGAGTAAGTGTTCCATTCTTCACGTGATTATCAGTGAGAGTTGCAGATAAACGGATCGCAGCCTCCAGTGTTTTGGGATTGCTCCCATAGACTGTGTCCTGAATCTGTACCGGCAATCCGCCGATATACTTCTCGATCGCCCTATCCAAGGGTGTCACCATATGAGGCACCAGTAGACTATACTCATGGAACTGAGTATTATAGATGACGTTCTCCCCGCTATCCTGCTTGAGTTCCCAGAACTCAGTCTCCAGTTTCCTCATTTCGCTTCGAGGACAGAATTCAGTGGTCATCAAGTTCTTGACCTCAGTCCACGTCAATGCGAGTGCAGCATCCACTCCCCTAGTTCGCTTTTCCCCGTTCCACCAAGTCAGTGCTCTCTTTTGGAAAACACTAGTGGCATAGCGAACTTTCAGATTTTCGGGACATTCGCTGTTGATGAAGGTGTTCTCCATGCTCTCGAACCACTGCAGCAGACCAGTGGCCGATTCAGCACCCGTGAATTTCAGGGGGTTGCAAGAATTGAAGTGTTTGAATGTGCAAGTTGTCTGGTTTGCACCACCTCGATTCTGGTTGATGTTTTGGTTGGCCTGAGTCAACTGATTCACCAACCCAGTGATGAGGTTAGCTAACTCTTGCATGCCAGGGTTGGCATTACCGTTAGCATCCTCAGCGTTCGTATCATCTCCGTTGTGACGGCGAGGCGGCATGTTTCTGAAGGAAATAGAAACATGTTACTACCGTTTACAACGTAAGTTATACAAACAATGGTTAAATGAGTTCATTTAAGCAGTTAGGATTTAATATAGGAACTATATTTATCTCCTATCTGTCATTAAACTCAAAATGTGTATAATTTCCTATTATTATTCTAAGTGTCCTAGTTGGTCATAACTAGTGTTAACTAACTATTTCCTAGGTCCTATACATTCCTCACTCTATACTAACACTGACAACCTCCCAATGCAATGCAACAAGCTTATATATAGGGCATATGCAGAGGTAGATCGCAATCTCCCCTACACCGTCCCACCACTGTTCCATTGCACCACGATTATGCCCTTGTTAGCGTGTAGAGTGTGTCATGCATTTCACCATAATTCTCACTTCACAAACCTTATCCTTAGTAGGATAATTTTGAGCGAAGTGATCTCTAGTTCCCTTGGACAATTAGGTTTACCTAATGTCTAAGTTCACCTGACATGTAGGCTTGCCTATTTCTAAGTTTACCTAATGTCTAAGTTCACCTGACATTAAGTTTCCCCCAACTGTCTAAGTTCACTAAAATCCATATCAATTCCAATGTCAATAATCATCATTAAGGGTTCATATCATCACGAAGTGCTCTTATTGTCACTAAGTGTTCATATCTTCCTTATAGCTTATTTTCATCAAGTGTCCATACCACCACTAAGTGTTAGTATCATCACTATGCGTTTATATTATCATCAAGTGTCTATATCATCATCCAAATCCTCAATTTATCACTAAGTATTCGTATTGTTCGTTGGTCCTATGCACCCTACGTGTCCAATCTGTGTGTTTCATAAGTGAGTTTATAATTATTTATCAAGTATAATCATCCATGAGTCAATCCCAGTCAATCCATCAAACATATCATCAACAGTCCACAATCATATCCTCTCAAACCCTCCTAGTAGGGTCCTAATAGTATCCTAAGTTCCTGACACTGACAGACCCCCGATATACTTCAAATGGTATATGTATAGGGCATATGCAAGAGTAGGTCGCAACCTCCCTTACACCGTCCCACCACCTTTGTAGTATACCACGAGTGTGTCCTTGTCTGGTGATCGCAAGATCTAACAGATAATTCCTAAAGCAATTAAATTTCTAAGCAGTTAAGTTCCTGAGCAGATAAGTGTCCCAAACGGGTAGTTCCCTTATTCCTCAATACTGACATCCACCCGATGTACTGTAAATGGTATATGTATAGGGCATATGATAAGGGTAGGTCGCAACCGCCCAAACCACCGTCCCACCACCTTTACAATACACCACGAGTATGTCCTTATCGAGTCATTAGGGCACACGTAAGCAAGAAATTAGTAGCAGCATATATATTCAAATGTATAACAGGAGTTCAGTTAACATGTAATAAACACATAAGCATGAAATCCTGAATATACTAACTAGTGTATGAAATTAATTCATACTAGGGTATCCTACGGTTATAGACTAGGTCAACCATTTCTAGTAACCTAATTCCCTATAACCCAGGCTCTGATACCAATCTGTAACACCCCGACCGACGGCGGAATCATCGGGATGCCACGAGGGATGTGTAGATTGTTCACAAGCTCATGGGCATCTAAATCATATCATCATATATCATTTAATCAACCACAATAATTACACAAAAATCATGAATCAAGTACATTAGTTACACAAAAGAATTAGTTAAACTAACTAAACTCTAGTCGCCAGAATTTTAGTTAATTAACTAAGTCCAAGATCCTATATGATGATGTCCAAAACAGAAGAGATCCTCTCTTCATTCCTACTTGTCTCCATCACCTGAAACATGTAAGAAAACCAGTGTCAACTACAAAAGTAGTTGGTGAGTAATCATAAGTTTTTATATTTAAAAATGTTTTAGTAAAAATGAGTTTGAAAGTTTATGCTTAAAAAGGTTTTATAAAATGCTTTGTTTAAAGCGAGTATAAAACTTATGATCTTCTTGAGAAAATCCATATGAATACCTGTATGAGATAATCCAACACACATCCATCAATTCAACAGCCAAACACATACACAATCACATAACCATATAACCAAATCAATCTTAGCCAATCACAAATAATCCTAATTAAATATAGGCAATCAATCCACAACAAATCAACCAAACTCAATCAATCATATTCTCAATCAATGTTCGTGACTATACATGATTCCTTATGTATTTAACATAAGTTAGATACATGAATCATGGAGTGGTCGCTAACCACGTGACAATACATGAAGCCAAAGCAAATAACCGAAGTCCAAGGCAATGCTTCACAGATGTGGAAACCATCCACGTGACAATACACAATATCAAAGCAATTAACCGAAGTTAAGAGCGATGATTCTCGGGATTTGTGACAATACTTGTAATCTTTGTTATTGACCTAGGTCAATAACAATGTTTACATGGATATAAAATAATAAGAGATAATCCCATAATAATGATAATTTCAAATGTGAATATCATATTGATAAACAGGTATTAACCTTGTATTATCAAAATAATATTTAATTTGGTATACATGTTTCACCTCCGGGTTTTAAAACTAAAACAGTTTAAAGAAAGGGAGGTTATGAGAACTCACCTGAAGTCCTTAGATTTCGTGTTCTCCTATAATGCGCGCTCGCGTATGTAACTCAAAGCAACTCAAGGATCTGAAATTTTCGGGTGTTTTATACTCATAAGTATACGTATCTTAATACGGTTAAGTGATCTTAAGTGTTTACATAACCTAACCCCTTTAAGAATTTTAACAACATTTGTTAGTTAAACCAATACATTTTCAAATACCTTAGTGAATTGTAAGGTCATGTGTGTACTCAAAGGTTGAAACTTTGATTTCAATGTGCCTCTATCCCCTACGTTGCATGCATGTACATTTAATTCACCCATTCCCAATAATCTATGTCACAAAACTACAAATTTACATTTAGAAAATGTTACTTAGATTATTTCATGCTAAGTATCCCATAATCATCCTTAAATGTATACTATTATAATAAAATAAAATATTCTTCTTGATTATGCATGCATGGTTAGGTTTATGGATAGATACACACACATATATATGTAATTCATGCCCCCTTTACTTCTCTTAACCCTTGATTAAGTGAAACTAGGTCAAATCCCCCTTGTGGGCAGCGAACCTTCTAACATGTTTGACTTAGGTTCGGCCAAAAATGAAGGGTTCGTGGCCCCTTAGTTCTAGGGTTCGGCTAACATGAGATATCATGGCCTATGGTTCGTTGAGCCCCGACTTGCATGATCAAGGTTCGTAGATGAAAAGGGTTCGGCTCATCTCGAAGGTACAGCCAGCATGGTCCTAGGGTTCGTTCCCTCTGGGTTCGTGGCTTCAACAGGTGGGTTCGTGAATAGAGAAGGGTTCGGTCACCATAAGAAGAGGGTTCGGGACATGTGGGTTCGGCAGCCAAGAGCAAGGTTCGTACACAGTGGGTCCAGGGTTCGCTGGAAAGAGGGTTCGGTCCCCAGCACCATCTCACGAACCCTGCAACTCGTGGCTTCCATCATCATCCTCGTCGATTCCTACCTGCTGCAAATCAATCTATGGCTTCTTCTCACTTAGGTTTGTTCGATTTAATGTTTCCACGCTATAAAACTCGTTCACACAACAGAATACAATCCCGGTTCTAGATCTAAGTTAAAACCGAAAATAAAGTGGATCATTTACCTTCCAATCGTGAGCAACAGCAGGATTTCTTGGTATCCTCTTGTAGCTCTCGTTCTTGTGGTCGTGTAGGCGCCGAGATCTCGTAAATACGTCGGGTAACGATCGAGATATCGTAGAGAGAAGGTGGAGGATTATATGTGTGTGTTTTTAGAGAGAGAGAGTGGGAGTTGGAAAAGTGAAAGAAATGGTGGAGTCTTCCACCATTTATGACTATCCCGTCCCCGCGTGTCTGGTCTCGTTTTTATCGCGATAAGACAAAATAAAACTCGGTTTTTCTCGTTAAACATATTTAAATAAAAAGTGTTAAAATAATAATATGGTTTCATTAATTATCATGATTTCTAAATACCCTTTGTCTCGTAACATGTCTCGTTTAATACGCGTGAAATGTAACAACATGCCCGGTTTTCTAACGTAACATATTTAAAACAATAACTCGTTTTAAATAAATTAGTTTTATTTAATTAAAATAGGTTTAAATAATTTGTTTCGTAAAATAAATTCCGTTTCGTTTCCGTTAAATAATTATTTAAATAATTTAATTTATTCGAAAACATTTTAGGTTGTGATTCCTAATAAACGTTTTAAGTTTTATTTATTAATTTTATATCGTGAGATATTATTTAATTATCTCGTCGAAACGCGTTACTCGCGTACGTATTCGTAAAGATCGTCACCTTTGCGAATCCGATGCTCGTACCGTATTTCGATTTGATTTATTATTTATGGAATATCGTTTCAGTATATTATTCTTAATAATTATATTCGTGTGAATCGTCACTCACGCGAATACATTATTAAGTTAATATTTCTGAATTAATATTCTCGTTTTAAGTAATGACCGTAACCTCACATCGCGTATTTATTATTCTCATTATTTATTAACTTAAATATTATATTCCCAAACCAAAACCCACTAAACCAAGTCACTGACACATCCATGATAGACCGAAATATGCATATGTATAGGGCATATGCAGAGGTAGATCGCAACCTCCCCTACACCGTCCCACCGCTATTTCGATAAACCATGACCATGTGTCCTTAACTATGTTTAGTAACCAGACCATAACAAACTCCCAGTTCCATCCCAAAACCATTCTCAAACCAATAATCCATAATCATCAGTAATAACACTGCGGTAAACTCTATGGGTCTGTTTAGTTAAATTTCAACTAAACTTCCCAAGGTTTACGCGTATAATATATTATAAAATCATGCATACCAGTAACAGTGATAATATCAGTAATGTAAGTCAACAATTTCATAATCATTCATAATAAATAAATCTCCGGTCGTAACAGTACAATCGTACGGATGTACGGACGTACGGACAACCGAAAGTACAGTGATGTTACAGGTGCCTTGGCCGAGAGAATGGCTGGCGAATGGTGATGCTCATTCGACCCTAGGTCATTCGACCACCTGTGTGAGTCTTTCGGCCGCAGCGGCGGTGGGGCTCCACCTTGTCCCCCTTTCCGGCCAACCGGTGGTTTCGAGGGTGGTGTAGGTTAGGGTTGTTTTCGGTGGTACATGGTTCAAGTAGAAAGGTTTGAAGGCCGGTTATGAGATGGGTTCAACAAAAGGGTTAAAAACCCTAATTCCCGGAATGTTCAAACTCGATTACCTCAAAATTTGTTGGATTTCTCTCCAGATCAGTTGTACTTTCGTGTAGAGGAGGTTAAGGGCTACGCGTGGACACCAAGAACGCCCATTTTCGTTGAGAATTGACCAAGATATGGGGGAGAGAAGGTGTAGAAAACCCTAAAATGGAGGTGGCCGGATTTTTGGTCTTGGAGAGAGGAGGAAGATGATAGAAATGAGAGAAACACTCATTTATGGGTTTTTATACCCCGTGTGGTATCCGGGTTCGTTTCGGTTGCTCGGTTCGCATTTTCGTCGCGTAATCGGAAATTACGCGTAATTAATATCTTTTTAATAAATAGACTTTAATTTTGTTATTTTGATGAGTTTCAAAATTGTAAAATGTTAATTATTTTATTTTATTAATTTTATTTCGTTCGCGTCGCGTTTTCGTTTCCGTTTCGTCAGATCGCGTCACTTACGCGCGTCTTCGTACAGAGCGCTAACTGTACGAACACGATCGTACGTTTCACTTTCTGATTTGGTTTTCTAATTATCAGTTATCGTTCAGGATGTTAAACTCACAGATATGTTTGTGTGAATCGTCACCCACGCGAACACGCTGTCAGTTTAATATTCTAAAACGACACTGCAGAATCTGATTTGAATTATGTTTCCTCACTGTCGGACTCAACTGAACATCCTGTTATCACTTGGTTTTCGTATTGAATTGTCGGTCATCTGATTCCTGTCATCTATGGATATCAGATCGCAACCGATTCGTTATTGTTTTTCGTTTGTACATCGTTGTTTCTCTTGAGTTGTTGTATTTATTGTGTTTAAGTTTTTCACTTAAACACATACAACTGTGATTTGTTTTCCGAGTTCTGTTGTCACACAACTGTTTACGTACTGTATTTACACACAGTACGTGATGAAAGTACACACACCGTACGGACTTGCCGTACGGTTTAGTACTAGTTGTCACAGTCTCCCCTTGTTAAAGAAATTTCGTCCCGAAATTTAACCGTAGTTATCGGGTACTACTTTTTCTTTGCCTTGATGGAGATGCTTTGATATCACGTTTTTCTCATGTTCTCATGTTTATGCGGGTTGAAATTTAGAGTCTCCCGAGTCTGTTCGATAGTCTACGGATTCATTTTCAGTCTCTCGACCGTACGGTCTGAAATGTTTATGTTCTGAGATGAAAATTGTTTGTATATGAGCTAGTCCTCTTTAGGAGTCTAGTATTTTGTGTGTGGTTATGACATGAGCAGACTTGATTTTATTGTCCTTATCAATCCAAGAACATCAAGTCTACTGGAAGTGTAAGGTAGCTTGGAATCATGTTCCATAGTTGTTTGTATACACTTCCATAGTGGTATCTCCTGGTGTTACACGGTTCCATGATCTATAATGTTCACTATGATTCTTATGCTCGTGTTTTATTCCTATCAGGAGAAGCCTCTCGTTTCTCCCCTTGTTAGAATGGTTTCGTATATTGTCAGACAAGACAACCTTGACGGACCCAATACTGAGACTTATGAATGTATCTCTGTCGTTCATTGCAATGACATGAAAAGATTTTATTGGATTAGAAGACTCTGTCCCTATCAAGGACAAAGCATCAGTTCCAATGATGGTATTGACACTACTCATGTCCATCACTTTGAATTTCCAGGCATGTGTTTGTTCACTAAGGTAAGTAAACACTAAGTTCATGTCATTCCGTATAAGAGATATCCGAGTGTTGCCCCAATTGCGAGTAAGTTATGAACTAACTCTTATGAGGTCAATGATAATCCATGCTAGTATAGAATATACGTCTGCAAAGATTTTAAATAATAAATGTACCAGTGTTATTGTTGGTGTTGGTGTCAGTGTCTTGGCGTACTGCTGCAGTTCCAATTTGATATGCACGTCCCCTCGGTGCTTGCCCTCTCGGTAGCACCCTCTTTGGACAGTCTTTCGCATAATGTCCTGGTTCCCCGCAGGTGTAACAGGAAATGCGATCAAGATGTGCAGCGGTCTGTGCCACTGCTTGGTTTGCCCTGTGTTGGGTCTTTTGTTCTTTGCAGAACTTGACCCAGTGCCCCATTTTCCCACAATAAGTGCATTGTCTGCACCCTGTGCCAGGTTGATGATGATAGTTGCACTTATTGCAGAATGGAGCCGTGCCAGAATAAGATCCACGATTCTGCGGTGGTTGATTGAGCACAGCTTGTTTGGCAGTGGTGGTCGCTACGAAATTTTTAACGACCTTTCGTTTCTTGTTAGAGGGTTGTTCCAGATCTTCAGTAGTTCCAGATCCCTTCTTGAGTGCACCAGAGGCAACCATTACGTCAATCAATGAAGCTGATAATGTAACAGCCATCTCCAGTGTGGTTGGGTGGGCGGCAATCACATGCCCCCGGATGCATGGCGGTAGTACACCGACGTACCGTTCAATCCTCTTCTCAAGTGTTGGCACAATGTCCGGTGCCAGGGTTGCCAGTTCATGAAATCTGGTGGTGAAAGCCAGATGTTCAGCACCAATCATCACATGGTTGAGCAGTTCAGTCTCAACTTTCTTGAGTTCGTTCCTCGGGCAAAACTCGCCCCTCAGTAAGGTCTTAAAATCCTCCCAAGGCATCGCCAATGCCTCATCTCTTCCTCTGGTTTGTACCTGGGCATTCCACCAGGTTAGTGCTCGTTTCTCAAACGATCCAGCAGCATACCTCACGCGGTGTTGATCAGGACAACCGCTAATGTCGAGAGTTGTTTCCATCTTCTCAATCCATTGGATCAAGCCGACGGCTCCCTCAGTGCCACTGAATGGCGGTGGCTTGCATCCTACAAAGTTCTTGTAGGAGTAGTCTGTAACCCCCGGTTACTAATCAACAATTTAAAATAATATCAGAGTTGGTCCCAGCAAATTTTTCAATTTTAAAACCTTGTCTGACCCTCTTTATTTAATAATATTAAACAAAGTTTAACGCAAACGTAAACGTGTCACACATTTTACAATACTTATTTACATAAGTAAGTTTAAACCAAAATTTCAAACGTTTGCAACAAGGTTTGTTTGTTCGATTCCTGCTCCACCTCGATCCTTACAGCCGTGTACGTCATTTTTGACCTACAAACATCACACAATATTTCACATTAGTTCATAAGAACTAAGTAAGTAAACCCCAATGGTTTCTCAACAACAAAATGTAAAATACATTTTTCACAAACAATATTCAAACTGAGTCATTTCTATTCGAGTTGACTCTCATAATATAAAATATCACATTACCAATCATCAACTATTAATCACAATAGTTTAATCAATATAACACTATGGTGTTCACATTCATGTGCTTCCACCATAGCTATTTGTCAGCATCTCTGACTATTTACACATTTGTGATATCATAAATATTTCAAGTCTTAAGATGTTCACCCACCGGTACTTCCATCTAAGACAATTGCTAGCACCTCTAGCTATCCACCATTGTGGAGTCATAATTATATCAAGTCTTAAGATGTTCACCCACCGGTACTTCCATCTAAGACAATTGCCAGCACCTCTGGCTATCCACCATTGTGGAGTCATATATAATTCAAGTCTTAAGATGTTCACCCACCGGTACTTCCATCTAAGACAATTGCCAGCACCTCTGGCTATCCACCATTGTGGAGTCATATATAATTCAAATAATTCATTCAACAACAAATTCAATATTTATTATGTGATGTCATAGTCGTGGGATTACTTACCTTAATCAGATAAGGGATTAGCAACTGCAGGCTCCTTTCCTGCTCTATGACTAGTGGTTTGATTTCCACTACCACCACCTAGTTGCAAAATACATATATACAACTAGTTTCAACACGTATAGCACGTACAATCAAGTTCAACACACTTGACTGATTTGACTTTCTCAAAGTCAATTCATCACATAACTGACTCTATCTTACTATATTTAGCAAGTTTTAGTCAATTATCACAATTAATCATGTTTCATGCCTCCCCAGGCAGTTTATCAAATAATTGATGTTCACTATATTAGTTACGATCTTTAACTATTTTTATTATTCAATTTTTATTTTTAAGATCATAACTTGTTAATAATTTTAACATCAATTCATCAAAATCATCATTTGATCTATGGATTATAATCCATAATTTATTTAAAATCATATTCAACCCATCCTGCTAGTTATCACACTATGATATGGGTTTCATAACAACCGGACATTATCCCGTCTTCAAAACGAAGATTTTACCGTCAAAATATCAATTTCTTCGTTTATAACAATCCCTAGTTATCAACTAGGCAATAATCAATACCCATAATCATAGTATTACAATCAAAACTAGATTTAATCCACACAATATTAAACTAGTAGGATAAAACAAACCGTTACCTGATCTGACGGATTTCTACGGTTAAAACAACGATCGGGACTTGAAAACACGATCCTATGCGCGATCTGGATGATTAGAAACCTTTAAATTGAAGGTTTTAGGCTTAAAAGTTGATGGTTCTTCGTCTGGAGTCAAGAAGGGTCGAAAAAGGTAAGAAAAATGCTTCCCCGATGCGTTCTGATCCTTTAAACAAATTTTAACCGACATATGACGTGGGGCGTACCGCCCCAGCCCAAAGCTTGGTGTGGGGCGTATCTCCCCAGGGGGTTTTTGTCAAATTTTTGATTTTTCTTGTTTTCGCGATTCCGGGAGCATACGAACTCCGTTTTGCGCACGGTTTTCGCCTACGTTCACGATTTTTCGAGCTCTTTCCAATGGTTATAATCTCAAGAACTAAAGAGTTCAAAATATTTGACCTCTTATCTATTGCTATATTCGATTCAGTGTATCTTGAAATCGGAGCCTCGTTTCGCGATTTCGCTTACACTCATTTTCTTCATTTCCGAGTTATGATTCTCAACATGAAATCGGTTGGTCGTCTATTTGAATAAGCATTAGGTGATGGATGTTTCTTTGCGATCTACTAACGCCATTTTTTTCACATACTATCCACCTGTAATAATTAAAATTGCTAAATCATCGTGGATTTCAAGCACGACCAAATGTGCTCTTGTCATAGATGACGTAATCTCACATATTTTCAAATCACAACAACCACAATCGTTTGATTAACAATTATTCACAATACATTCATTATTAAAAACCGGTTGTTACATAGTCTTGACTCTGCCGTGTGTTACCACTGCCTTCCCCAGTTGAGTTGGCAGCGTTGTTACTGTTGTTACTGTTGATTCTGTTCATCATCTCGGGAATCACATCCCTCAGTTGGCTTGTCAGTAGGGTCGCCAGTGCTATAGTAGCAGGGTCTAGTATCTGAACATTATTTACGCCTGGTGGTGGCGAATGTGGAGGAGGAGGAGGTGGTTGTGTAGGAGAGTCAGGCGGTGTCGGTGTCGATGAGTGCGGAGCTGATCCTTGAGTCAGCGGTAATAGCGGTGGCTGTCTTCTCGGCGGCATTCTGATCATAACCGAAAGAAAATCGGTTAGTGCAGTGATCAGAAGCAGAAGACATATGCAATAGAGTCCTAAGTCACATGATCTCTATATATGAGGGTCCCTAGGTTATAGTCTAGGCCAAACCGTTTAAGCAATATGACCTATATTTCTCTATAACCATGGCTCTGATACCAATCTGTCACACCCCGGGCCGGCGGGAACGGATCGGGTTTTCCCGTCGAGCGGAAGGTTCCCGGGGCGCGATATCTTGAATGATAATCGAAATGATCAGATTGTTTACATGGCACATGATAAATAGTGAGAAATGCTAACATGACATATGATGTAGAATTACAAAGTTAAATTACAATGTTACGTTCATAATTTAACTAAGTAAATCTATCCAAAAGAATCGTGTAGTTTCTATCTTGTAACTGTACAAGATATGCAAAATAGATTCACAATGTCATCAAAATGTATGCATCCAAAAGTAGCTAGGTCTTCTAAGAGTCCTCTAGCTTAATCGCTGATGCTTGTTATCTAGACCTGTCCGTCACCTGAGAAAACATGCGTTTAAACAAGTCAACACTAGGTTGGTGAGTTCATAAGTTTAGTATTTGAAAACCGTTGCATTTATGTCAGTCATGTTCATAGTGTATCACACAAATTGAATTGATGATTTGATCCCATGTTTCACACAATGTCCTCTCCATGGTTGGATGTACAGCTGATGTCTCATCCAGTCAAGCATGCTTATATATAGGGGCATACGAAAGGGTCAAGCCCAGACGCCACCCCACCACATGCTTAACTGCACTCAACACTACCTGTAATACAACGATGGATACCCATTTCCTTTCACCCATGATTTCCCGGTATGTTTATTCACTAGGTAAAAAGGAAAAAGACATAATCGTCTCTGTTAACCATTCCTTACGGAATAGTCGGCATGTAACATAACTCAGTGAATAAAGTAAGAGATGAAATCATCTCTGTTAACTAATTCTTACGAATTAGTCGGTATGTTAAAATAACCCATAATTGAATAAAGAGACATAATCTCTGTTAGCTAATCCTTACGGATTAGCCCGGCATGTAATATAACCCAATGAACAAATAAGAAACAAAGTTGTTTCTGTTAGCTATTCCTTACGGATTAGCCCGGCATGTAAGATATCATACTCGATATCTAGAACGAACCTTACGGTTTCTGTAACTAATCATCCCTGATTAGTCCGGCATGCAAAATGATCCAATGAACAATCAAGAAACGAAATCGTTTCTGTTAGCTATTCCTTACGGATTAGCCCGGCATGTAAGATATCATACTCGATATCTTAGAACGAAACCTTATGGTTTCTGTAACTAATCATTACTGATTAGTCCGGCATGTAAGATATCATACTCGATATCTAGAGCGAAACTTAGTAGTTTCTGTAACTGTCAGTACTAACCAGTCCAGTGTGTAAGATCTCATACTCGATATCTAGATAGGAACATAATAGTCCCAGTAGCTGTTTCCCCCTGTTCAGCCCGGCGTGTAAAGTATCCAACTCATGATTTCTAGTTAGAGACATAATAGTCTCAGTAACTGTCATTTCTGAACAGCCCGGTGTGTAAGATATCCTCCCACGATATCTATTGGAATGAACATGTTTCCTAGTCTTTATGCGTGTTTTCTATATGCTTGATAGCACCTCTCGTGCCTGGCATGATTTCATTTGATTTCCCAAACCCCAGTTATTAGTTTGAGAGATTTACCCAACGGGTCTACAATTGTGCAACCGACACACTATGACGGTTAGGGAATGTGCTCTAAATAGAGTCTTAGTGATTTATGATGATATGTGTGTGATATGCCATCCCCAAAGGTGTGTGTATGTAATATCCTCCTCGATATCACAAACGAATGTTCAACTATTACCTCCAAGTATGCGGGTTCTAGTGATCTTAAACAAAGTGTCATGAGAGCAAGTCTCATACACGATGTTAGCAATGTGTGAATGATTCTGTTATCATGAAATTACATTATCATGATGATCATTCTTGTCATTAGTATTTGTTATTGGTATGTTATCCTGTGGTTTTCCCCCGTTGTTCTATCGTGTAAGAATAATATGCATAGTTGCAAGATATGTTCTTAACAACTCACATTATCCTATATGTTAATGTGTCATGATTCTAGGTTGGCATGTAGAGTCCCAGCTAATTCAGGTATGATTAACTCAAACACTCAAGCATGTAGTGATTAATGATAATAAAGATAAACAATTATTATCTAAATCATGAATTAAACAACATGTTAATGTAAACTTTTAAATAAATAAAAGTTAAGCATGTTTCTCAGCCCCGAGAGTTTAAAATCAATAAAGATTAAAGTAAAAGGGGCATATGAACTCACCTTGTTGATGATGTGGTTGACTTAGCTTAAACAAAAATGCACGCGCTCTTGTTTGTACTTGTAGTTGTGTTCACGATCCTGTATTGATTTCACATTGTTTGTAACTTATAAGTATAAGTTATAATTGAGTTGTGTGCGTGTTCGTGTTAGCCCTAAAGTTGTCTAACACGCGTAAATCTCGGTCATTATTCGGTCCTGGTTTTATGTGTCGTAGATTGTTGTTTATATATGTCTTTCTATTGTGTGTTGAGCCTTATTTCACCCCTGAAATTGATAGGTCTTATCATAATGTGATAATCATTTGTTTTAATAAGAAATTTAATAAATAAACCCAAGAGTAAACTTAGGTTTATGGGTTAAACCTCACTTGTCATTTTTGTCATGTTTAGACAATTGCTACATAGTAACTAAATAACTATGCAACCACCCTTATAAGCTTCATGTTTTAAGTTTATGAAATCTATTATATTAAACCCATCACTTTAGTAGTAATCCCATTCATTATGTCCCATGTTCAAGCATATCTCCTCTTGGTTATACTTAAGTTGTTATAAATTTGTTAGTTCTCATTACAATTCACGTGGGCCAATTGATAGGCCCAACTAGGCTTCATTGGGCCTGATGAGCCATGATGGGCCAGATCTCATCCCATGGGCCGAATGTTAAGTGGCTAACCCAAGCAAGTGGGCCGAAACCAGCACTTAGGCCGTAGGGTGTGGGTCAAAAATGCGTTGGGCCTGAAACATAATTATTGGGCCAATTTGCTGTGTTGTGGGCCAACAAAAATCTGTTGGGCCTGTTAAGTTTATTGGGCCAAAAAGGTTATGTTGGGCCGAACCATTAGGCCAAATCAGTTGGGCTTGGGCGAATAATATGGGTGGATTTTGTGACAATGGGCCGAAGCAAGGAAGTGGGCCTGAATAACAAAATGGGCTGAATAAATAACTGTGGGCCAGAAACAGAAAATCTGGACCCACTGCAACTTCTGTTGGGCCTGATTAGCTTTTGCATGGGCCAAAAGAAAGATTATGGACTAAGCTGTTGGGATTAGGCTAAATCAGTGAAATATGGTTCAACTAGTGGGCTGGGCCCATTCCAGCGCACCCTGGCCCAACATGCCTGGACCGTATTAGTTCCCAGTAGGTCACTTTGCTTGACCGAACGAACACCATGGTCGAATGAGCTCAACCGAATGGCTAGCCGCGAATGGGGCATGTTGGTTCGGAGTATGGCTGGCCGAAGGAAGGATGGTCGGCCGAATGAGCAAGGGAGATGGGTAGCGGCGAATGGGGAGGGGTCGAATGAGTTGGTTGGCCGGTCGAATGGAGCTGGCGAATGGTGGTGCCTTGGCCGAGAGAATGGCTGGCGAATGGTGATGCTCATTCGACCCTAGGTCATTCGACCACCTGTGTGAGTCTTTCGGCCGCAGCGGCGGTGGGGCTCCACCTTGTCCCCCTTTCCGGCCAACCGGTGGTTTCGAGGGTGGTGTAGGTTAGGGTTGTTTTCGGTGGTACATGGTTCAAGTAGAAAGGTTTGAAGGCCGGTTATGAGATGGGTTCAACAAAAGGGTTAAAAACCCTAATTCCCGGAATGTTCAAACTCGATTACCTCAAAATTTGTTGGATTTCTCTCCAGATCAGTTGTACTTTCGTGTAGAGGAGGTTAAGGGCTACGCGTGGACACCAAGAACGCCCATTTTCGTTGAGAATTGACCAAGATATGGGGGAGAGAAGGTGTAGAAAACCCTAAAATGGAGGTGGCCGGATTTTTGGTCTTGGAGAGAGGAGGAAGATGATAGAAATGAGAGAAACACTCATTTATGGGTTTTTATACCCCGTGTGGTATCCGGGTTCGTTTCGGTTGCTCGGTTCGCATTTTCGTCGCGTAATCGGAAATTACGCGTAATTAATATCTTTTTAATAAATAGACTTTAATTTTGTTATTTTGATGAGTTTCAAAATTGTAAAATGTTAATTATTTTATTTTATTAATTTTATTTCGTTCGCGTCGCGTTTTCGTTTCCGTTTCGTCAGATCGCGTCACTTACGCGCGTCTTCGTACAGAGCGCTAACTGTACGAACACGATCGTACGTTTCACTTTCTGATTTGGTTTTCTAATTATCAGTTATCGTTCAGGATGTTAAACTCACAGATATGTTTGTGTGAATCGTCACCCACGCGAACACGCTGTCAGTTTAATATTCTAAAACGACACTGCAGAATCTGATTTGAATTATGTTTCCTCACTGTCGGACTCAACTGAACATCCTGTTATCACTTGGTTTTCGTATTGAATTGTCGGTCATCTGATTCCTGTCATCTATGGATATCAGATCGCAACCGATTCGTTATTGTTTTTCGTTTGTACATCGTTGTTTCTCTTGAGTTGTTGTATTTATTGTGTTTAAGTTTTTCACTTAAACACATACAACTGTGATTTGTTTTCCGAGTTCTGTTGTCACACAACTGTTTACGTACTGTATTTACACACAGTACGTGATGAAAGTACACACACCGTACGGACTTGCCGTACGGTTTAGTACTAGTTGTCACAAGATCCCAACATGCTCATAATCCCAAACAACAATGGCTCGTCATAATATGAATTTCAGGTAAATAATGAGTATGAAATTGGTAGGAGTTAGTAGGGGTGTTCATCAGATCGGATAACGGTCTATTCGGATCGAGCTGTTCGGATTTGAAAATTTTAAGACATTATCTGAAACTCGACCCCATCAGAAATCGAAATTTTTTTATCCGATCCGAATCTATCCGAAAAACCCGAATAAAACTTATTTTTCATCCGAATAATCCGAACAACCCGAATAAACCGGGTTTATTCGGAATGAATTCGGATACCCGATCCGAATAAAGAGGATTTTGGATATCCGATATCTGATCCAAATATATCCGAATATTTAATTCAGATCGGTTTTTTTGGGTTCTGATACGATTCGGATTTCGGATTTCGGATTTTTAGAACACCCTTAGGAGTTAGGTCATTTAAATCTATTGTAAACTGACGAAGCAATAGGAAGAAGATAATTGACAGAAAGAGGGATAAAACAACATTAGCAATGGTGTGAAGACAATTATGTTATGAAACATAGAAAACACATCCTAACCTGCTTGTATTTTTGCCCAACCCATCCTGTCACTTTTATTTTTTGAAGGAAAATTTGTCCCTAAAAATAATAAATAAACCCAAAGGAACCCATAAAGTTTTATTCCAAAACCAAATCAACCCAATTTTAACCACTTGGGTAACGATTGTGAGTAGACTTAAACCCTTAATTTGAAAAGAAGCTTCACCAATACAAATTGGCTAACTATATAGTTATAATCTAGTGGTTACTATATTAATTTTTCTTTTTATAAAATGCATCGTTAAGATTTAGGTCGAGACATATTATTGAATTAAGGTTGGATTATTTACTCAGTTATAAGATTCCTTCTGAATTTGATTTTTTTTATAAAAGACATTGTTCAGATTCATGTCGAGACAAATTATTGAAATAAGGTTGGATTATTTACTCAATTATAGGATTCCTCTCGAATTTAGCTAGAACATATGCCTCATTGCGTCAAATGTTGTTACCGATTAAAATATCATCTTATTATATATCAACGCGTCAAACCGTCTAAAAAACTGTAAATTTAAAGGTTTTTTGTTCATGAGTCATCACCCAACCAGGGCTTTCAAAAAGCTCACAACTAAATAAGTTCGGTTCGAAAAAAGTTTGTTAAAAACGAGTGAATCCTAAGTCAGGGTTAGTTAAGCTTGATTTTTATTATATATACTAAATATACATACACACACATATATAGGGATCCAGAATGGGTAAAGTTGTCAGGTTGTGGGTTCAACCTAATCCTAACCTTAAATTTTACACCAACCCGTTTGACCTAAAATATGTATATTTACTTTTCATATTCTAATCTAAATAATAAATTATACTCAAAATACATTATATAATCAAAAAACAGTAAACAAAATACATCAAGTTGTGTAAATACATTAGTTTCCAAAATAAAATAAAAATATTATTTAATAAAAATATATTATTCTTCAATCTTGTTTATAATATATGGTTCTTTAAATAAACGGTTCAACCCGCCAGGTTGACCCGAACATAACCTGTTTGTGTAATCGGGTTGATGGGTTCGACCTGAAATGGACCAGATCCCGTTTAGTCCAAACCCTAACCCAAAAAAAATTGTGGTAGGTTCGTTTCGTGCACACGCCGTGTCAAAAATTCACGCCCCAATATATGCGTGTGTGAAGAAAAAAAGGAGCCAACCCGACTCAGATCGTCTTAAAAATTCTTTAGCTCGAGCCAGACTTGACTCAGCTGGGCTTGATTGCAAACCAACCCCCGGGGTACAGAGGGTCCTGCAGAATACGTAGTATTTACAAGTGTAATATAGGCTTTCAACATATTTAAAAAAAAACTAGTTTCGATGAAAAAAGAAAGAAAAGAAAAGAAAAGAAAGGAAAGGAAAGAGTCGGCATGCAACTATGAAGGATTCTTGAATGAACCCGATAGCGACCAGAGAGCCTTCTTCAACCCCACTCATGAGTCATGACTCACCCCCACCCCCACCCCCTAACCCCAACCCCAACCCCAACCCCACGGTGTATACTATATATACACGCACACAAATAGGGCCGGTCGACGCTCGCTTCTTGGATAATCAATTCGTTCTTCGCCATCTTCGCTTTCCTAACCCTAAGTTACCTAATCTTTAATTCAAAGATCTCGCCTTTTTCAACCCTCTACATACAGATCACTCAACCTCTGCCCTTTTATTGCTTCATTGTTCGTCAGATTCTGTTAAATCTGTTAATATTGCTCCAATTCAGGTAATCTTCTTCGAATATATGAGTTCCTTCCTCTAGTTTCTGCTATATTTCGGTGATTTTTTGAAAAATAAAAAATAAGTTTTTTTTTCTTTTTTTCTTTTTTTTAAGGTAATTTTAATTCCAGTCCGAAACAGAGTGCCTGCTTTCTGGGTCGTTTCTGTATTCTCCTAAATTAGCCTGCTCAATGTTTATATTGTTGTTTAATTTATTTCAATTTGCATTTAGGGTTACGCAATACTGGGTTTTGGGTTTTGTTGTTCGTAGACAATACTGTATTTTTATGATATAATTTAAGTTTTGAAATGGGTATGTATATTTGTTTAATTTGATGATTCTGATAGTTTTTTTTATCATTAGGTTCAATCTTTAATTTGCTGAAACAGTTTCTGTAATGGTGAGTTTGATCTTCATTACAAGTGTTTCTGATAAACCTACTGTTATTTTTTTTTTGGAAAGATTTTTACTTGTTTTCTGGGGTTGTTTTGGATTATCAGGGGAAAGCTTCAGAATTCTTTGTGGATGATCTGCAAAGAAGTTTTTCAAACGGGTTTGATCTGAAACTTAATGACTTCGAAACAGCCGTTGTTGTTGGTAGCAAAACAGTATGATGTTTTACCAATCCAATTCATTATAACATTTCCTGAAAGCTTGTTGGTTCATTTTTAAATAGTTTTCATTTTTGCATTCAGTATGTTATTTGTGGGACTGATGATCCAACAATAACATCAAGTGGAGTTCGTATTCTCAGCAACTTAACTGGTGAATGGTGAGTTTCTGAGTTGTTTCTATTTTGATTTGATTTGTTTTAACTTGTGTTATTGAGGGTTTCATGCCATTAAATCGTGTTTTTGGCACTTACAGGGTGATACCAACTGTTCTAGGAACAAAACCAGAATCATTCAAGGGCCACTCATGTGTGCTTCTCAACAAAGATAAAATCTTGATCATCGAACACAATTCCAAATCTAATGAATCTGTTTGGTTTCTTGAGGTGGGCTTTCATAACATCCATAAATTATCAAGCTTTATATAATTTTCACTAGTCTTGATCTTGAAATGATAGTATTCTTTAATCATTGTATATTATCAGGTGGACACACAATTCATTCGGGACCAGAAGAAGAAACTCAAAACAGAAGTTGTTGGTTGGAGTAAGGGGGTTATTGGTAATGTTGAGCGGCCCCTGGTGATAAGTGGCCCATCTGGGGTTGGTAAGGGTACCCTAATTAACATGCTAATGAAAGAATTTCCCTCAATGTTTGGATTCTCGGTTAGCCACACAACTCGTGCTCCAAGAGAAAAGGAGCAAAATGGGGTCCATTATCATTTTATCAAGCGTGATGTTATGGAGGAAGATATCAGATCAGGGAAGTTTCTAGAGTTTGCTTCAGTTCATGGAAATCTTTATGGGACTAGCATAGAGTCTGTTGATGTTGTTTCTGATGCTGGAAAGGTCTATTTTGCATAATCTAACTTGTTTTTTGGTATTCTAAATAAACGTAGATGAAATAATGAAAAGTGCATAAATTGTACTTCATAAACAGATTTTGAAGTTTTGAGTCTTGTTTTGTGTAGAGATGCATTCTTGATATCGATGTTCAAGGAGCAAGGTCTGTGAGGGCGAGTTCACTTGAAGCTATTTTCATTTTTGTGTGTCCACCTTCATTTGAGGAGCTTGAGAAGCGCCTTCGTGCAAGGTTTGAATATTATCTTAAACTATGTTTTTAAAACAAGATTGTTTTTTTATGGTCTTCTTCAAGTGACTAAAACTAGTTTCGATATTGTCAACAGAGGGACGGAAACTGAAGAACAAATCCAGAAAAGACTTAGAAATGCTAAGGCTGAGCTTGAACAAGGAAACTCTCCGGATCTTTTTGATCATATATTGGTGAACAGCGATCTTGAAGCTTGTTATAAACGACTTAAGGTGAATATATATTTGAACTGTCCATGGTTTAAATGCTTGTATTATGATTTTATCTGACCAATTATTGTGATTTTGTTGCAGGATATCTTGGGCATTAGTGAATGCATGAGCATTGACCCAACAACCCGTATGTGTATAGAAATTTGCAGTTATAGTTTTAAATTTTTAATTACGTATAGTTTATGCGCATTTAAATGTTCTTATAGAGTGTTACTTTGTTGAATACAGCCTCCAAGGTATTTAATATGCCTGGGAATTTCTCATTGTCCAAAACTAATGAAAAGATCCTCATAAACTATGGTGTTGCTGAACAAAAGTATGTATATGCGTCTTAACACATGTTTTGAAATTTGATTTATGTTTTTTAACGGTAATGTTGATGCAAATTTTAACAGTTATGTACGTTTATGCCGTTGATATTGAATAAATTTTTGTTCTCTTGCAGGGTTCTTGATTTATCATCGATGAAAGGAGGCGCACCTGGCCGAACAAGAGGGTTAATTTTTGATCCATGAACGGTTGAAACTTGTAAACACACATCTTCAGTACCTATTCTAGTCATGATTTACCATCTTGTTTCTTGCCTGAAGATATACAAAACAAAGTGACTGTATAGTCAGAAAAATTATTTGATTTGAGGTATATTGAATTATTGATATAGAGTAAGTTATGAGAATCTCAATTTTGAGGAATGAACAATTGGATAGGTGGTGAATCTTGGCCATATATCTTTAATTCTTTATCATGCAAAAAAAATTCAATATTTATTAGTTATTTTTATTACTTTTTGTATGAACTTGTTTTATATATTTTTTATCATTTAACCAATAATAGGGGTAGGCATGAAAACATGATTCTATCAAGCAAGTCAGATGAGATGCATTTATTTGATCAAATCAAATGTTTGCACCAAGATCTTTTTTGTTTGTGGTGTGAGCTGTCATTCTGTAATTGGCCAGTCTTGATGAAAGTTCTGTGGCAATTAGCTGCTTGTTGGTTGCAAGTACCATGACCAGCTTTTGGCAAACATGTGACCGGGAAACAAGAATGGACGGTTCACCAATCACTACACTTGCATAAAATCTTTAATGATTTGTTGCAACATGTAAACATGTGATGACTCTATGGTTAAAAATACAAGATCATGTGCAAGGTCCTCGTTTGGTGTTTTTATGAGATAATAAAAAAGTTTATAAATCACCAGCAAGTATTGCAAACAAGCACACCTCACTTAGACAAAGTAAGCAAAAACAAAACAAAAAACCAATCAATAATAATTGTTCTTGTCAAGTAACCAAGAACTCCAAATGTTTGAATTTACATATATGACTAAGTAAATTAATTTCAAGGTTTAAGAGATTATAACTTTAGCATAGTTTGGAAATTAAGTAACCTGTATAATTAATAATTGTTAAGTTATATTACATAAAAAAGGAGATTTGATTCATCTGAAAATTGGTTAAAAGATAAAAATATGTTGCAAGGTTTCTTGAACAATAAAAGAAGCTCAAACAAGGATTTGTGCACCCACCATAAAAAATTGACTAGCGCATTTGCTATGCCACTTGTGACCCAGAAAGTGAGAAATGGTGAGTAATAAATAACATATATTTCATGCATAAATTGTGTTAGCAATTTTAGCAACCATGGACAAATAGATAACATATTCAAATTTCTGAATATAAAATAAAGTCTACTTTTCCTTCACGTCAATTGCAGGTTCCCAAAATTGTAACTGTTGGCGTAAATAAAAAAGCTATCACAAGATCTTAATGATTGGTAAAAAATAAAAATTGAACAGCTTGTCTAAGGATCAGCAATGGTAACTTCAACCTCAACACCTGGTTCAATAGTGATTGAGGTGATTTGCTTCACAACATCTGGTGAGCTGAAAAGATCAATAACCCGTTTGTGCACACGAAGCTCAAATCTGTCCCATGTGTTTGTTCCTACAAAATTATGCATGAAATATTGACTATCCCACTTATTTAAATTTGTACTTTGGCATAGAACAAATCAAAACAAAAAAGATCCAATCTGGTTAACATCTACAAGGAAGGATAGACATACACGTTAAATAATAAATACCTTCACCACAAGGAGACTTCCTAGTAGTGATGTGAAGAACCTTGGTTGGAATTCTAACAGGTCCTTTGACTCTCAGTTTCTTGTCTTTAGCCCCACGAATCAAATCCGAACATACTGTAATTTAGAACAAACAAAGCAAATCATCAAAATTCTGAAAACAGTAAGGTTAAGCGCAACGTTACAAAAACAAGACCTATATTGTATAATATCTGAATCCTACATCTTGATATCCATTCAAAGAACAGCGATCAACATTTTAACGTAAATAAACGATTGTGATACACAAAATGGCATCCTTAGTAGTTAAAATGTTAAATAATACAAGACAAATGAGATATACAGTCACCACTTCATAATTAAGGGTGTGAATTTTTAAGACGCCCTAATAACACAACATAGAGCTAACACAATGTGGTGCAAGCATATAATGTATATATGTGTGGGCTCTTAAGGGGCAAAAGTAAAAGTGCACTAATCTTAACGTTATTTTAATTATTTGTGAAAATAACGCTAAAATCATTGGGATGATCAACTTCAAACGATAACTTTGAGCCGGGGACTCTTTCAGAGCAGCCTCTCTATCTCAATTGGGATAGGGGTAAGGTTTGAATCTATCCTTCCCCCGCCGCCGTTGTTGTAGAGCTAACACAAAATTCACAAGTTCTGGATTTAGCCTAAATAGGCCGTGATCACGCTTAGCCAAGAGAGGCAGGTTTGTGTTAACCTGGTGGTGGGTTCAAAGGTTGGCCTATTTATTTTTATAACTGCCTTTCAAACTAAGTTATTATCTCATAACTTAAACTAGTTGTGCCAAATCTAAAAGTTAAAACATGTCAGCTTTTATAATATTGTCACAAATGGCTTATATATATTTGCATCTTTTTGTTGAGATTTAATCAAGTAATAATATACAAAAAAGTAAAACAAAATTTTTGGAGGCTGTATACTTATACAGGTCATGCTCAAGTCGCACATCAGGTTCATGTGTACGACAGCCAGCCCCTAACGACTCGTTTTGCCAACCTAATCACCATATACACATTTTGTTAATTGTTGTCGCACTTTCCCAAGCACAATTTGTGATATACTGATACCAATGATAGATAACATGGAACAAATTATTATACAATGCACCAACTCAGGCAACTACTTAAAGCATCAAGTCACCAGGATGTTACATTAGAACATAAAATAATAAACACACACAAATAAATAAATAAATAAACCATACAGTTCAAAACAATGACCAATTTAACCTATGTAGTTAAAACAACAGGGATAGCCAAATCAGATGTTAAAATCTCGAATGCAAATATTTATATAACTATAAAAGCAAAGTTTAAAAAAGATTAAAAAAAACCTTTTTCAAGGTTCTTAACATTCTTGGAGGAGAGAGTAATTCTGATTTTGTGAATCTGTTCTTGGGGCTCTTCCTGCCCAAGCTTTGTAGGCTTCATTGCAGCATACGCCATTTTTTAGCCCCTGTATACCAAAAAAACGGTAATCTTTGTTAATCAATGCTTAAGTCTTTACATCCTCATCGATTTCAAATTCAAAGATCAAAATCTGATCCTAAACTATATAGAATTCTAAAAAAATAGCAAATGCACTAAAACCATGTCATGTTACTGATTCTATGCACAGTGTGAGCGTAACATGATCAGTCAACAACAGGGAGACAAATAGGCAATAATGCTGTTAGTTTATCACATAATTAACATTAAAATGGTAAGAAATTAGCATGCAAAAGAAAATATAAAGCTCCTATAATGTAAAGAGCACGGCCAATGAGATCAAATAACAAATGACTGACAATCATTTTACACAAGCATTTCGCTGATCTGATAGAAATTGGTGAATACAGAACGAACGGATTAAGAGAATACGTGAATTACGCAATCGTAAATTTGATACAGAGATGAATTTCAGATTACTCCAACAAATTACAACGCTTGGTGTTCGCAGCTTTGCCCTGTGATGATGCTCCGATGAAACCCTAGTTCTGATTATAGCGAAAGATGAAGCTCGTGGCCCATGTAAATATGGGCTCGTCAAATTGAAATGTTATTTTGACCCAAGCGGCCAAGCCCCAAGTCTTTCATAAGTACTTGTTTTAAAAATGTTATTTGGAAACAATGACGTTATCAAATTGGACATTAAACCAGATGTTTTATCGATTTATTGGTCGAACCAAATTTAAAAAAAGGATAACATCATAAATACCTAAAAAAATATTCAAAATTATATAATTAAAAAAATATTTAAACAACAATAATTAATGTATAAACAAACATATTTATGCTTGAAAAATATATGTTATGGTTTATCTTTTGAATTTTTGAATGAAAAAAACTCGGCTCGCCAGTTCAATCGTTCTGACCGATTCAACTGAGGGTGGTCCACATGTATCAAATTGAACCAATTTTATCACCGATTTATGTTCCGACTTATCAGTTCGTTCGCGAAAATACTGATTGGAACACAAGGTTTTTTTAGCATTTAGTAAAATGTTGCTCCAGTGTAAAAGAAAAAAGAAGGTAAAAAAATATTGTAAACGAATGAAAAAAAATATTATGATAAATGGGTTGAAAGAAACAACGGTTCATCGTTTTGAATACAAGATTTTTTGCATCTTGAACAAATATCATCAAACTGTCAAATACCACTTTCTCTAGAAGGAAAGAGAAATTGAAGTAGTCTTTTATTTTAAAATTTTATTTTTATCGTTTGTTTAAGGTGGAAAATTTGGAATGATAATTTTGAAAGGGATACTTTATTTGCCTTCTAAAGTACTTTTTTTTTGTGTGTGTTCAACACGACACAAAATCTTGAAGAAGCTGAAACCACTTTAAAATAAAATGGCACCTCTCCATTTAGAGTGTATATTATGTTGATCTACAAAGAAAAGGAAGCTCGTGCTACTACAAGGCCTCTAAACTCCTCTCATGGGAGTTGCCCAAGAGGAGGAGCTAGCCTTGGCTTTCATATGTCTTTGGTGTGACTTCCTAATGAGAATTTTCTTTTTCTCTTTGCTGAAATCGTCATTTTTTATATGAAAAAATAAACAAAAAGAAAAGAGGTTGTTTATCGTCATAATAGGGCCGTGTGACACAATCTTGTTTCTTTCTCCCTTTATATATGTTGATCTGAAACACCACAAAACTGACTTCATTGGTCATGAAACTATATGCATGGTCTGAAACATCACAAAAACTGACTTCATTGGACATGAAACCATATATAGTGAACTAATGAGACTCAAAAGTTAGATAAGTCTCGTTTGTTTCCTCTTTATCCTTTCCCGACCTAATTCTTCCTTGGAAATGATGTTAAACATGTAACGCAAATTTAGGAAGAAAAGAAGAATCACACTTGAAAACTGTCTAGAGATAGTTTTCTTCAACCAGCGTATCTCCAAGATTGGATTGATCGATCTAATTATGGTTTATTTGAAAAACACTAAGAATCTCATAATTGTTCTTCCATTAGAATTAAATTTTATCATTTCAAATATTTGAATGAACCACAAATAGTTTGATCTGATAATGTGATCCATGACTTTCAATTCATCCTGTGTAAAATTCGTTTTCGTTTTCTGTGATATATTATAGAAATATCAACAGTATTTTTGAAGTGTATAAGCTTTGTTTCATATTATTGTTAAAATTAAGTCATAACTAAATCCTAGACCATTACGTTCATGCGTCTTTTTTTTGTCTTATGATATTTTTTATATCAAGTTTATGACATGTTTTTCGTTTTGGCACAAAGTCATGTGTCAATGATAACTTATACAATGCTATAGATTTAATTGTATAGCTTAAATATGAGCGACAAAACCGAATTTTTTTTTAAAGTAGGTGGTATTACATGGGATCTTGTGAAACTAGGTGGTTTTAGAACTTGTTTGTGAAAATGGGTATTCCGCTACCTCTACCAGCGGAATAGGGTGATGTGTCTTCCAAGCTGGCAATTAAATCGAAAGTGTGCGCCACATGGACCTCAATTCCGCTACCTCAAGTAGCGGAATCACTTAATCAACTTTAATCGTGTATTACTATTCCGGTCGTCTGAGTAGCGGATTCCATTTTCACATGAATTTTTTTTTTAACATATTAACCTATTTCTCTATTAAGAGTAGCGGAATACACACACACATGAATTTTTTTTTTTAACATATTAACCTATTCCTCTAGTAAGAGTAGCAGAATACACACACACAATTTTTTTTTTGAACAGCGAATACACATACACTGGTACACACCCATTCAGCTTTATTTCAATGGCAGTGTATGCATGTGATGCTAGAGTTATTATATTTTGGCATCATATTGCAGGTTTATTGCATGCATGACATGTAAATTTAAATTATGTCAGAATTTGATCATATGGGTAGGTAATGTATTTAACTTCATGATCATCTCAATATGTATTTAAGAAACAGCATCGGCAAACATTTATTCAAACATACCATCTAAAATATTTCCATATACTTCATATTTTCAATTTCCATCTACTTCATATTTTGATTTGAATTTCTATAACTAAAAATGAGTTACGATTTGCATCCGGGTCCAATGGTGGATGATGTTTTGTTCCTTAAAGATTCACATCGGGCTCGCGATATATTTAATAACAGGGAGGTTCCTAAGTTGGTTTTTAGGCGTGCTGATCAAAAGTTTTTTTCTTTTCTTAGCAGCAACCCTATTACAGACAATGTTAAACGTTACATTGACATTGCTGGTTTTGGTGGGGTGATTGATTCTGGATACCGTAACCTCGATCATGGCTTACTGGAAGCACTGATTGAAAGATGGCGTCCAGAAACACACACATTTCATTTGCCAATCGGTGAAGTGACGGTAACCCTAGAAGACATTAATGTTCTCTGGGGTTTCCCTATAGAAGGAGAAGTTGTTTCTGGCTGTGAACAACTGTCTTCCCTTGCTGATCGTATTGTTAGATGTCACACCTTGCTAGGTTTGACGCCTAATGAAAATGATTTAAAAGGAAATACTATAAAATTAACAGCCATTTTTAAGCATTTAAATAATAATTTTTCTGAAAATGCTTCAGATTTTGAGTGCATGCAACGTGCACGATGTATAATACTTTACTTGTGCGGTGGCACATTTTTTTCTGATTCTTCTAATAATATAGTATCACTTTCTATTTTAAATAATTTAGAAGACTTAACTGCGTGTGGTCACCTAAGTTGGGGGAGTGCCGTTTTAGCGATGTTGTATAGGAACCTTTGTAAAGCAGCATCGAACAATTCCACCAACATTGGCGGACCACTGTACATATTGCAGTTGTGGGCATGGAGTAGAATTACTACTCTTGCAACACCAACCTCCGTATTATACTCTTGTAAAGCTGTTGTATTATCGACACCACCAGCATAAGAACTGGAAAAACCTCGCAGGAGGTCCATACAACTACTATGTTGAGATAGAATAAATGATTGCCAGTTAACTTTTATATGAGCCATAAAGTTAACTACATTTTCTGATAGAAAATAAAGCATGTTCATGCTTTCTTCCCCAACTAAGAAAGAACTTTCACTAAATCCTTGAAAAGAGTAATAGAGTAACAAATTCACTTGTGAATTTTGTCTAACAATTTGAACATGGTTACAGACTTCATCAACTAATTGTTGATAGGTAATTCTGTATCTAATTATAAACGAGGTTGTGAGAGTTGCTTCATCATAATCAACAACTCCGTTTACGTATGAGGTTTCACCATTCCAGTATAATTTAACAAGAAATGGTTGAAAAGAAGACATCGTTTTATCATTGAAAATGATAGAACACAAATGATATTTAGAGTAATATTACTTTGGTGAAATATTTGATGTTATATGACCATATATATAGGCAATAAGAGCATCAAAAAACACATAAAATATAAAGTGTTTAGAATTTTTATTTCAATTTTAAAAGTAAAATATATAAATATACACACTTCATAAATTATTAGTTTGATGTCAATTAAAAAATATAAAAATATGTGATAGATTATTTTAATTGTGTAAAATAATGTTGGTAGGTGGGAGTATTTCCTCAAAAATTAATAATGTTGGTAGGTGGGGGTATCCTCTAGTTGTGCAAAAAACGTGGGAACATTTTCTTTTTCAGGGTTTCATTGAAAAAGTGAAATTTTGGTAGGTAAGAGTAATAGATAAATACCACGTTTAGAAGATGGGTGTGTATTCCGCTACTCACATAACCGGAATAGAGTTATGCATGTATGCATGTGTATTCGCTGTTCAAAAAAAAAATGGTAACCGGAATCATGTTATGCATGTATGTGTATTCGCAGTTAAAAAAAAAAAATTAATGTGTGTGTATATTCCGCTACTCACACTAGAGGAATAGGTAAAAAAAAATTCATGTGTGTGTATTCCGCTACTTAGAATAGAGGAATATGTTAAGTAGGTTAAAAAAAAAAATTCATGTGTGTGTGTATTCCGCTACTTAGAATAGAGAAATAGGTTAAGTAGGTTAAATAAACGGATTAAAATTGATTAAGGGATTCCGCTACTTGAGGTAGCGGAATTGAGTCCATGTGGCGCCCTCTATCGCTTTAATTGCCATGTTGGAAGACACATCACCCTATTCCGCTGGTAGAGGTAGCGGAATACCCATTTTCACAAACAACTTTCAAAACCACCTAGTTTCACAAGATCCCATGTAATACCATCTACTTTAAAAAAAAATTCGACAAAACCACATAGTTACTTAGAACCCAAGTAAGATACACCATTTAATACTATAGACGTATAGTTATTTGTATTCGCCACTGCTTGTTTCTCTCAAAATTATACACATTCATGATTGTTCCTAATCAAATTTTAAGTTTTATATTTGGTTGAAAAGTTCATATCAAACCACCAAATTATTTCAATTTAAAATCAATACACGACTCTCATATTACCCAAAAAAATCCATGAATTTCTTACATTATCATCAAGCTAAAAAATTTATATTAGATTGTGATCACTCGGGCCTCGAAACCTTTACTTAATCAAACAAGATCAGTGCACGTATAATGGCTTAGAAAAAGCACATCAGAGAAGGTTATATGATAGAACAAATGTCACGATTCACTAAATTTGTTTTTAATTCGTGACATTTTCTTGGGTGTTGGTGTAGCCTCTTGAAATGCAGACGGGCAGAGCCCGTTAATGCTACATAAACCGCAAGAAGGTCTAAGAGGGGTGCATATGGTTTGTCCAAACCCCACCAAAAGAGGGTTAATCGGGGCCCATTCTTCTTTAGGAAGCCACTTTTGCAACGCCTCTCTTGTCTGCTCTGGTGTTTTGGTCTGTGTGACCCAACCAAGCCGGTTAGATATACGGTGCACATGAGTATCTACACATATGCCTTCAACATTGTTCCATGCTACATGCATCACCAGATGAGCCATCTTGGGACCAATACCTGGAGGTCAAACCACATTTAATCACAAAATTTTGCCACAAAAAGTAGGGGCGGCCCTGAGAATTCAGGTGCTCCGGACGTACTGAGAAAAAAAGGCCCTAGTGAATTATTAAATTTGTTTTTTCGGTTTTGTATTTGGACATATAAGTAATATATATATATATATACTTTAAAAGCGATTTTTAAAATTTTTGTGCCCTTGCAATAAATGAGCCCTGGACAGGGGTCGGGTTTGCCCCTCCCCAGGGCCTCCCATGACAAAAAGTCAACCTGACCCAACCCATTCTGGTAGGTACAAAATTTGGGAAAATTCCCTAAGTATCCATTTGACCAGATTATTACGCCAAAATGTCTATTGACTTTAAGCATGCACGGGTGTCGGCGTCTATAAATATTTTTTTATTTTTATTTTAACATGATTTTTTTTATTTTCATTTTAACATTATTTTTTGTATTTGAATTTTCTTGTATACAGGCGGCGCCCATATACGTACGGGCGACATTTGTATGGATGGCGCCCACATATGTATGAGGTGGGAGCCTGTAAAGAATAAACGACATTTATTGATTTGTTGGTTACATGGGTGCCGCCAATATATGCAGGGACGCCGATGCTTATATAGAAAATGGTCATTTTATGACATTAAAAAGTTATATGAGCATTTAAAGAAAGTTTCTGGTCAAATGGATGTTTTGGGAATTTTCACACATGTTAAGGCCCATTTTGTCATCTCTGCATGCAAGAAGAGCTGCCCATGATAACTCTTTTCAAAATAACCAATTTTGACCCGACCCGGTTGTTTAGCTACCTGGAAGCGACAGCAACCCCTCTAGAGTGCTAGGAATATCTCCATGGTAGTTTGAAATGGATATTCTTGCAATTCTCTTCATGTAGGAGGCTTTTCTTGTGTAAAATCCAACCGGGTAAATCAAATCCTTTATCGTTGATTCTTCGGCATCATCGATTGTTTCTGGTTTGAGAAGATTCTTGTCATGGAGCCGTTGTACGGCTCCATGGTTAATATGATCTTTGGTTTGGCTCGACAAAAGTGAAGATATTAAAACAGCAAATCTTCTTTCTTGAGGAGTAAGAGTCTTAACAGCTTCCTCACATCCCTTAAAGAAGACAGGTGGATCTTCCAAAGATCTCATTTCACGGATTCCTTCTAGAACTTTGACCCAATTGGATGGTGGGTTGACCCGAGTTTTATCGTTATCATTGGAAACTGGTTTAAATTTTGTCTGGGTTGGGGTTTTTGATGCAAATTCTTCAATGTCAGGTGGGCTGGTTAATTTCTGGTCTTGAGGCTCTAGTTTTACAGTTTTTTGTGTAATGAATTGAGGCTTTCTTGGTCTCTTTTTTGTAGCAACAACATGGGTATCTGGTTCGGACTTTGGGTTGTGGTCTGAAGATGCCATTTCTGCTTTGACAGATGCTGCTTGGGTATGCAATCTCTTGGTGAGTTTGGCTTGTGACAAAGCTAGAGGAAGAAGTGTGTGGTTTCTGTGAAGAATGATGTCCTTCTTTAGAGTAAAAAAAATAAATAAGAAGTTAATATAATTAGTGTTACTGTGTTACCCATTTTAACCAATTTTTATTTAATATTGTTATTTATTTTAACCTAAAATACAATAATTGTTACCAAAATCTATCCATTATCTTTATGTGGGCCTAGATTTATAGATCTAATTAACTATATAGCGGTTTGCTAATTAGTTTAGGTAGTAAGACTAACTTTTGCTATCTTTTTTTGTTAGAGTGAAATAATTAAAACCCTATTTTGACTTTTTACAAAAAGTCACAATGATATTTTAATCATTTCATCTTAACAAAAAAGTTATTAAAAACTAATAAAGTAGTTAGAAAATTGAAAGCATAAAACTTAAAGCTATTAATTTAAACTCTAAGCAAATCACATAGGTCATCTGTGTAATTAACAAAAAAGAAAGTCATCCTTCACGCATAATACATTCCATTTACGGTGCACATACATAATATATATATGTGTGGGCTCCTAAGGGCTAAAATAAAAGTGCAGTAATTTTAACGTTATTTTGCTTATTTTGTGAAAATAACGTTGGGATGATCAACTTCAAATGAAAACTTTGAGCCGAGAACTCCTTCGGAGCAACATCTTCATCCCAACTAGGATAGGAGTAAGGTTTTTGTCTATCCTTTACCCCAACTGGGTAAGTTTGTTTGTTTATCCTTACGCATAAAGATAAAAATAAACTCAAGGTTCCTAAACTCGAAAGCAACACATTTTTATTCACATAGATAAACAATTATATCAAAATTAATGACATATAAATGTAGACACGTTATCTCAAAAACTTGCTATAAATTGATAAATTGTATCTTTAATTTTAGAACATGCTCTTGCTGTGTAACTTGCACAGTAATTAGGTTTGTAAACGAACCGAACGTTCGTGTTCGTTCGTTTAACTTTTAACTTGTTCACGAACGATTCACGAACGCTAACCGAACGAAAATTCTTGTTCGTGTTCGTTCATTAAGGAATTTTGCTTGTTCACGAACACTAACGAACACGTATTATTTAAACAATAAAAATCAATATTCTTAATCTCAAACATTGGAGATAATCATTTATAAATATATATTATTTAAAATATTATAGTATTAAACTAAAAATAACTTAAATATTATGGTATTAAACTAAAAATATATTCAACACATTTAATGAGTAAAAATAATAAATGAACTTAACCGAACATAAATGAACGTAAACGAACACGTTACCGAACGTTCACGAACACAAATGAACGAACACGACCTTTGTTCATGTTCATTCATTTAACTAAACGAACATAATTTTTTGTTCGTGTTCGTTCCTTTATTAAACGAACGAACATAAACAAACTTCCCGCCGAACGGTTCACGAACTGTTCGCTGAACGTTCGGTTCGTTTAGAGCTCTAACTATAATAAAAGATGAAGTTGACTGCATTCCTGAACTCAAAATCTATCCTACCGGACCCAAAGGTTTAGTGTACAATAACAGCTTGAAAACTTTAAAAATAAATAAAAAAGAAAAAAGAACATATGAAGGATTAACTCATCATTGTACTCGATATATCTCATCATTAACAAAGTTAAGGTAGAGTTTAAGGTGGGTAAGATGTAGATATCCTTATATTTAACTTGTAGAAATAAAGAGGTTGCTTCCAATGATATCTCCGGCTCATGATGTTTGATTAACCGACCAACACAACACTCTTAACGTTATTTTCACAATAATTATATAAAATAATTTTAAAATTTGTGCAATTTTAAAAAGGCTGGCAACACGTGCGTACCGAAAATGAGGTATATAAAGGATGGAATGTGGTAGAAAATTACCGTAATTGAATGAGCATTCTACCCACTTGCTGATGGTAGGTGCACAAAAACTAAGTTTTCCTGTTCCTAACCAAATTGAAAAACAGAATTAAAAAATTAATAAAAGACAGAATTATATATTTGAACATTTATGATTGTAAGAAATAACAAATATGAACCTTTAACTATCTTAATTACGCTAAACAACCTTTAAGTATTTAATTTGTTTCAACTTTTAACCTTTACATTAATCGCAGTTAGATTTACCAGTTAAATCTAGTCATGTGCAAAACATGTGATGGGTATTCTAGGTATTTTGGTCTTTTGTTATTTTTAAATATAAAACCCACTATTCACGTATTATCGTATCTTATTCAATAATTTACTCCAAATTGGGGTGTTCGAAAATTAGGGCTAAAACACATCCAGAAGTTCACGTGGTTCCTCCCTCTTCGGTTAGTGTTCACCTAGCAGTTCACGTGGTTCCTCCATCTTCAGTTAGTGTTCGAAACCTAGTGTTGTAGTTTGATAGGATTTATCATTGTTACTACTGCCATTGTTACATAATGATAAAAAGAAAAATGATAAATCCTATCCAACTACAATCTTAGGTTTCGAACACTAACTGAAGATGGATGAACCATGTGAACTTCTGGGTAAACACTAACCGAAAAGGGAGGAACCACGTGAACTTCTGGGTGGGTTTTAGCCCTAATTTTCGAACACCCCAATTTGGAATAAATTATTGAATAAGATACGATAATACGTGAATAGTGGGTTTTATATTTAAAAATAACAAAAGATCAAAATACCTAGAATACCCATCACATGTTTTACACATGACTAGATTTAACTGGTAAATCTAACCGCAGTTAATGTAAAGGTTAAAAGTTGAAACAAATTAAATATTTAAAGGTTGTTTAGCGTAATTAAGATAGTTAAAGGTTCATATTTGTTATTTCTTACAAACATAAAGGTTCAAATGTGTAATTTTGTCTTAATAAAAAGAAAAACTATATACGAAAAAACCTGATACTATAACTAAAATAAATAAAAATAAAAACAAACAAGCAAGCAAGAACCATAAACAAACACAAAAGAGCGGTGTTTTTCACATACGAGACAGAGATAGAGTCATCTTTTCATAAAAACTACTCGTCTTAAGATCCGTATCACATCTCTCAACATCTGTTTAATTGTCTGTATTAAGTGGAATCATCTTTTCATAAAAATTTTTGTTAATTGTTAGTATTAAGTGGAGTCATCTTTTCATAAAATTCCCTTTCAATTGTGTCATCTGAATTTTAAAATCTTTGTTTGAAAAAGCATGTGATAGACATAACACAAAAGAGCAGTGCTTTTCATATACGAGACACAATTTATTTATATTTCTTATATATTTCTCGTATGTTCAAAATATAGACAAAACTATGCTTCATATATGATTTAACATTTAAAAAACCTATGTGTACAACACTTCAACCTAAACTCCATCAAAGGTATGCATAACCATATTTAGATAACCTCAACTTCATAATTAAACCAGCATATTCCACAATTAAATCCTATTAAAAAACCTCTCTATTAATACCATATCACCACTGGCGGGGCTTTAACCTTTTGAAAAAGAAGGCGGAAATTGACGGGAACAACAATACATTTTAATTTTTTAAAGCGATGTAGGCAAAACCAATACTTAAAACAAAAAATAACCCCTATTAACCTTCGCCCTTGGACATCACTTTTTAATATCAATGGCTTATTATGGAATTGATATTGCATACTTACAGTATCGAGATCGGTTGAAGACTATGATCATCAAACGTTGTTTCTGTCTCTGAAGCTCTTGTGACTTTCACAATGGGTTCGAATTTATATGAACCTATAGCTCGAAAAACAACTAAGATTTTAGACGAATAATTTGACTCTCTAAGACTTTTCTCTTTTGAAATACTAGGAATATATTTAGTCATACGAAAAACTAAAGATGTGTCATATGTTGAACCATAAGTTTAGTGATGTCGTGTAACAACATCAAACATGAAATATTACGGGAAAATCAAATAAATGAACATTTGACCATATTAAATTGATGAAGGAGCCTGTGACTTTTGGTTTTATTTCTCAATTTTGTAAGTCTTTATGGTTGTCTCAATTTGAATCATATTCATTTAAATTACTATTAGTATTATAGATTGTATATACACACATGTAAGATTTATATGTAACTAAGCAGGTGATTCTATATATAAATTTCAAAACTTTGGATGGGTTATGATCATTCATTGCATTTAATTCTTTTTATTATTATTATTACTAGGTTATAAACCCGTGTATAACACGGATTGAATAAAAAGTAGAAAAAACTATTAAAGTGTGATAATTTAAAGAAATAAAATTACATATTATTACATACAATTAACAACAATATAAAGTTACAACAAAAGTTAATAAATTGTTTAAATGTTTTTTTGTATACAATTTTTTTTCTATTCATAACTTACCATCTTTGTATAAGTCAAACCTTTTCTACTTATTTAAGTATTATAAAAAATAAAATAAATGAAAAATTAATTTAAAATTTGAAGACATACTCAAGAATAGTCTATACACATCACTATTTTATACTATTATTACAATAATTTTCAAGCTTCTCTTTTCTTAAATTTATTGTATATTAAATAATAACATTAAATATTAAATATATATGTAGCAATTTTAAATTAAAAAAATATTTTTATGGCATTAAAATATACATTAATATCGAAAATTCACTCTTTGAAAAAACATATTATTATAAATATAAAATAGACAAAAATAATTTTATGAACGATATGTTTAAAAAACTAAGATATGAAAAAATTAGTGTTTTAAATTTTTTTTATTATTATTTAATTAATCAAATTAAAGTATTAATGATATTAAATTTTAATCAGATTTTATATTAAAAATCACCTTATGCTAAATTTTTATAAGTGACTATTAATTATATTTTTATTTAACCAATGTAATAAACGATGTATTAACCTAGTAAATGTATATATCAATCTGTATTTTTTTATATAATAAATAAAGGTTATAATGGACACGTGTCAGTTTCATAGGCAATCTAAAAATTTGTTTTTCCTACATCTCTTTCCTATAAAATATTGAAAACATTTTTTTAAATTTAATTTTTTCTCATTTTCCTTCTATCTTCAACTTAATAAATAATATAACTAAAATATAAGTTATTATTAAAATATTTAGTAATTACAAAACTATATATGAAAAAATATGATACGCTATTTAAATAAATAACTTTACAATTTATTTAGTTAACATGTGTAATACATAAGTTTTAAATGTAATACATTTATACGTAACTATATATTAGATATTATGTTAACTGTTAATTAAGCTAATTAGTGAAATTAACTTCTAAAAACTAAATATTAAAACAACTAATTATTGAATGAGTTAATTTAAAGTATTAAATCAATCCTAAAAGGATTGATTTATTTGAATATTTAAGTAATTTTATGTCTCAATCAATTAAATTTTAAAAACTTAATTTTAATTTAATTTAATATACTTAACAAATGCAATTAAATCATGGTTGTTTTGTAGATTGCCATGTGGCAATTGAGAAGTATCGTAATGACAAGTGACAAAAGATGATTTTTGTTTATTAGTATAGTATGATATTATTATTATTATTATTATTATTATTATTATTATTATTATTATTATTATTATCATCATCATCTTTTATTGTATTGGTGAATAAAATATCATAGGGGCAGAAACATGCGAATAAATAATATTATATATATATATATATATATATATATGGAGATGAACAAATGTTAACCCATATTTATTGCGTTAACCGAATAACTACATCTTATTACCTTGAGACACACACTAAACCAAAACTAAATGTGTATGTTTTTTCTTTTTTTTAAAAAAAAATAATGTAGGGCCCACTTACATTAATAAAAAAAACAAAAAAACATACACCTTTAGATTTACTTTAATGTGAGCCCCAAAATAATAAGATGTAGTTATTCAGTTGTCGCAATAAGGAATGGTTAACATTCGAACAATCCCATATATATATATATATAATTTTGTGGGTTCAAAAACCCTCCCACAACAAATTTTGTCCCAGCAATGGTGGTCTAATGGTAAAGGAGTGAGAATCTATGATGGAGGTCTATGGTTCAAAGTCCGGCACCATCCAATTTTCCCTGGGTTACGTGATTTACATCCCTCATGTTGCCCGTGGGGCCGGTCGGTGAGGGCGCGTAATGGTGGCGTTCACCATTTATATATGTATACACACACACATATTAAGTAGCATAATACTTAGGTTTCTATGACTTCAATTTGTTGAATATTTATTTGTCAATTTAAAATATTACTAAGTTAATAACTGTGTATTACACAAGATAAATAAAAATTTAAACTGTATAAGATGATTTTTTTGATATAAAATATGATTAAGTATAATTTTATAGATTAAATAATATAATAATTATATTATATTTTCATACACTAATTTCTTCATAGTTTGTTTCTTTAAATATTTCGTTTTGTAAAACAATTTTTAAAAATTCTATATTTTATAATAATTTGGTTTTTAAAAGAAAAATGTTTTTTTTTATTTAAAAATGTGTGAAAAGTATATTTAGTATGTGATATAAAATATATTTAATATGAGAGAGAAACGAAAAAAAAGCATCAAAGTGCTCTAGAAATGTGCCAAATGTCCTTAAAAACCTTTATTTATTAGTTAAGTAAGATAAGATAAAATATGATTATTACATGTATTTAACTAGTGGGTTTTCTCGCGCGTTGTGGCGGAAATTTCGCTACATTTGTGAATGCCAGAACGAAGATACGATCACGTATATCAAAGGGTAGATATAAAAAACGTCACAACGATCATTAATTTGGCACAAAAGCCTAAAGCGTTGTAAACGTGATAGTCACATCAAAAAGAAAAATGCTCGTGTTTAGTCATAAATCAATTAGCATCAAGAAACAAAAACATTAGACAAACAAAAAATACAAAGAAAAAATTAATATTTATTAAATTAATAATATCGCTAATTTGTACACATTTAATAACTGTAAAAATATAAAACAACATAAAACTCGCTTCACACAATTTCACTCAATTAAAAAAAAACTTGAGTCATACTGTTTCGCCAATATAAGTACTCAACGACGACATTGGTAGCAATGTTACGAGTATTAAAACGTACACCCAAAAATTATTTGTAATTGATGTCAACCCTTCATAAAAAAATAAACCAAATCATCACAAAAGCATGCGACAAACACATAAATCATGGTGGTAGATGTTAATAAACGCTAGTGGGCGGTGAGGTACCGCCTAGGGATTAATTGACGCTAGACGGATTGGAATTTTTATATGTAATAAAATCGACAAAGTTGGAGGGCGCCTGACGCCTAGGCCGATTTTTACGGCACTACATAAAATAGAGAAAACGATGTTCTGTTATGTTATGTTATATTATTTTATTACTATTATTTATTTATATTTAATTTACATGTATACCTATGTGTCTATGCAAATATTGTATCCATGGTCTTAAATATGTAATATGTATAATCTTTCTAACTATATGCAATAATAGAAACGTATTGATACAGATACTCCTAGGTGTTGGATCCATTAGAAAGAAAAGTTTGCCTAACAAGAGTATGAATCAATAAGAGGTAACATGCGAAGCAAAAAAAACATAAAAGCAATATATAGTACAAAAAACAAAATATAGTAAAAATACTAAAAATCCAATACTAAAAATTAAAATTTTAGTACAAATAAAATAAAAATTGTGTAAAAAATAAAAAATCCAGCACAAAAAAACAAAAATATAGTACAAAAAAATCCAAAAAAAATCTATTACAAAATATCCAAAAAAAAAAAAATCAGCAAAAAATAAAAATTAGAAATAAGATGCTATGAATAAATTATTAATCATTCATGTGCATTAAATTAAACACGTAATATATTCTGTTACATACATGTAGCTATATATAATAATTAATTTCGTCGCTTTTTTATGTTACAAGTATAATACCACTACCAAAGGGGCTTTGCCCTAGTGGTACCCCCATGGCTTTCCAAATGGAAGGTCATGGGTTCAAATCTCTCTCAAGGCGAAATATGGGTTCTTGAGAGGTCAGGGGGTTTTCCGGTGCGGTTTCCTCCTGGGGTGGTGGTGGGGTCTCAACGGAGGTCATGGTAACTAGACCTTGGTGACATGGCCTGGAAACAGTGGTTCACACGTTGAGATCAAATGCCGTTCAAAAAAAAAAGTACAATACCACTTAAATTAATAACTAATTTCGTCTCCATTTTTTGGTTATAAGTATAATAATACTTTGTTAAAAATACATGATTTAAGTGTAATTAAAAAAATAAGTATAAAAATGTAATCAATTTTTAAAAAGGTGATAGAAACTTAATAAAAGTTGGGAATAGTCTGTTAGTATTTCAAAAGGGAAAAGTAAAATCAATCAATTATATTTAAAAAATATCATTTACAATATGATTATTTGTAATTATGTTTTCAAAGAGACCTATAGTTCAAATACAAACAAACACAAATAATCATTAACATGCAAAATACAAATATATTTAGATAAAGCTATTAATTTTTTAGTTGGGTATATATGTAATTAGACCTCAAAAGAGGGGGATATATGTAAATATACCATAATATAAAAAGCCAAATTCGTGCTATAAAAGCTTGTGTTGGGCGTCACGTTCGCATAGGGCCTACCCTATGTTCTTGAGTTTTTGTATAAACATATAAATGAAAGAAAGTAAAGAAAAAAATATTTACGTTTTCTAATTTTTGAATTTAATAAAGTGAAAGAAGTAATCGTAAATTTCATAATAAAATTGAAGAAATTGGAAAGAAATAAAAGATAAACAAATTTAATATTTAATTATTTATCATTGACTATTATATTATTCCACTTAACTTATAATGAAACTTAATAAGAGTATAACTGTGAACTTTCATATTGTTTTTTCTTTTTTTTAACTCAAAAATAATAAATTTTTTATTTAATTTTCTCTTCTTTAAATTCTAAAACCTTAGACATATTATATAATAGGTTAGTATCTCGTGTATTATCTAAGATAAATATAATAAATAGTTATAAGTTATCAATAAAAATCCAAACAACATATGACTATTTCTTTAATATAATAAATATGATTAAAAATTTGTATAATTTAATATTTTAACTAATAATAATTATGTTATTATCAATAAAAATCCAAACAACATATGACTATTTTTTAATATAATATATATGATTAAAAATTTGTATAATTTAATATTTTAACTAATAATAATTATGTTAATTCTTTAAACAATCATTTTTTTCAAATTTGTTTTCTTTAAGCATTTTGTTTTAAAAAACTATTTTTAAAAATTTTAAATTTTATTATAGTTTGATTTTTTTTTAAATTGTATTTTTTTAATATTAATATATCTATAATGTATTAAAAATTATTTTTTAATAAAACATGTATAATTTTTTTTCAATATATAATTTTATTATAAGATTTTTTTTTAATCCCAATACTCCAATAGGCTTTCTTTCATCGCTTTCGTTTATACCGAAGCATAATTTGATGGTACTGTGAAAATCATTCAAACTTGTGAGGAAACCCAATTCAGGCGATCGTCCGGCGATGTAGCTTCCGACCGAACCAGCTACTGTAAGTACGCAATTTTAATTCGATATAAGTCATTGATTTTGAAGACAAATGTGTGTTCGGTAGCTTGTGTTGCGTTTAGGGTAATGGATGAGTGATTACCCAACCAGATGACCATTAACATCTGAAGAAGGCTATGTCTAAAGAGGATTAGAAACCCTAACAGCTTTTGAGAGATATATGCATATATCCTTTACTAGGGTTTGATTATGGAACATGCTGATTGAGTTTTGAGGATGAAGTTTTCTAAAGTAACGTTTTGAACACGTTTAATCGTAAAGATAATATGTGTGAACATTTGATGACAGTGTTAGTTGCTTGATAATCAAAATAGATAACAATATAACATTTGGAACACCCTAAAGGTTTTTATGTCAAAAATCAAAATAGGTCTAATTTAGTTTTCTCTAGATTAATTTTTCATTGGATATTTGGTGATTTGTATTGACTATAGATGACAATTTTAGTTGCTTGACAATTTTAAGTTTCATGTAATTTATCTTTTTAGGTTAATTTCTCATTGTTAGTCACTAATTTGAGTCTATAATGATTGCTTGCTTTCATGAAACACAAGAAATGAATCATCTAAGATTCATGTTTTCATAAAAGAACTTTTTTCATAAGCATGATGGGTCCAATTGTTATGAAGGGAGAAGTTTGATTTTCAAATACTATAAATGAGATGTTTTTTTTCCTTCAATTCCCTTTATATATTTGATTTTCCTTTTTTGGATAATTTCTCTGTTTTCATATCAGTTAGCTTTTAGTAATTTTGTATCCACTCATAATAAGTTAAGCTCATGGATGACGTATTAAAATGTTGCATGTCTTCGATTTGAAGTTGGAACAACCTATCAAATTAATCCCTACAAGTTTTCTTAATTTCATCATTGTTGATTAAGAAACGTTGGTTCATGTTATTCTCCAATATGTTGTGATCTATATATCATCTCTTTCTATCTTTCCAGGGCTGTTTACATCCGTTAACCTATTTTTGCCTCTTGTTTCTTTATGGTTCTTCATTATTTTTTTATTATTTATAGTTTTTTCATCAGATTTTTTTGGGTAAATAGTTACTTTTTTAGTTTTGCGTTTAATTTAAGGTTTGTATTGATATCCCTTTTCTTCTACTCATTAACAGGCAAACTAGTTTATGTTCCTGTGCCATCAGCAACTGGGTCCCATGCTCATCCATATACGGTATCTTTCTACCACTTTTAGTCATTTAAGTGTTCCGTTTCTTAAGTTTTCAAGTTTCTAATGTTACAATATGTCATTGAACTTATGGGTCCAGTAGGCTAGCTTTTAAGTTCAAGAATGCTGTTAACTTGAGTTTTTAATAAACAATGCAAGATAGCAAGAGTATGTTCTAAAATTAAGAATACAATTTGACATTTCATAACAAGCTTTTGAGAACAAAGTTCTTCATTTGTTATAGCATGTATTATTGATAAAAAGATGCTTCCATGTCATCCTATGTTACTCGTAGCAAACCTAAATAAATGTCGGTCGTGGCGGCATATGCAATGTTACTAGGCTTCTATCAAAATTGAAATCTCATTTCTTAATATGTGAATTAATTTAATATGATTATTTATCTATGTGAACAAAAATGTTTTGTTTTTGATTTTTAAAACCTCGAGTTAACATCTAAAGAAAGACGACTCTCTTTTTTCTTTTTTTTTTTTATTTTAAAATTCTCTTTTCCTTATCTAAAGAAGGGCATCATTCTTCACAGAAACTACACACTATTTCCTTTAACTTTATCTCAAACTAAATTCACCAAGAGAATGCATACAAGAGCAACATCTGTCAAGGCAGAAATGGCATCTTCAGAGCACAGCCCAAAGACCAAATCAGATATCCTTGTTTTTGTTAGGAAAAAGAGATCCAGAAAGCCTCAAGTCATTGCAGAAAATATTGTAAAAGTAGAGCCACAAGACCAGAAATTAGGTAGCCTACCTGACATTGAAGACTTCGCATATAAAAAACCAAATATTGACTTGCCTCAGAGAAAATTTAGACCTGTCTCAAATGATTACAATAAAACTGAGGTCACACAACCATCCAATTGGGTCAAAGTTCTTGAAGGAATCCGTGAAATGAGATCTTTAGAAGACGCTCCTGTTGACTCTATGGGATGTGAGAAAGCTGGCAATTCCCTTCCTCCTAAAGAACGCAGATTTGCTGTTTTGATATCTTCACTTTTGTCGAGCCAAACCAAAGATAATGTCACCCATGGGGCCATACAACGTCTCCTTGACAGCAATCTTCTCAAACCAGAAGCAATCGACAACGCTGATGAATCAACCATAAAGAAGTTGATTTACCCAGTTGGATTTTACACAAGAAAAGCCTCTAACATGAAGAAAATCGCAAAAATATCCTTGTTAAACTACCATGGAGATATTCCTAACACTCTCGAAGCGTTGCTTTCACTTCCGGGTAGAGTTGGCTAAATGGGTCGGGCTGGGCGGGTTGGTTAACATGTCAGTTTTGTACCTGTCAGAATGGGTTGTGTTAGGTTGACTTTCAACCCATTTTATATATCAAACTTTTCTGAATAAATATTTTTATAACTTTCAGGTATTGGTCCCAAGATGGCTCATCTGGTGATGAATGTAGCATGGAATAATGTTCAAGGGATATGCGTAGATACCCATGTACACCGTATCTGTAACCGTCTTGGTTGGGTCAAACAGACCAAAACGCCAGAGCAGACAAGAGAGGGGTTGCAAAAGTGGCTTCCTAAAGAAGAATGGGTCCTGATTAATCCTCTCTTGGTGGGTTTTGGACAAACCATATGCACCCCTCTTCGACCTTCTTGCAGTTTGTGTACTGTTAGTGGACTCTGCCCGTCTGCATTTCAAGAAGCTACTCCCACAAAAAAATCACGCATGAAAACAAAACTTGGTGAATCATAACCTTAGTTAATTCATATCAGTTTTAGTTAGTTAAGTCAATTTGTTAGACCATTATATGTGCAGTCTCCTTGCTTGTTTTTGCATCTAAGTGGCATATGAACCGGCCGGTCCAAGCTTTTTGACAATGTATTTGCTTTATTTTAGAGCAAACTACATGCTAAATATGCAAATTGTTGGTATAGTTTGGTACAAACTATTACAATTTTGTATGTATCAAAGGATATGTAAATCTTATAATACTAAGATGTTTAAATTGGGGACTACATGTTCAAGTAAAATTGTGGTCATTTTATTTCTATCTTTCCATAAATTACTCTGAAGACAAATATGGAATTGTAATGTTGGGATATTGGGGAGTGTATTATATGGCTACGATTCTACCAAATGCAAATGGTGAAGATTTAAGAGTATGTTTGATGGCAATAGTTTTATGCTATATTTGTTTCTACTTCTGATATATTTCTATCCTATTATTTGAAATTTAAAACGAAATAAACTTTTAGCTAACAGCATTTCTATATTAGATTTTCAAATTGAGATCGTTGATAATAAATTAAAATATGTATAGTTTAAGATATTCAAATTGAGACCGTTAACAACAAATTTATACATCTATAGTTTATGAAGTTAGAGTTATGTATCTATAGTTTATGATGTTTAAATAAAAACGCTAAAAAATGTAAAAACTAGAGAAATGATAATTAAAAAAAAACTGAAAAAGAAGTAAGAATGTAAAAAAAAATAAACATTATAAACGAGTACATTTTTAATTTTTAAGATTTTTTTTAATGGAAAAGCCATTTTATAGTTTATTTTTGACAAATTAAATTAAAATGGGTAATTTTAATATTTTTGTTTTGAAAAAAAGGCTATACATATAATTTATTTTTAAATTAGATACATTTACGACAATAAACTACTAAGATATTTCTGATTTATTGTTTCCGGTTGCATTAGAAAAGGATTAAACTAGTAAGATAGTTAAATCACATAGAAAAAGTCAACCCATGTAAGAAACCAACGTTCACTTTTCACTTTCAAGTGTCTATATTAGTAAGTAAAGGTTTACTTGCATATTGCGACAATAATCTTATACTGAACATCAAATCTCTAATCAAACCAAAATTCAAAAAAGAATGAATTATACTACATAACCGACATCACAAATATTAAAACACATATAAAAAATTCAATGATTGTCAATCTTTTATAAAACAATAAATCGAGTTCTCGTAAAAGAAAGTGTTAATTTAGTTAATAATATTTATCATGGTTGTAGAAGTCGCTAAGCGCTAGTCGGGCGGCGAGGGACCGCCTAGGGATTAATCGGCGCTAGGCGAATTGGAATTTTTATATGTAATTTTACAAATATATATTATATACACACATTAATATCAATAATTTAATATAATACTTTAAATAATTTAAAAAATAAACTTAAATATACTAAATAAAGTATTTTAAAGTGTAAACTTAAACACTGAGTTCAAAGTTTAGAGATGAATTTCGATGTTTAACTGGCTAGATTCGATGTTTCAGAGACATATTAATGATTTTTGGTTGAGAAATGTCTAAATAATCATGAAATTTGTCTCTTTTTACCAGAAAAAAGTCAAAAAAAGTCAGAAAAAAAAATCTGACTAGGCCGTCTAGGCCAAAATTGAGACAGTTGACAGGCGCCTAGCGCCTAGGCGGCCGCCTAGGTCGATTTTTACAACCATGATATTTATGTTTACAAACAACAAGACAAAAACTAAATTACAATAAATAAATTTTAAAAGATAATAAAAATTAAGGACTAGAACAAAAGTTACATAATTATATTAACTTTAATTGTAATTAACAAAGTTATTATTTCATTATATTTATTATTGGTAAATTCCTTTTACTATTTCAATAATTGCAAGTAATAAACATGTATATACAATATAGTACAATAATAATATTTCACTAACAAGTTGCATGAAACATCGACTCCTCGGCTTGCCACCGGTTACATTTTTAAAATCATATAATCTAATATGTGATACATCTCCAACCACGTGATAAGGTTGATTATTTAAGTTTAAAATGACTTTTTGTTAAAAGTACATATTAACATATAAGTTTTTAAAATGAAGTTTTTTAAAAAATGTTTGAAATAGTTTTTAACATATAAATAGTCAAAAAGTCAATAAGTTGTTTGAATTAGTTTTGAAGAAAATTGTTGGATTAGTTTATAACATGTTTCATCAAAAAGTTAAAAGGTAATTCTAAAAGATACATGTTATAGTTTTTTAAAAACAACTTTTTAACCTCAGTCAAAAAGTTAAAACAAAAGGTGATTTTAATATTATAAAATATCTTTTTAACTTATTCAAAGAATCAAATATGAACAAACTAAACTGGATTTCAGCAGCAGATCGAGGGAAGAAAATGGGTGCTGCAGGTAGAATTTGCTACAGAGATGTACTCCCATTTACAGCAATGGTGATGATCGAGTGCATCATAGTCGGAGGAAACACTTTATTCAAATCGGCCACTTCGGAAGGGATCAATTCATACGTCTTCACCACTTACGTTTTCATCGTCGGATTCATCTTCCTCATACCCTGTGCATTCATTGTTCGCAGGCAATTTTACTCGATTTTGTATATGCAATAGTGCAAGACCCCCCAATTCCCAAATTCTAATTGTTTCAATCTTATTTTTGCAGAAGATCAAACGTCCCGGCGCTGAAGTTACCGATTGTTGTCAAGCTTTTCCTTCTGAGTTTGATTGGGTAGTTTACCTTGAATTTGTTGAATTTTTCATTTTGAATTGGTCAATTTAACTGGGTAGGAGGATTTTGTACCCTAGGATAGACGGAACTGTACCTGGTGAAAAAACAGGGTAACGGGTCAAAATGGGTATGGGAGATTGGTCATTTTAATGGGGTGGTTTCGGTTCGGGTTGGAATAAGCTTTAACAAACAGGTAGGTTAACTGGTCAAAACGGGCCATGTTAGAAAGAGTTGGAAAAACAAACAACAACAATTCAGACTAAAGAAGTAAAGATACAGCAGCAACAATTTGCACCCAATTTTGTTGTTAACACCTGAAGAAAAACCTTTGCTTTGATCAACCAGTTAGAAAACCTAATCTATTTTAGGCATTACAATTGCACTAGTAAGAAAACTGCAATTTTGCCTTCAATTTCAAGGATTTGAAATGGTGATTGGAAATGAATTTTGTGACAGAGAAAACAACTATATAGAAACACAGATATTTCACACTTATGTTAGCTATGAATCTTGAATCAACTACCTGCAACTGCCACTGGTAAATCAGTTATACGATTTCAGTTATTTTATATACCAGCAAGTAGTTATTGAAATCAAGATTATAATGATTCACTTGCTGTTTATCCCAGGTACGTTTCTCAACTATTTGGCTATGTCGGTATCAAATACAGTTCTCCTACACTTTCCTCTGTTATGAGCAATCTGGCACCTGCTTTCACTTTCATACTTGCGTTCGTCTTCAGGTACTTGCGCAAATTATATTACTTTAGTCCATTGATTTGCTTGTTTTATAGAGAAACAGATCGATTTGTAAAACAAGAAAACTTGACATTATGTTTTGTCTTCAACTTCTAATTCAATATCAAGTATACTTATTGTCCTTTTTTCTTTAATCAGGCTGGAAAATTTTAATTTTAGGAGCCATGCCAGTCAAGCAAAAATTGTAGGAACAGTAGTGTCAATATCTGGTGCACTTGTGGCGACCTTGTATGATGGTACACCGGTTACCTTATCACCAGATTCATCAAGTTTATATTGGATTATTGGTGGGATTTTGCTTGCAAGTCAGAATTTCCTCCTTTCATTTGTTTTAGTTTCGCAGGTACTAAAAAGGCAAAAGGTTGCATATAATCTGGCTCAAAATTCATATATAGGGAATTGAGTGCATTAACTGACACTGCAGGCACATATAATGATGCGGTATCCAGTGGAACTAATGGTTGTTTTTGTGTTTGGGTTAAGTGGGTTGATTGTAGCTGCACTTGCAGGGTTAATTATGGTTAGAGATTTAAATTCTTGGAAGCTAAAACCTGATATGATGTTGGCTTCTATAATCTATATGGTAAGGAACTTGAAACAAAATTTGCATAAATAAATTTAATATGTAGCATTTTAGCTTTAAGATATCCTTAAATAGGGCATCTCTACTGGATTTCTGAACGGTCTGATTCAAATATGGGCCCTCCGGTTGAAAGGGCCGGTCTATGTAGCCATGTTCAAGCCATTCTCAATAGTGATTGCAGTTGTGATGGGTGTCATATTCCTTGGTGATTCTCTTCGTCTTGGAAGGTCTTTCCCTTTTATTTGAATTGACATTATAATTTTTTTATTAGAGGTAATACACAAATGGTCTCTATGGTTTGGGCAAACAGGTGTGGATACTAGGGTTTAAAACTAACATGCTTGGGGTTTGTGCTTTCAAGTTTTTGTAACGAGTTTGGGTATTAAAGCTAACTTAACCTTCCCCGTACCCGTTGACTTTAACTATTAAAATACTAAAGATAATTTTGATCATTTCAATCAAATTAAACCCAGGGCCGGCTCACATAAAGGAATTTTAAACAACAGCCTTGGGCCTAAATATACAAGGGCTCCCCAAGTTTTTTTTTTTAAAATTACACGCACGTCTGTCGTTAACAGAGTGACTAACAGGTAGTACCAGTGCACCAACCACCAGAGTTCAGCACCAACTTTATAATTTTTGTTTTGGGATCTTGGTACACTAAGTAAAAACAAGCACCCTTTATTTTTAACAAATTAAATTCTGTGAACTCAAAAATCAATACAATAACTTTTGGACTTTGTTTTGAACAAACAAATCATTGTTTTTTTGCACAATGATAAGTTAAAACTTAATGAATATGTTTATGTAAATAATTAGTTTCTAATTTTGTTTAAAGATATTCATAAGATAATAAATTTTATCATTCAAAGAGAATTAAAAAACTTGTATGCCTGTTTTATTAAAATACCAAAAGTTCTCTCTCACATTTGCATATAAAATTTTTCACGAATCGACACAAAAAGATTGTGACTGGGACTTGTGGATGATGTCTATGTTTATGGCTTTTGATTTGAGAAACAAAAATCTATGGAAACAAGTTGATATGACCAAGTCAAGGAATTAGAAGACGATGCAGTATCGGTAATTGACATATACCTCATGGAAAAGGGCCCAAATTTTTTATTTCGTTTCGGGTCCTTAAAGTGGTTGAACCACCTCAAACCATAGGAACCATCTATGTAATTAACTCTTTTTATTATTTGTTTACAACTATGCATATAACCTGTTGGTTATTATTTTATTGTAGTGCTGCTGGGGGAATAATAATATCTTTAGGATTCTATGCTGTGTTATGGGGAAAAGCCAAAGAAGGTGGTGGTACTCATTACATGACAACATCATCCAAAGATACAGAAACCAGTCCTTTGCTGCAAGCCCATGCTCTTGAATCAGGCAACAGACTTGACCCTGACAATTAGTTCCCATTTATGATGTAACTCAAGTGCATGGAATGATTGTCATACTTGTGCCTGATTGTCTCACACAATAACAAAAGACTCATTGTGTGTGTTTGAATATAGATATGTATAATGAGACACATTTAAAACATAGCCAAAACTATGCAAGAACTGAATGCACATACATAGTGAATGACATGTAATCACATGTAATGAGAGGATGAAAGAAATATAATATAGTATCTTTGTGGTTTTCATGGTTTTTACTTAAAATTGGTTATGTATCAGGAAACCACATATTTTTATTTTTTATTCCTTTCTATACAAGTGAGCAGAAGGTGTTTGTGAGATGTAGTTTCTCTCCCCAAATACTAGGTGAGATTTAGGGCTGTTTGGTAACGTCTGAACCATTAAATGTAGAATGATTAAGATGTCTGAATGGTTAAGAGTGTCTAAACCATTAAATGGTAAACCGGTTAACACTCTTTGTTTTAGAGTCTGAATGAAAAAAAATCATGTTTATTAAAAAACCCTTAAAAATCAAAACAACCCCTCGGTCGTAGCCCTCGTCGTCCGTCATCACGGTCACCGCCGCCATCAAACTTCATCCCTTCACATTCGCCATCAACCGTCGGTCGAAGTGGGTGTAAATGTGAAGCCAGCTCCTCTTTTCTCCCATTCAGACTTGGTTTAAAGTTTAAATGATTCAAACCCATTCAAACTCATTCAGAGCCAAACAAACAGCCCCTGAGGTGAAGAGGGTAACTACCGAGGGCAACCTCGGTTGAAAGTAAGCTTAATTAGCATCCATATTTTCAGTTTACAAATGAATGTAACAAAGACCTTGACACCAGAACTAAGACAAAGAATATGTGCATCAAAAGCCACAACAAATGACTTAACAAAGACCTTGACACAAGTCACAAGACCATTATACCCTGAGTCACATACGAGTGCTAAGGAGGAGAAGGGAACTGTACATAGCCCCAAAGGCTTTCTCAACTTCCTCGTTGTTAACCATCGATTTTCTCATGTAGTCATGTTGGTTCATTTGTTTGAAGTTAAGGATTTCTCTCTGCGATGGTGGCCTAGTGGTAAAGGGGTGATAATCCATAATGAAGGTCTAGGGTTTAAAGCCCGGCACCACCCAATTTTTCCTAGGTAACGCGATTTACTTCACTCATGTTGGTCGTGAGACCGGTCGGTGAGGGGCGCCTAATGATGACGTTCACCATTTTTTATTTTTTTTAAGTTAAGGAGAAGTTGACCTCTCATTGTTTTCATTAGTTCCTTCTCCTTTGAAGATCACACCTACCTGTTGTTAATTATCACCATAATCTACTTCCAAAAGTTTCACAATAATAAAACACACACACATGGTTTGCTCATATGTAAACTATTACAATTCACCTACTCTTTTCTTCTTATCCCTCTTGACACCATATTAATCATGTAAAATTTAGACTACTATAGACAATTCAAGTTTAAAACGACCATATTTCTTTTGGTTAACTTAACTTAAGGTTAGAACCCAACCCAACCCCACTCTTCAAAAAAAAAAAAAAACAACAACCTGTTTTTGGGTAGTAAATTTTGTTTCCTCTTCACTTAAGCTTTTAAATGAACGAAATAAAATAAAAACTACAAATATTACACACGATATCTTTATTTAGATATCTGGATAAAGTATTGTAAGATCGGACAACGGTTTGTTTAGAATTGAAAATTAATCGACCTAAATAAGAAATATGTTTAATCAATTTGAATAAACTGAATATATCTGATTTTTATATTTAAATAAACATATTTTATTCGGTTTTATTAGTGTTTAATTTAGATTTCGATCCGAATAATCAAGTTTTTGTATATTCGATATCTAATCCAATATGAATAGAAAATAGTTAAAGGAATTGAGCCTATTCGAATATTTTTATTTTTTATTTTTATATTTTTATTTATATTTTTATTTTTGGGTGAGATAGGATTGAGATTTTAAATTTTGTTGAATTTTTGTTTTTTATCAACGCCCCTTTGACCTTTTTTTGGAACAACAATAACCGAACGTAACGTCGTAGGATATGCACCACACCAGCGGGCCTTAGAATACTGGTTCCTCAAAGGAGGATAGCATGTTTTACCACGCCAGCATGCCTCATATGACCCTTCCTCATATCGTGTATACCTTCAATTTATAAATACATGAACTTCCCATAGATTTACGTCGAATCCCCTTAAATCTTTCCATATGGATATTCGATTCACTTTGATATTTCCCCCAAATCTTTCATAGGGCTAATTACATTGCAGAGGCTGCAGAGAGAAAATGAGAAGAATTGTTGCAGGTCGTGGTAAGCTACGTAATGGAGTTTCATATCTTTCTTCAAATCCTCCAACAATCACCTGTTCAAACTCATATTCGTTCTCTTCCAATCGGAATAACTGTAATTTATCATCAGGTTAGATCACTTCCAGCTATCCCTTATTTGTAAATCGCGTTCAGTTTTTGTAAATCAGGTATACAAGAGATATAATAGTTGAACTTAGGGTTCCTGGATCGATATACTTTGATGTCTTTGTTTGATTTGGACTATGCAGATTCTGGTTCTGGAGCAAGAACTGTGGAAAATGTTAATTACTATTTAAAAGATGAAGATTCAAAAGTAAAGTGTGCATTAATATAATATGAGCTTATGTAATTACAGTTATTGTATCATATTGATGGGATTTCATGGTTAGGGCTCATTTGATTCAACGTCAAAAACAAAAACCAGTCTTTCACCCGAGAAGGACACGCGATGGTTAGGGCTCATTCGCCTTGACAAAGAGCCTGGAGGCACGCCCCATGATCAACCTTATGATGAATTTGCAGGTGATGTTGAGAAGATTTATAGGATCCTAAGGAAATTTCACTCACGGGTTCCAAAATTAGAGCTTGCTTTACAAGAATCCGGTGTTGTGGTTCGCTCAGGGTTAACCGAACGCGTGTTGAACCGTTGTGGGGATGCTGGAAATCTGGGATACAGGTTCTTTGCTTGGGCATCCAGGCAACCTGGTTATTGTCACAACCATGATGTGTACAAATCAATAATCAAAAGTTTAGGCAAAATGAGACAATTTGGTGCAGTATGGGCACTTCTTGATGAAATGAGGAGAGAGCACCCGCAACTTATAACCCCCCAGGTGTTTGTTGTATTGATTAGGCGGTTTGCTTCTGCTAGAATGGTTAAGAAAGCAGTTGAGGTCCTTGATGCAATGCCTAGCTACGGATGTGAGCCTGATGAGTATGTGTTTGGGTGCTTGTTAGATGCATTGTGTAAAAATGGCAGCATTAGAGAAGCTGCTTTGCTTTTTGAAGACATGAGAGTTCGGTTTCCTCCTACAATCAAGCATTTCACATCGTTGCTATATGGTTGGTGTAAAGAAGGTAAACTAATGGAGGCCAAATTCATATTGGTACAGATGAAAAATGCCGGTTTTGACCCTGACATTGTTGTTTATAACAATTTGCTTAACGGGTATGCTCAGGCGGGGAAGATGGTGGATGCTTTTGATCTTTTGCAAGAAATGAGAAGAAAGGGATGTGAACCAAACGCAACTTCTTTCACCATTTTGATTCAAGCACTTTGCAGTCAAGAAAAAATGGAAACCGCGATGCAGGTTTTCTTTGACATGGAGAAAAATGGCTGTGAGGCTGATGTTGTTACTTACACTACATTAATAAGTGGGTTCTGTAAACGGGGAAAAACGAAAAAGGGTTATGAGCTTTTGGATCACATGATACAAAAGGGGCACAAGCCAAATCAAACAACATATTTACATATTCTAAACTCTCATGAAAAAAAAGATGAATTTGAAGAGTGTTTAGAACTTCTAAACGAGATGCAGAAAACTGGTTGTTATCCTGATCTTAACATTTACAATACTATAATTCGTTTAGCATTTAAGTTAGGGGAAGTTAAAGAAGGGATTCGTGTTTGGAGCCAGATGGAAGCAAGTGGGCTTAGCCCGGGCCTTGACAATTTTGTGAATATGATTCACGGGCTTATTGATCAAGAATGTCTTATAGAAGCTTCTGAGTACTTCAAAGAAATGGTTGAAAGAGGTATTTTTTCCACCCCTCAGTATGGGCTTTTGAAAGATCTGTTGAATTCTTTATTAAGAGGTGATAAAATTGAATTAAGCAAAGATGTATGGAGTTGTATTGTTAAAAAGGGTTGTGAGCTTAATGTATATGCGTGGACAATTTGGATTCACGCGCTTTTTACAAAAGGGCATGTGAAGGACGCGTGTTCTTACTGTTTGGACATGATGGATGCTGGTTTAATGCCACAGCCAGATACTTTTGCTAAGCTTATGAAGGGTTTGAGGAAATTGTACAACAGACAGATTGCTGCTGAGATTACAGAGAAGGTGCGACAGATGGCTGCTGAGAGGAAAATAACTTTTAAGATGTATAAGAGGCGTGGTGAGAGGGATTTGAAAGAGAAAGTTAAGGCCAAAAATGATGGTAGAAAAAGAAGGGCTCGTAGACGCCAATGGGGTAGTTCTAAAGCTGGTTTGATTTGATATCTAGAGCAGATTGTTGTGATTTAGTTGTAAGAGCAGAGGTACACTTCACATTTATGTATATAGTTTCTATACAAATTTTCTTTTAGGGTTTATGTTGAAGTTACTAGTGGCAACATCACTGCATGAATCTTGTGTTTTTTTATGATAAAATGTTCAGTAATGAACCACATAAGTCAGATGTTTGAGGGGCATCTACTTTATGGGTTTCAGTTCTTAATGATTTGCCTCAGCATGAAAAAAAAAATAATCAAAATGAAACTTTTGCTATTGATGGGAGCTACAGTAGTTGTGTTAATTGAAACAATGATGCTAGTAGTCATTAGAATTTGATGCCAAATACCACTTGTAAGATGGTATATTCTCCATTGGTTATATATGATCATAGATGGTTACAAACATTGCATGATTATCTATGCTATTAATCTTGGTTCTTGACTTCTTTGTTATATCCTTCATGTATGCTTTAGCAAGATGGATTTTAATTAAAAGTAATGATTTGTACATTTATATATTTGGGGTTAGATCCACTAGGAAAAAAAATTTTCTAAGAGTTTGAGCAATAAGAGTCTGACATGTGACATGTTAAAAACATAAAAATAGAAATCCATTACAAAAAATTAAAATCCAGTATAAAAAACAAAATTTAGTACAAAAACAAACAAAAAATCAATACAAAAAAAAACAAAAGACCAATACAAAAAATAAAAATTCACTACAAAAACAAAAATTCAGCAAAAAAACAAAAATTCAGTACAAAAAAATCCAAAAACAAAAAATAAAAAAAACAATAATAAAATATTATGTCTAAATTATCATTTATTCATATTTTTCCTTTTACTTTTAAGATTTTTTTTACTCACTTTTAGAGTAAATTACACAGATGTCCTTTTGGCAACGTCTTAATTCTATTTTCAGGCGATTTACCTCCCTCATGTTGGCCGTGGGACCGGTAAGTGAAGAGCGCCTAATAGTGGCGTTCACCATTTTTTTTTAATTCTATTTGTTCTTTCTTTTAAAATATTACTATTTACTCAACTGTAACACGTTCGGTCCTTGAAATATACAAATCTTTGTTCTTCGTTAATTTTTTGTTTCATTTAGAAAATGCTTTGATTTTAATTGGACACAATCAACACTTTGAATTTTGATATTGTTTTTACTTTTGTTATTGTATGGAAATAATTGCATTACGCAAAAATAAAAATAACAATAACAAACAAACAAACTCAGTATATTTCCACTTTTTAGTAGAGTCTGGGAGGAAAGGATAGACACAAACCTTACCCCTATCCCAGTTGGGATAGAGAGGCTGCTCCGAAGGAGTCCCCGGCTCAAAATTATCGTTTCAAGTTGACCATCCCAACATTTTTAACGTTATTTTTCTCAAAATAAGTAAAATAACGTTAAAATTAGTGCAATTTTACTTTGGTCCCTTGAAGGCCCATACATATATACATTATATGTGTGCACTGCAAATAGGCCGTAAAAAATATGCCACTCAATTACCAAAGCTGAAAGGCTAGTCACATCATATGCACATTAGGTATTAGCCAGTGCAGTTTAAATGCTTTTTTTTTTTAAGTTTCCTTTGAAGCACTTGATTTGCAATCTAAGTTTGTTAGCTGATTTCTAGGTTAACATTAGTTTGTTTCAGGTTTCTTTCCTTGTATTTATATTGAAGCTTTCACTGAATAAAGAGCATCAATGCTGTGAGCCATACCAGTGATAACCTTTATCAGAAGCATCATCCTGCTCTAAATTGGGATCATCTCACAAACAATATATGTTTATGACGTTATGGGATCTCATTTGTGAATATGATGTTAAAAACTGATACTCTGAACACAACTAGTTCTTTTGCTTTATTTGGCAACCAATGGCAAAAGATGTTCAGGATCAATTACCTAGTAACATGCTTCACCCTCAATGTTTATAGAAGAAATGAAGCAAAATCACTCTCAATACTGCAACACAAAATAAAACTCGTAGTCGAGAGATCATACCAAACTAAATTCTAACACGGACAGATAACCTTCGTCAAGAAAATCAAAGACTAGAATCATGAGGTTTGTCATATCATCTTCATGGTTGCGGTTTCATTTGTATATAAGAGCATCACGTCCAGGTCCAACACCAATGTAATGGATTGGTACACCAACAAGCTGTTCTATTCTTTCTACATACTGGCGTGCAGCCTTTGGGAGATCAGAGTAGTTTCTTACTGATGAAATATCAGCCTGCCAACCTGGCATTGTCTCGTATTCCACCTAGAACATAATACAATAAGAACTAAGAATGGAATCCATTTGAAATGAGACCAAACGTATATTCCTCCTTTCCATAAAAATTGAAAGAATTAACTATAGCATGTTAATAAGGGTAGTTGATTACTGGCTAAAAGTTAGAATGCCCTTCCATCAAAGCAAAGTAGAGAGATCGTGAAATAAAATTAAGTTCTAAATTCGAGAAAACCTGGGAAAAATTAACCGTCATTGACCTTAGTAATGAGTAAACCTAACAATCTTGACCCATAGCAAGATAAATAGGTAGATTTAGGTAAAGAATTATTGTATTTTAGGTTCAAATGAGAAAACTTTTGACATATAATGAGTTGAGATGGACAACACCTTAACACAACACGGGTTAAGACGGATAAATTAAAAATTATGTGAATATAATGGATTCAAACAAGTAAAAATGATCAATAATATATATGATGAGAAAAATCAATATAAAATAATTCAAATAAACTATTTGTTTCATTACAACCAATGTTGTAAAAATCGGCCTAGGCGGCCGCCTAGGCGCTAGGCGCCCATCTACTGTCTAATTTTTGGCCTAGGCGGTGCTAGGCGGCCTAGGCGGCCCAATCAGATTTTTATTTTTTTTTTCACTTTTTTGACTTTTTTTGACTTTTTTATGGTAAAAAGGGACCAATTTCATGATTATTTAGACATTTCTCAACAAAAAATCTTTAATATGTCTATGAAACATCGAATCCAGGCAGTTAACATCGAAATTTATCTCTAAACTTTGAACTCAGTGTTTAAGTTTGCACTTTAAAGTACTTTTTTTAGTATATTTTTTAAAATTATTTGAAGTATTATATTAAATTATTGATATTGATGTGCGTATATAATATATATTTGTAAAATTACATATAAAAATTCCAATCCGCCTAGCGCCGATTAATCCCTAGCCGGTACCTCACCGCCCGACTAGCGCCTAGTAACTTCTACAGCCATAATTTACAACTCATTTAACTTGAACTAAATTGATGTTTTTAAAAAAGACCCATTTAGATTTTAGACCCAAAATAATTTTCCTTTAAACTTATACTAACCCGCGCCCATAGTCACATAAATCGCGGTTCACTTCGGTACGAAAACGCGGTTCGGGTACGCGGTTCACTAGCTTCAACGAATTCGGTACGAAGGGGGTAGGTTCATTTCGGTACGCTTCGGTACGTTGTACCATATAGTCCAGTTCGTTGTATCCCATTAAAAAATAGATTAACAACTAGTTAAATGATTAACAATAGAAATTTAAGTGATAAGTTGATTAACATAATAATAGTAGCTACAAAAGCCCAAAATCTCAAAAACAACAAATATAGTAACAGTAACAGATGTTCCAGAAGAAATTAGATGTTCCAGATTGATGAAACTCAAAATCGACGTACCAAATTGATGAAATTCAATGTTCCAAATGATGGAAAGTCGAGAATTCCATTGATAGCAGTCGACGATCCATGGAAATTTCAGTCGACGATTGGGTACAGTACGTACCAATACGAAATGCGCGCCCTCTCAAGCGATTTATGTGACTATGCCTGCGCCCGTCCTGCCCCGTACTCGTTCTGACCCGTTACCCAACCCACCCGTTTTGTCAGGCATAGTAATGGGGTTTCTTTTTTTGTTCTTTGTGGGTTGTAAAGCAATAAAATTTCCTGGTTTAAGAAGTTACATGTGTTGGAAAGCACCCAAAGTCTAGTTAATGCATGCATATCTTAAATTGTTTTATTCAAACATTTTAGTTTATTACATCTCTTGTGTAGTCATAAATTAATAATTAAGGCATTCATTATTTATAAAATATAATGTGAAAAAGTGTAAGCGGTCAACCTGACGTGGTCCATTTCAACCCATCCTAAAATGCAGTGTTTCAACCTGAACCCATTTTACTCACACCCTAACTGTAATCTACACATTTCATTGTGCATAGGAGATCCAAAATGGTTGGTTAGGTAAACCTGCAATCCTACTTTCAAGCATCATTCATTTAATACAAGACAAAACTTAATATTATCCTTCCTATAAGACCCACAAATAATCCAAATAAAACTTCAAAGATAGAAAAAGAAAGAAAGTAACTTGCCTTTGACTGCTCAAGATCACTTAAATCAGCAGGAAATGAATTCATGGGTGTGCCATCAGCATGTTTGTAAGAAACACCCAACTGAATCTCAGCAAGATCCGACAACACATCAAGTTTAGTAAGATTCAGACCCGAAAACCCATTAATCTGACACGCATATTTGAGGGCAACAATATCAAGCCAACCACAACGACGAGGACGACCAGTGGTTGTACCAAACTCCTGCCCAGCTGCCCGAAGAAGATCCCCAGCATAGCCTAACAACTCAGTAGGAAAAGGTCCAGATCCAACTCTTGTAGTGTAGGCCTTAACCTAAATGATGAAAGATATAAACACTACATAAATAACGTCAGAAGCAATTGAGGTAAAATAAAACATAAAAAATCATGCTCACCACTCCAATCACATCACCAAGGCTTCTGGGAGCAATACCAAGACCAGTGCAGATACCACCAGCTGATGGACTTGAAGATGTTACAAAAGGGTAGGTCCCAAAATCAATATCCAGCATAGTTGCCTGACCCCCTTCCACTAATATCTTCTTCTTATGTGATATAGATTTGTGCATGTAATGCACTGTGTCACAAATAAAAGGTTCCAATCTCTCTGCAAGTTGTTTATATGTTTCCACTTCTTTCTTGAGTACATCAGAGGTATAGTTAAAACCCTTGAATCTTGAAGCTGCATCTGATAGTAAAACATCAAGCTTATCAGCAAAGGTATCCATATGCCTTAAATCACTTACACGTATACCATTCCTGGTAACCTTGCTAGAGTAACAGGGCCCAATTCCTCTCTTGGTAGTCCCAATAAATGACTTAGCTAGCTCAGTTTCTCTCAGCCCATCTATTTCTTGATGATAATCGAACAATAAGTGAGCGCGATCTGAAACTAAAATTCTTCCCTTACAAGAAACGCCATTGGATTCAAGACCATCAATTTCTTTAAAAAGTCCAGGAAGATGAACAACTACACCATTCCCAATAACACACATGGTGTCCTCATTAAGAATTCCTGAAGGAACAAGATGAAGAGCAAACTTCTTGCCTTCAGAGTTATAGATAGTGTGTCCAGCATTAGCTCCACCCTACGGAATGACACCAATGTTACATTCATATTGATCTTAAACATCTTGTAGTTATATAGATTTATTTAGTGATTTGTTGAAACTGCATAATCAAATCCAAAGGAATTTCAAAATCATTAATTTAATTGGCCAAGTTTAATCACATAACTGTTAAACCATTGATAATCCCCAATAACATGCACAAAATCAGCACATGAATTCAAGTTACCAAAACCTATCAATTAACAAGCATTTGGTGACAAGAAATTACCTGACAGCGAGCAACGATGTCGAAATGCTTGGCCAAAATGTCAACGAGCTTGCCCTTGCCTTCATCACCCCACTGGCAACCCAACACTGCCGATACCTGACCTAATGACCCGATACGACTAGGTATTTCACCAGTCCTTTCTTCCACAGTCACGATCGGAGAAGCTGAACACGCAATCGAACAATTTCTCCGGTGATGGGGGTGGAGATGCAGAAACGATCGACCGAACGCGGTGGTGCTGTAGGTCCGGCTGGTGCCGGTGACCGACCTGACCGGAGACGTTATAGGGTTTGTATCAAGCTTAACGGAAGTGTTCATGGCTGCAAGAGCGAAAGGACAAAAGAAAGATTCGCGTGGTTTTGTGCTGTAAAATGAGACAGTGGTGACGGAGGCCGGAGGTTTTGAAGAAAGGTTTTGGTTAATTTCATTTACTTATTTATTTATTTATTATTATTACTATTATTATAATTATTATTTATTTATTTTTACATTTGATTGCGTTTGAACCATTATGTGCTGAACCGGTTAAAATTGTTTGGTTTCACTTCTAAATGTAAATAAAAAACTACCCTTTTTATTTAAAAACCCTACAAAATCAAATCAACCCTCGTCGACCTCAACATCGCAGCCAAGCCTCGGCCTGCCGTCGCCGCCTCTCCTCCGCCGCAGCCCCGGTCTCCACCGCCTCATCACTGCCTCCGCCTCCCGTTGTAGACCTCACCACCGTCAGGGTTGCCTTCGTCGCCATCGACCTTTATACTCTTTTTTCTCATTCAGATTCCACACCAAGTCTGATTCATTCAGACGTTGATTCAGACATTTTTTTTTCACGAAACAAACAGTTTGAATCAGACCCAAACAAATAACCCCTTAAATTACTTCAAATTAATAACATTAAACTAATTACATTTTTGCTATGTTTAAGCTCGTGATATCTCTAACTCGAAAACAAGTATATATTAAGGGAGCTACTCTTACGTTCATATTTATTATCTTCGAAGTCAGACTATTTACTTCATTTCTCGTTTATTCACAATGTTTTAAACAACGAGTATTAGAGTGATAAAAATATTATTTTCTTACAGCTTAAATTATATTTTTTTACTAACAGGATTTAAATTCTTGTCGTATAAAAAATGATGTCTTCAGTCTTGTAAACACATTAATATCGCTAAGTCAAACGCTCAAAACTTATTTTCTTTGAATACTTTGGTTGCAATTTTTTTTTTTTATGTTTCTAAATATATTATGTTGTATTTTATGGCCTTACAAATGTTTCTAGTTTTACAAAAATAAATAATAATAATAATAATAATAATATTCAAATCCCACAATATTATTCTTTAGTGTCTTTGAATTTAGGGCTTTTACATATTACTTTTTGCTTCAAAAAATTGTAATTATTGTGTTTCATGGTATTTTATTGCACCTCATGACACTTGCGTCCTTTGCCAAAAACACCTATAAATAATAAACTAAAGTTTGAAGTTGTTTAGGTTTATGTTATGGACAATTGTCGACCGTAACACTTCATGAACATTTGCTTTCTAATATTATGCGTCAGGCACATAAGCAACAAACAATTATATTATATATATATTAAAAAACGAACGGCTTATGAATAGTATACTTTGGAATTGTGAGTTTTGCCCCTTCTATTATATACCAGGCAACTTGACGAAAAACCACCACCTACTCCCTCAACGCTCACCACCTACTCCCCAACGCTCATGCTCTATCGTCTTCCACGGCGCCACGACACTGCCCCCACCAGCGGCAGCACTTAACCACCACTGCCGGAACCTGAGACATCCTCTTGACACCCGTTGTCGTCACCATCACCACCCAAACCCTTCTCTAACACAACAAACAGCTGTCCTCAGTCGCCTCCTCCTCCAACATCCGACGGAAGAGCCGTGTACCACAACCCACCACCGGCTACTACCCAATATCGTCACTATCACTTGAAACCCTAATTTCACTCCTCTTTCTTATCAAAACCTCATCCTGTAGCCAATTTCAGGATTTGGATTTCCACCCGTCACCGGAAAATCCGAGACAACCGCCACGTTCCGCTGCTGATGAAACAATGGCAGCGGCCCGTTCTTTCTCTCCCCACCGCCTTGCATCCGCCAAGCATCACAAGTACTTTCATCACCGTTCTATTGATCCGGTAGGGTTGGTTTCCCGAGATTGCTTCAGCATAGGTATTATCAATTATTCAAGACGATATCAGGTTTTTCTTTGGTTTGATTTCTCCAATCATGCTTTGTTTGATATAGAGTTTTCTGTTTAAGCGTTTGATTTTGTGGTTTGTTCCACCTTGATGCTGAGTTTTAGGTTTCGGAACATTTGTGGTTTCTATTTGATATATGTTTTCTCTTTATGAAATTATGAATTTTTCATTCTTGCTCTTTACTTAACTATTACAAGGTGTGTGCAGGATTGTTTCTGCGTTTGGCCATTGTAACAACCTTGCTCCTGTACGAAACTGAGCTCTTAATATTAATATGTTTATTGGGCCTAATCATACAAAATCAGGATACTACTGGTTTTTTCTTTGATTCCTAAAACTATCTGATTGAATTAAAGGATGTATTGTTTTAGTGATTTGGAATTTTCTTAACATAAAGAACTCACCAACATGGAGGTAAAAAAATGAAAAAATATATTATTTGAGAATTTTGTGTTCATTCGGTATTTTTAGTACTTTGGTTTAATGATTTGGTGTTTTGTTACTGATTTTGGTGATTTGATGGAAAAGTTATGATTTAAGTGACGGGATTTTATTCGATTTAAATTTTGTTGTTATTGATAATTTTGAATTTTCTTTCAGATTTATTCTCCTTCACAATCACCTTCGACCCCGACAACACGAACAACACATGTTTGATTTCGAAACCCTAAAACTAATATGAAGTATATTAAAGTGATGTGTTTCAAACCGGTGTTATTGATTTAGATTCCTTCTCTTTCTGTTTCGTTTGGATTAAAGTCGAATACGGTTGCACCACATTATTGCTTAATATTTCAAATTATGTACGTATGCAGGCAATTTTTGGTGTATTTATGCAGAATTTTATATTGAGTTTTGTTTATGTATTTTTCAACATTTTTGTTTATATTGACTTTTGTGTATGTATTTTGGAAGATTAAGTGTATGCAAACAGATTTCTTTGAAGTACATTAAGAGTGAGCTCAGATTGGAAACATAGAACGTTGTCAGAAGATATATGAACAAGTATGTAGACTACTCACCTGAAAATTGTCATGCTTGGAGCAAGTATTCTGAATTGGAAAGCTTTGTTGAGTGTATGCAAAGAGGGAAACCTAAAGGAAGCCATTAAAATGTAGTTGCATAGCTAAACTTCTTCACTGACGACATTGGATCAACACAATCACCAAATCAATCAGGTTAGTAACCTTTTGTTTTTTATCATTTATGGTTTATTTAAATACACTTTAGATTTCTTGAATGTTTAGATGTTGATCGGTGTAATTGTGATTCAAGTATTCAGTTCACTTCTTATACATAATTGTCATACGTCTAATAGGCAATTAGATGTGATTATATATGCTTACAGAATCTAAATTTTTTAAATCAAATCATCATATTTGGTTATGGTATCATCATAGTTAGTTATGACATCTACTTTGTTTATTTTGAATTTGTTTTAGATGTTATTATTGGTTTAAATTTATAAAAGTTAGATGCTTCTCTGATTATTATGTTTTGTACTTTTATAATATTTATGTTCATAATTCTTGCACCAACCTTATAAATCCTGGACTTCCAGGTCTTTTTTAATCGCTTCAAGATTTTTTTTTTCTTTTTTCTATTTTAGTTTAGATTATGACATCTATAATGTGTGATTTAAATTGGTTATGACAATATTGGATTGTTGTATTTGGTTATGATTCAATATTTAGGATGTAAATACTATTGTATTTTGTGATTTAATTTTGTCTAATAATATTTAGATTGTTTAACTTTATTTAAACAGGTAATGTGATAATGTTTATGGGATGTGATAAAGCTACAAAAGTAGTAGTTCTAATGGGAGGTAAGTATTTAAATTTTTGGTGACTTTTTTTTTATGCTGCACCATCAAATGTAATAATGATTTAAACAAATTTGGAGTACTTTTTATTTGATATATTTTTTTAAAAATTATTATTAATTTAATATCGCATATAATTATAAAAGTTATTCTAAAAAGGTAATTAAAAAGAGGACTTCTTATATAATTTCAGGATATTGGTTGCGGTTTGCAAATTTACTGATCTTTTAAGCCTTACAAATTTCTGTTGGTTATTGCTTTGTATTATTCAGTTCTGTTGCGAGTAGAGTTGCACAAAAAACTGGTTAGCCGAGCCTTTCACCCTCTAAGGTGAGTTTATCTATGGGATTTGTTTTCCTTTTGTAAACTTTGAAGGATATTTTTTACCCGGTTTATTGCGCCGCATCGCGCGCGGGCATAAACCTAGTTAAGTTTAAAATCTTGACCCCAGAATAAATATTTGGACGTTTATTTTGAACTGAATAATATTTTATTTTAAATGTTTTATGATTTTCTCGGCTTATATATGTTTATCACTCCAACTAAATTAAGGGAACAAATAAGACTCTTTTTCCTTGAATCATTTTATGAATCATTTTAGATTTCTTTTAACTTAACCTATTTTATAGTTTGTTACATGAATTAGTATAGAAATCATATAATTGATGTCACCTAATTTATTTTATCATTTCTTTTTATCACAGTAGACCTGTAGCATCTTAATATTATTATTTATTAGGGCCGGTTCAATGGGCCTAAATTTTAGGCCATTGCCTAGAGCCCCTATTTTAAAAATCAAGTTTTTATATTTGGGCTGATATCTATCTGGTTTAACTGAGATTGGATGTTGGGCTTAAATTTAATCTCATAGCGGGCTTAATTATTTGGAAGGAGTAGAAAATCCATACGAATTGCACATGGGGCCCCACTGTGACTCCGTGAGTTATTAGGCGCCATTGTCTGGACATTTGGGCTTCATGTTGCAATTCATCATTTCTCAAAAAACTGACGAAGAAGACGAGCAGCGATCAGATGCCAAGCGAGATGACGTTCCGATTCTTCCTCCATCTCGTAGGACTAGGATCCATCTTCTTCATATATATATATATACATATATATCTCATCTCAGTCACAGACAGTGCCACTGCCCCCTCGTTGGCTCATTCGCAACTCCATTCGTCGCCATCGTAACATCGTTTAATACATCTCTTTATATGCAACATTTGCCAAATGGAGAAAGGTATGAAAGGAAATGGTTGGTCTATTCTATAAATGTAGATAGAGTTTTTTATTTTTGTTGTAAATTGTTCAATGTAAATCAATCTAAAAGTGGGTTAGCATATACAGGTTCTAATGATTGGCATAATATTCATATTAAACTAAAAGAACACGAAGCAAGTAAAGAGCATATTATCAATATGAGAGCGTGGATTGGTTTAGAAACGAGATTAGCTAAAAACAAAACAATTGATAAACATATTCAAGATGAAATAAATAAAGAAAAAGAACATTAGAAAAATATTTTAACAAGAATTATATATCTGGTAAAGGTTCTTGGAAAGAATACTCTTTCATTTCGAGGGACAAACGAAAAACTTTATCAAGAAAACAATGGTAGTTTTTTAGGTTCTATTGAGATGATAGCAGAATTTGATCATGTTCGAAGAATTAAAAACAATGAAATTCATAACCATTACTTTGGACATAATATGCAAAATAAACTAATTAACTTATTAGCATACTAAATAAAGAATCAAATAATATTGCACTACGGATACAAGTCATATTGAACAAATGTCGATTATATTGCGATGTCTAGATCTATCATCAACTCTTATAGAAGTTAAATAATACTTTATAGAATTTTTAAGAGTAGATAATACAAATGGTAAAGGTCTTTTTGATGCTATTGTTGAAAAACTTAATAAAATAGGACTTGATGTTAATAATATTAAAGGACAAGGTTATGATAATGGATCAAACATGAAAGGAATACATTAAGGTGTGCAAAAACGGTTTTTGGACATTAATCCTAGGGCATTTTATACTCCATGTGGTTATCATAGTTTAAATTTAGTACTTTGTGATATGGCTAGCTTGTGTACCAAAGCTAGTGATATTTTTGGTTTGGTACAACGTATATACTCATTATTTTCTTCATCACCTAAACGATGAAAAATATTAAAAAACCCATGTAACTAAATTTACGCTTAAATCATTATCACAAGCATGTTGGGAAAGTCGGAAAGAAAGTGTTGAGGCAATTATATATTAAACACCCCAACTAAGAAATGCTTTATGGGAACTATATGATAATAATATAGATTTAAAAATTAAAAATGAAGCTAAATGTGTAGCTACATATAAATTTGAAAACTTTGAATTTCTATTAGGAATGGTAATTTGGTATGAATGTATGATGTTCTATGTGCTATTAATATAGTAAGTATGAACTCAATCAAAAGACATGTGTATCGATGATGCTATTAGACAATTAGATGACCTTGCATTAATTATTTCAAGAGAACATTGCATTAAATCTTGAAAATTCTTTAAAATATGATACCAGTTTAGATATAGATGGCATAGCTTTATCTCAAGAACTAAAAATTCTAAGACATTATACACAATGTAACAAATATTAATTTTTTTTTTGAATCTGCCGTCTATAAACTTTAAGTTTATTGTTGCCGGCCCCAACCCCAGGTAAAGAATAAGTGTTTTTAACGTTAACTATTTGGTGTGAGACAAGAGCCCCAGATTTGAATTTCACCTAGAGCTCCGAAAATACTTGAGACGGCCTTGATAGTTATTAAAAAGTTACATCTTACCTCTTCATGTTTCATAATATTTTAAGGGTTAATATATAACCTTAAGTTTGAATGGGTAAAAATTAACTTAAGAAATAGTCTTTTAACCATTCAAACTTAAAATTATATTTTAATTATTAAAAGATTATAAACCATTAAAAGGTAGTCTTTTTGCTATCAAATAGTCCCTAAACCACATATGATCTTCACAACGGTTGATTGTGATTGTGGTGATTAAATAAAAGTTAATTTGAAGCTTGGAATTATAAAATTTGTCTATCATTAGGATGTTTGTGTTTAAAGTTTTTTTTTTTTAAATTTTAAGCTTATTATGTTTTTTATATATCAAAATTTTAAATTAGCTATGACGTAATCTGAAATTGCCACGTTTTGAAAGCCCGACCCGCCATCCATGACCCTACCCGAATTCCATTTTTTTTCATACACCGGCTCCATACCCAGTCTCATTATTAGTCGATCATTTCAATTATTGCGTCCACCAAATCAATGGCTTCGATCAGTTCTTCCTCTTACAAGAATTACCAAATCAGAAATCGAAACCCTAACCCTAAAACCTCCGTCTTGCTGGTAATCGACATGCAGATCTACTTCTCCACCATCGCCAAACCAATCCTTCCATCGATCACCTCCACGATCCAGACATGCCGCCGTGCTGCAATTCCTATCATCTTCACGCGCCACTGCCACAAATCCCCTGCCGACTACGCCATGCTCGGAGAGTGGTGGAATAACAACCTGATCATCGACGGCACGACGGAGTCAAACCTGATGCCGGAGTTGGAACGGCGCGAGGAGGAGATGGTGGTTGAGAAGAACACATACAGTGGTTTTAGGGGAACTGGTCTGGAAGAGCGGCTGAAGGAGATGGGGGTGGAGGAGGTGATTGTAACGGGGGTTATGACGAATCTATGCTGTGAAACGACGGCGAGGGAGGCGTTCGTGAGAGGGTTTCGGGTGTTTTTCTCGACGGATGCGACGGCGACGTCGTCGGAAGATTTGCATATAGCGACGTTAAAGAATATGGCTTATGGGTTTGCGTATTTGGTTGATTGTAAGAGCCTACAAGATGCTTTGTGTTTGTGAGTCAAATCATGCTGAACCCGGGTCATCTTGTGCTTCACTCGGTTTGTAAATCAGCTGGTTCGATTTGTAAAGACTTGAGTTTTGAACTATTTTAATTTATTAATAATGTGAGTAGAACTTTGTTAATTAAGTTGAACCAGTAATTTTACCTGCCCCTGAGTTGCGACGACAACTAAACGTATAATAATTCAAATTTATACTATCAAATGAAAATATCATGTGTTACATTTTTGAGGCTAAGAAGTAATGAGTGATATTAGGGAGAAAATGTAAATGTTTATGAGTGATGAATACTATGCTTTAAAAACTTGAAGATTTAGAAGTGATTGGTTGTAAATTTTCATTGGTACTTCAAATTAAGTGTAGGAATGAATCCTACGCTTTAAAAAGTCAAAGTGGTTAAAGCAATAGTTTATATAAAATTATGAATGAAATTTAAAGTTTTAAAATTTGAGTGTAAGTGTGTAACGATAAACTATAAAATAAAAAATATATGAATGATGTCAAGGTGATGTGTGACCAAATTTAAGGGCTAAAGGTTAATATTTATGAGTGAAACAAAGTGGTGTTTTGCAAAGTATAAGAATGAAACGTTAAAATTTAAATGTTGAACATAAAGTTTTAGTATTGAGTGTAAAAATAAATTTTAAAAACCTATGAAGGTTAAAATGAAATTTTACCGAGTTTAGAAATTGAAACGACAATATTGCTAAACTCAAAAAAAACAAAAAAGAGAAGTAGATAATAAAATAGATATAAAGACAACAAAAGAAAGAAAACAAATAATGGGGCTCTCAAGATTTTAACCTGAACAGTTTTTAAAACTGAGTAAAGTCTTAAACCATTCCAACCATCACCAATTAAAGATAACAAAGCCAACATGTTAAGATAAAAATAGGTGTCCATTTTACCAATACCATTTAAGAGTATATAGAATTCAAAAAAAAAAAGTATAACAAAGAGTTGAACCCACGATGTATCGGTTAACATAAGGCGACTTTCCAAACCAAATAAGAATAAAAATGGATATGGTACAAAGAATTACCGCATTGAGTAGAAAAACAGTATAAAGGTTCTTTTTACAAACTTGATAAATCCGTGAGTTTAGAAATCTATTTTGGACAATTGAACTTTTTCGAACTTGTCAAGGATCAAATTTGTAACCTAAAGCATTGAAGAGTAAACAAAGAAGATTCAAAGAGTATATAAAATTCAAAAAAAAAAAAAGTATAACAAGGATTCAAACCCACGATGTATCTGTTACCATAAGGGCTAACCAAACCAACCAAAATACAAATATATAAATTAATAGGGGTGTTAATGGTCCGATTTTTACGATTTTTAAGTGGAAACGTAAACCAAACCATTAACAATGGTTTTTGAATAATGAAAACCTAACGATTTGGTTTTTTATCTTGTTAAAAGTAAAATTGAATTAAAATTAAACTTTTTATACTTCAAGTCGAACTAATTACAACAAATCAAAATGTATTTTTTTTAATGATGGATAAATCATGAACTCAATTGATAAACACACACACATCCGGTCCGGGTCTTACAACCAGTTTTTTATGAAAACCGTAAACCAAACCGTTTATTATGACTTTAAACTTTAGAAACCGACCGACTAAATGTTTGGAATAAAAAATCGACTGTGAAACCAAATCGATGACCGATTTGGACGATTTCGTGGTTTGAAACCAAACCATGAACACCTCTAATTATCAAGAATCAAATATGTAACCTATATTGTTGGAGAGTAAAAACAAAAAAGATTACACTAGCATTAATAATTAAGATATATAGAATAAAAGTGAATATGTAATTTTATTTTTTATTTTCATAAGAAAATTACACCTATGTATAAAATAGTTTAACTTTTTGTTAAGCTCTAAGGCTATGTGTTATGAATCACTCTCATCACTCCACATAGGCGCCACATAAGCGTCACATAATCAAAAAAACAATATCACCCCATTATCCCTTCACATTATATTTACATATGTTACCCATCTCTTTCCTGTCACTTCACGTCATCACCCCCTTTCTTTTTCTTTCACCCTGTGATGCCCTCACACATGCCTCCCTCACGCCCCCTTCACGCCCCTATGTAATGAGGGGAGGGCGCCACCAGGGCGTGACAAGCCCCTCTCACGCCCCATCACACAACATAACACATAGCCTAAATACTTTGATAATCATATATGAAATAATATTATTAAACATTTAAAACAATTCATAAATATTATTAGTTTCAAGAATCAACTATAAATTGTCAAATAAGTAGAAAAACTAGACAACAAACAGTTTAACTTTTTGTTAAGCTCTAAATACTTTGATAATCATATATGAAATAATTTTATTAAATATTAAGAACTATTGATAAATATTACTATTTGCAAGAATCAACTACAAGTTGTCAAACAGGTAGAAAAACGAGACAACAAATAGTTTACAGCTTATATGTTACAATTGAACGGTATGTTTAATCAAATAGGTTATACAACAACAAACAAAGAAAGCCATTCCATGCCCAAAACGTAACAGGCTTTTTATACATTTTATCAATTCAACTAGCACTTGTTAACCCATATGGCTACTGAAGCAACTATGCCCAAAATGCAAACAAAGTTATTACAATATAAACGCCTATCGATACAAGAAATATCATCAGCGATTGCTTCATCTCTATACCAAAATAAAAACTCAACCTTTAAAGAAAAAAGGTAAACAATTAGGAGCCCAATCATCAGTAGATGATCATTAGTTCAATCAAACAGACATCCTGTATCAACCCTTAAATTTGTGCTCAACAAGAGTAGAGCCTTCTGTAATCGTGTATCAAATCTAAGAAAGATTCAATCAATTATCGCATTGACATCAGAGTTCTAACCTTTTTCTCCCTCTCAGCCTTCTGTGCAGATGGGGTTCTCTTCAACCGGTTCAGTTCCTCCAAAACCACCTTCTCAACAATATCAATTGAGTTTAGCAGCTTCTTCTGTGGTGTTAACTCTGAGTCACCTTCATCTTGATTAGCAATGACATTAAGGATCAATGGAACCTTTCCTAATGTTTTTAAAGCTAGTTTTGGCTTTGGGGTCACTAAAGAAGCCTCATGCTCGAGCTGAACACCCAATGGTGAAGGATCTTGACCAGCAGTCTGATGATGCATCAATGGATGAGGAATTGGGCTCCTCAAAATTTGACCTTCACCATCTCCCATATGCATTCTTCTTCTTTCAATCGCCTGTGTAACAACGAATTAACAGCTTTGATCAAGAAAGACTCACCAAAGGTGCTCAATTTGAGAGATGATTAACCAAGACTCTAACTAAATCAACGGTTATGATTAAGAATAACATGGGCTAACTCAGGAAAACACACAAAAGCAGTTTGCTCTTCAGAATTCAGGAGCCACCTTGAAAACCCAGAGACGTTTAAGACCAATCCATTAAATCCAGTGGACCTACCCGGATCAGCACAAGACTGACCCGTTAAACCAATAAACCAACCCAAATCCGCCTAAGATCGACCTGAGACAAGTCCAGTTTTGGGTACTAGTTTTTCATCTTATTTGATCTCAATCATGGGTCATATCCCATGATCACCTCAAATCATGATCGATTAACAAAACCTAATTGCTAAATAATAATCATGTGTTACAACTATTTTGATGAAAAATATAAATACCCGAACGACATGAGTGATGTCACGAAGAGGAGTACGCGGATACCAAGAAGGTAAGACACTGTGTGACCCTGATCGTCCGCCTCTGCCTCGTCGGAAACTACCACCGGCCGGTGGGGTGTTCTGATTCCGAACACCGCGCCGATAAGCCGTCACTGGCGTTCCAAAAAGCCCCCTTCCAGAAACACCACCATTTCTAGTTCTAGCAGAAAGAGCCTCACCCGTCAACTGACCTGAGCCGTCACCAGTTAACGGCGTCGCACCCCACCTGAACGGAGTCCGTCTGTGACTTCTCTCTCCGTCGTCATTGTCAGATAAAACTGTTAAAGTCCCGTTTGACAACCGACGGGGCATGTACGTCTCTGCAACTCGATCGTTTAACCTGGATAGCCTATCCCTTGCTTCCGGCATTGTTAATCTTTGGAACTGCAAAATGGATACGCTGTAAATGAACAAGAAAATCATTTGATGATTCAAACGGAAAAAAGGAAGATTCTAAAAACCCTGATTCATTTCAAACCAAAAGTTCAATTTCTCATAGACCCAGAACATAATGTACCTGGAACAGATCTTGATGACGATCAGATGAACAATGGTGAAGACCCTCTGCTCTTGAAGATGTTGAGGTGAACTGAAGAAGACGAAGAAGAAGAAGAGAAATTGAGAGCTACGGGAGTGGTGAAAATGGTGAATTTTGAAGTGAAATTTGGGCGGATTTATATAACATAAGATCAAACCCTAAACAAGTTTGAATTTTGGATTAATATTCTGAAATTGGAAGTTGGTTTGAGTGTGTGAGAGTCGAAGTTTTCAAAATTCAAATGTTTTTGGTTAGGCGGGGTGTGACACGCTTGTCAAATTACTTTCAAAAAAGTCAAAATTAAGTCTTGTCTTAACAATTACCATTTTCTGTTACAAGCAGTTTTTCATGCGGTTAAGAAGCCTAATGTGCTATTTTACTAGTATATAGTTTTAAGAACTAACACCTATCAAATTTGTTTTATTTTTTCAACAAAAAATAAATAAATAAATAAATAAATAAATAAAAAGACTTTTATTTAAATTTAAATCTTTCGAATTAATAATTCTTTACATTTAGTATTCATATTTTTATTTAATAAAAATCAAACTTTGACATATTTTTTATTTTGAATAATTAAAATTAACAATAACATGTTATTTAAATATGATTAAAACAATGTTAATAATTTCAATTATTTAATAAAAAAATTACAGTGACTTAATTATGAGAGTTATGAAAATTGGTTATATTTCTGTAAAGTTATTCATTTTATTTATAAAATCATCAATGATATTAGGAAACTTTAATTCAAAAAAATTTATAATTATTTTAGAATATTTTGTTAAATTCTATTAATATTATTTTTTATGAAAATATACAATTATGTGTTATGTCTTATTTGAAGTTATAACAATATTGTTATCATTGAAATATTAATTCTATTAAAAATTGACTATAAAATTTATCAATTGATAACAACATTTATTAATTTAAAATATAATAATACAAGTTTAAATGAGTTAATCGTTTTTTTAATCTTAAAACAAACATCAAATGTGGTGTAAAAATGTTTAAATATTTATAAATTGTAAATATGTTTTTATTTTATGTAATAAAATCCTTTTAATTATGTAAGTGTATAAAAACATTATAAAATTCATAATTTATCCGCAAAGCAATGTAACACGTATTTATATAAGCCAGTCCACCAATATACGATTATTTCACTTGAAATAAGTTGTCTCTTAAGACTGATTCATTATCAAATGAGACTGGTTCTAATTGATATTGGTTTTTAAATTTTATATAATAGTTCTTATTTGAACATCCTCCTATATATATATATATATATATATATATTAAAAACCATGATAAGAAATAGTTAAGTTCTTAATGTTTGGAATTTGGCAACCACTTTATTTTATAAAGAACACCAAAACGTGGCATGCTTTGGTCCATAAATTTTAGTGGGTCCCATTGTGTGTATATATATATATTCAAAATAACACACACACATATATATATATATATATTATTTAGGTTTATGATACATGTAGTGACATTTTAAAAATTTAGACTTAAATCATCAAAAGTTTTTTTTAACTTTAAAAAGTAGTAAACAGAGATAAGAGTATTAAATTTGAGAGATTTACTTAGATTTAAGTTTTTGTTAAATTTTAGAGATTTGAGACACCATTTAGTAACGTTTTAAAATTTAGATTTTGACCATCAGAAGTTTTTTAACTTTAAAAAGTAGTAAACATAGATAATGGTATTAATTTGAGAGATTTGCTTATAGATTTGGATTTTTATTAAATTTGAGATATTTACTTAGAGATTTTGGTTTTTCTTTTAATTCAAACGATAGATTAGACGGATTTTGTGAGTAATTTTATATTATTTTTAAACATATTTGTGAGGTTTTGTATGATTTTATGTTTTTATGAAAAATTTGTATATAGTTCGTGATGAGAGATTTGATGTAACTTATGCTTCTGCAAATGATATAAAATATCCGTTCTCATAAGTGTACTTTGATAACCCGCCGCAACGCGCGGGTTGAATAAACCTAGTTTAAACAAATGAGTGATTTAGTTTGAAGTAATTTAAAAGTAAGAGAAATCGTCGTAAAAAAATCGTAAAATACTCGTGCTTTTCTTCAAAAAAATTCATTTATTACTTCCGGCTTCATAATTTATTCATTTAAGCAATTATGTATCCTTACAGTTATAAATCTCCACCAAAACATAAGTAAAAGTGTAAATCTACATAAAAAAACGTGAGCATCTTTTTAATTATTTAATTTATGATGGATATTAATAATTAGGAGGAGCAAACTTAACTCTTAACCGAAATTAGCAAATAATCAAATCGTCATCGAATTATGATTATAGCAAAGGGTGTCTCATAACCGAACGTTAAACGAACCAATACAACCTTTCATTTATTTGTTAGCCGTTTGGTTGATTTTATTTGATCATACATTACTTGTCCATATTATTGCATTACATGTTGGCTTGATTAATTATCTGAAAATTAACCAAAACCCGATCCAAAATTAACCTCATAGCCAATTTCATTTAGTTTAAATTTTCGCTTAAATGCTTGTTGATTAATTACCAAAATTAATTAAAACCAATCTAAAGCTGACCTCATAACCGAAATTGAAGTTCGGTTATGGCTAAGAAAATCCCATAACCAAAGCTAACGGTTATGGTTAAACGTAAAAAGTACCGTGATTTGCATATCCTTATTGATAATTTTAGTCTCATACTTAATGTATTGTAAAATAAGGTGCCATACTCGAATACTCGATTATAAGACTAATTTCATATTTGCCTTGTACAAGTACTCAACACCCATTGGGCCATTGGTTTTAAATGCATACCCATGGCCCATAGGAATCTTGAATATAATTTTATCATTTTATGTGGGTGTATGTCAACGAAATATTGTTTGATGTTCTAAATGATAGTTTTTAATGCACGCATGATACCAAATGTTAAGTTAAAACACAAGGAGACCTTTTAGATATCTTATGATACCAAAAAGTGCTATAACTCACACTTTGTATACCAAAACCCTGGCCTCTGCGCAAAGCAAGAGCTAAGGCAAGCACCGGGTACCCTTTTTTGTATACCAGATAAGGATTTAGATGTGAGCTTGTAAAGTTGTAAAAGTGGATTGCACCACTAGTCAATAAAATTAGAATATAGATAACAGGCCATAAATATGTCACCATCCTAGTTAACTGCAACCTCCAAACAAATTATAAACAAACAGCAAACAGTACATCAACTTTACAAAACCTGATGAAGAAATATCCAACCTATGTTGTTTCATCTGCCCCACAAAACCTATAAATAATGTTACAAACCCAAGAATCAGTATATTCCAAACCCATGTAAAACTTCATCGTCATCGTCTATCAAATTGTTAACAATCGCTATCACCATCCTGCACGATTATCAGCAACAACAAATTAAAATTATGTATTTTATCACACATAGTAATCTATAAAAAGTTACGAACATCATTTGATTTGTTACCATGATAGCATTCTTTAGATTAAATCATACACCTTTTTTCTGGTTAATTATAAATTAAAGTGCCTTTGAAATGAGTTCTTTAACTACAAAAGTCAATATATCTAACTATTTTTATGTAAGGAATGTAATTAAGCAACAAAAGACATCTGACCCGATAATGACTAGAACGAAGAGGAGCAAATAAAAGGCTAGTTTAACAATCCGATACTTCTTTTCAGTGTCAATGGATCTGAAAACTTCAGTTACATCAATAAGATGTCTTCTTTTCGAGTATCTAAGACAAAAAAAAAATAGTAACAGACAGTCGATTATCAAAATCCAAGAACAAAAACACTTGGATCAGCAAAAAGAAATGTCAAAACTTGACAGAAAACATATAAATATACTATGGAAGATCAGCAAAAAGGAACTTACAACATAGTATTATATATCATAATGGGGAGTGCTAGCAGGAACATGAACCAATGCCCTGTCAAAAGAAAAAGACAACACCATACACCATGGACTATCATCTCAGGAATTACCACTGCATTAATGCGAGCTGATGAATCATACGGGTTCATGTAGTCAGCCTCCAAATCTGTTAGGCACACAATCTACAAGTTCATCATTAGAAACTTGTTTAAAACAGGCTACAAACAGAGTAAGTAAGCCCGTGTGATTAAATGTGATTGGTAGTAAACAGGCAAGTGTGGACATTTGCTACAATACAAACCCTATCCGAATTCATGTATCTTGTGGTTTTAACAAAGGGCGAAACAATTACAAAATCATGCGATTTCGTTGATGCTATGCCATGAATATAAGTTTATGTTTTTTTAGGACAGCGGTTGATGCAACGGCAAGACCATTGCCTCAAAGTGCATTGACCGAGTATCGAAACCTCAGGCTTACACTAATGCTACAATTGCAACGGTGTATTTTTCAGTGGCGCTAGAGAGGCTCCCCATGCTGCAATTGCAGCAAAGGCTCCACCCAACCCTCCTGATGGGCCAAGTTGGTTGGAGTCGAAGACTCGTCAACCAACCATTCCAGGGAAAACCCGGGCAGGAAGCTTTAACCTTGCCACGTAAAACTCTTTTGGCTCGGACACAAAGCCGGGTTATCCCCGAGTCGCGCGTCATTGTCATGTCTCACAAAATTTTGACAACAATGAGAATTGAACCCACAACCTCCAATAAGTTTATGTGTACATAAGACTCTAGGTTTTCTTTCTACTCAATAAAAAGATTTAAAAGGCCAGTATTCTACTCCAACCAGCAGCCAACATCATTCATCAATGTCATCCTTAACATAATGGGTGACATCACCCTACCACAAACGATGTTATAAGTTACCACTTTAGGCGTGATTTGTATCAATTACAAGCACTAAATGTTGATTAAAATGCTATCTATCCGATTAGAATCTCATAATGTTCTTCAAAAATGGTATCAAAGTGCAATCTAGACTTAAGGCGTGTGAAATTAACTGTTTTTATTGATCTACCGAAAAAAGGGGAAAACCTGAAAATCAAAACCCTACATTCAAACTTAAAATCAAGTACGAAGGAACTCAACAGCGTTTGTTATAATCAAAACTGCGTTATCTGATCAGGAAGACAGAGAAGATGATGATGATACGATACCTGATACAGATTAGAGGCGATGAGGGCCACATTCATAATAAAGAAGATGACCCACAGAATCACTTCCCACGCCATTGACGCAGAACGAAGGGTGGGAACACAATCGTCTCTTTGATGATGAACGTTCAATGGAGTATTTGATTGTAGGATTTCCGATCGATGAATCTGAGAGTGAAGAGAAAAGTAGAAAATGAGAGTTTGTGAGAGTTGTCTGCATAAAACGATTGACACGGTGCCTCTGCAGGTTTCCTGGTGGCTAATTACATTTTAGTCCTTGAATGTACGGACGTGGTGTACGACCGTCCAAAATACTCGTCGCTCAACGCTCGTTCAGAAAAAGCTCATTCAAATTTCGCTTGGTTTTAAACGAGCCGAGCACGCTCGGTCTGTTTCAAATGGAGCTGAGCACGAGCCAAGGTAAGCTCACTCGTTGCTCGCTTAAATAGTCGCTCGTTTAGCTCGCCTGATTTGATTCGTTTAAGTATAACTAAGTTATACATTTATATATATTTTTATTAACAATAACAAGTTTCAAGTCTTTAAAAATGAATGATGTTGGTGTATTGAAACTAATGTAAACGGACGTGGTGTACGACCGTCCAAAATACTCGTCGCTCGACGCTCGTTCAGAAAAAGCTCATTCGAATTTCGCTCGGTTTTAAACGAGCCGAGCACGCTCGGTCTGTTTCAAATGGAGCCGAGCACGAGCCGAGCACGAGCCAAGGTAATCTCACTCGTTGCTCGCTTAAATAGTCGCTTGTTTAGCTCGCCTGATTTGATTCGTTTAAGTATAACTAAGTTATACATTTATATATATTTTTATTAACAATAACATGTTTCAAGTTTTTAAAAATGAATGATGTTGGTGTATTGAAACTAATGTAAACGGACGTGGTGTACGACCGTCCAAAATACTCGTCGCTCGACGCTCGTTCAGAAAAAGCTCATTCGAATTTCGCTCGGTTTTAAACGAGCCGAGCACGCTCGGTCTGTTTCAAATGGAGCCGAGCACGAGCCAAGGTAAGCTCACTCGTTGCTCGCGTAAATAGTCTCTCGTTTAGCTCGCCTGATTTGATTCGTTTAAGTATAACTAAGTTATACATTTATATATATTTTTATTAACAATAACATGTTTCAAGTTTTTAAAAATGAATGATGTTGGTGTATTGAAACTAATGTATAATGATGTTTACGAACTATTCAATATTCATACATTTTAATTTTTTTTATGCTTTCGTATTAGGGTATTCAAGGAACCGGTTTTATAGTTTTTTGTATAGAACCGTAAACCTAACCGTTATTAACGGTCTTTGAATAATAATCACCAAAACCGAACCATTAAGAATTAAAAGCAAATCAAACCGTTAAACGATTTGGTTTATAGTTGGGCATTTTAGGTTTGGGATATTTGACCCGTTAAAAATAAAAACAAATCGTTTCATTATTCGAGATTCACTACTTGCATTGTAAGCCAAAATATATGTGTGTGTGTGTCAATGATGTCTAAATCAATAACCTTATGTATCTATCTATCTATCTATTTAATATGTGTGTATGTATGTGTGTGTATCATAAAATCCGGTTTGATTTTTTAACGACCGGTTTTTTGGTGAAAAACATAAACCAGACCGTTCACTATGGCTTCAAACTTTTGAAACTGTCGGCCAAATGTTTTGGGAAAAAATCGATCGCGTAACTAAACTGATGACCGGTTCGCATTAAATTTTATTTTGAAATCGAGCCAAACCGAACCAAGCCTCGGTTTTAAAACGAGCGGAGCAACAAGCGCAACATTTGGCTCGATTTTGCAAATCCGAACCAAGCTGAGCCTTTTGGTTTGTAAACGAGCCGAGCATGAGCATACCCTCGCTCGGTTCGGCTCGGCTCGTGAACAGCCCTAGTGCGGTGTCCAAAAGCTCGTAACTTGAATCTCAATAAAACTCGTTTGTAACTGAGCTGAGTCTGAGTGATGGCTGGCTCTGATCATGTCTCGACTAGTTTGTAAACCATCATAAAACAACAAATATAAAATTACTGGGTCAATTTTAATAATAACTATATCTTTAAATATGAATATGATTTACATACAGGTACGATGACGTATAATAAGTTCAATCAAATTTCTTTTATAAAATTTTTGTTGTTTGCTTGTTTATTACAGGTATGATAGTGATAATATGTTCAGTCAAGAATTCAGGCTAGGTTTACAATCCGAGCCAAGATAACTCTGTTTATAATCCAATTCAAGTCTGAAGTAACCCTGTTTCGGCTCGAGAACAATTCTAGTCTAGGTGTACATTTTCGTTGTTTTTATGATAGTAGGAATAGAAGTATAAAGTTTAACCAAACGGAGCCGAGCTCCGACTTGCTAAAATTTGTGCCCAAGTTAACTTCATGTTGGTTTGTAAATTTTTAAAAGAATAAAATAAAATCTAGTTTCTCAAGTTTTTCCATTTTTAAATAGTCTAAATGTAATGCGATTTATGTGGTTGTAACAAGGATATAGTGTAACTTGAATCATCTTTATCAATCTTAACTTGGGCTCAACTCATTTTAATTGAGATTTTTTTAAGCCGGATTTTCTCAAGAGGGTCTCGTGCCGTGAGTTTTTTAAATAAACTAGTACTAATGACAAATTATATTATTTACCCTTCTCACATTTAAAAATATTTAAAAAAAATAAAATCACAACTTTTTATTAAAAAAACACACTAAAAAGTTTATAAAATATTTTTTTTTCTAAAAGCAAAATATTTTAGAATAAGAAATATTTTATTTTTAATAAATAAAAGTTTTATAAAATCATTTTTCTGAAAACATGAAATAAAAAATAAATTAAACTATAAACCATAGTTTTTAAACAATGGAATTTTTATAAAAAATGTTTTTTATTTATTTATTCAAAAAGCAAAGTTATAAACTTGATAGCAAAAATCACACTTTTTGGGTCATTTATGTTTCACATTATTTTCAAACTAAGTCTTGATTTAATTTCTAAACGGTGATGAATTAGCAAAAACACAAAAAAGAAACCCCCTATTTATGTATAATAAAAACCATGACAAAAAAAACAAAGATTCGGGCAAAAAACGTCAGGGTTAACGGGTTAACGCTATAAGGGAGGGTTAACAATGGAAGCATCCCCTATATATATATAATCAATACTGTATAAAAGAATATGTTATAAGTAATTAAATAATATATGTTAGTGGGATTGGCTTTAACAACAAAAGAAAAGTTAAGATGGTCTTTGCTAAATTGCTAGTTATTTGTCATTCTATTAATAATAGGTGATAGTTTAGATTATTAAATTTTATTCGTATATAAAAAGTATAATTATTAAATTGACTATAACAATATTCAAATTATATAAAAAGAAAATTCATGAGTCACGCTTAAAAAGAAATTTCTCAAGTCAACAAAACAAGCTATCCTCGTTTACATCTAACAAAAGAATTAAAACACAAGTAGAACAACCAACTATGAGCCCTACGATTTTAATCGAGATGTAAATATGGGGAAATATGATGAACGTATTAATTAATATAACTATGCATTTTAGGCTAAGATTTTATAATTTTAAGTTTCATCTTATAATTATGCGGTTCTTTTTCAAACTCTAGCAGATGACATACTTTTACAAGTTGTAAGATATCAAAAGGCTAAAAATATATGAGAGACTTTACAAGTAATAAGGTTTCTTGGTGTATCTATTAAGCAATATTTAAATATTAAGAGCATGTCATTTAAGAAAGCAAAATAGGTATATTGAAAGCCTATCAGAAATGAATCAGAGTAAAAGATGAGACAAAGTATTATGATCAAAGTAAATTGTTGCTTGCTATATCTGATGGTGAAGAAACTTCAAAGAAAGACGAGGTCGGATGTGAATATTGTGAGTGTGGCTTGTTGTATCCAGGGGTCTTAAAACAAGTGCGAAAGATGCAACCGCACAAGACCTGTTTTTAGCATTCACACAGACCACTTAATCTCTCGAAGACGACCCTGGTTGTATCAAAGTAACCATGGAAGGGTCACATTAATAGAAGAGATAGAGGTGGTTGGTTTTCAAGTGAAGGTAGTTGCAATGAATTTGAACATTATACATCTATAAGAAAAAATAGGTATACAAACTTGGCTCAAGACACTCTGCCAACATTGCTTTGAAAAGCTAGCCGACAATATCAATATTAACAGGGCGAATAAAGCATTAATCCTTATAATTACTTATTTTATACTTTAAAGTTTATTTTAAGATGAAGATAATGTTTAGAATATTTTATTAGTATTATTGTTAAAAGTCAAATAAATTAATTTGTGAAACAAGTCAGTTCTGGTATACATATATAGGTAGGGATATATGTAATTTTTTGGTTCAAAGTTTTAGTTTGAGTTATAATTATATAAAACAAAGTCATGAAATTTTCACAAAATCCTAGTTATTTTCAACCTTTTCCTCATGTACATTAGAATGACAGTTGTTAATATTATATTATAAAATTTTCAGCATAAATTATTCTTTATCCATTTTTTATTATCATTTTAAAAATACACACCATATTTATGGGAGTAGCCTTCAATTGACCACCTCCAAGAAATGTCATATTTGGATGAAAAAAATAGCACATGGACCAAGATTCTGACAATTAAACAGTTTAAACAGTTGTATTCCAACAAAAACATTGTCTACATCTGTAATATTTGAATGAAATCAAAGCAAGACAACAAATAAAAATATATGCATGATGAACCCTAAATGCCTAGAAAAAACCATGTTCATTTGCACATGGGTGCAGGAAGGTCATAATTCCAGGAGTGCATATTTTTGTCTGCTTTCACTAGTGAATCTAAAAACAAAACACCACCAATTTAGTATAAAAAATGATGCCATTTTGTCTCATTAGTCTTATAATTGTTGTTCCTCAGCCAAAATAAAGATTCCTGTTTTGATTGTCACATCAACATTGAACCAAAATAGAATTACCAGGTTTCAAATGAATTCTTTAATTAAACCAAATAATTAGGATGATGATACCCAAATTTAGATTCATTAACAAGAAACAAATACAAAAGAAACCAGAATTCTCTACTAATTCAAGAAACAATTAGATGGAAGTTCACTGCAAGTACAAGATATTCATCAATGAAGATGATTACCATTACTACTAATAACAACTATTGATAGATTCAAAATGAAAATCATAACCTAGAAAACTACAAACCAAAAGGTGACACATTCAAGTTTCAAGGGTTATAGAACCACAAGATGTACAAAACATTGTTCCAAGAAAATTGTATGGATCTTACCTGGATTGATTGAAGCCAAAACTTGCATAGGTTTTGGTTTTCTCAAAGCATGCAGTCGGTTCTTGCAGGCAATCTTCGAAAGAAGTTAAGCGGGACAGATGGCAGCTTGTGGCGGAACCTCGGGTGTCTTAACACATAGAAGCCTGTCAGTAGAGCCACAACTTGAAAAGGTGTGACGTACAAAACAATAGCAGCAATCAAACAGAAAATGACAAACAGTGCTGTGGCTCGGGGGTCTCTCCAGCTGAGTAAAGACTGAAATCTCTCTCCTTGTGTTGCTAAATCACCAACTACGGTTTGAATCCTTCCTGATATGCTTCTTAAACGGTCATATCTCATTCTGATCACGTCAGCATTGCGAGAAGTTGGAAAGGTGTCAAATTCTTCATCAAGTTCATCAGGGTGCGCGTTGTCTGCACATGAGAGGCGCGTGTCCATGTGGGGTGGGTTCTTTGGTCTCCATCGATAATACCAAACTCCAATTAGGAATAGGTAGAGGAAAATGGTGGGCAGAATAAGCTCAGGATACAAAACCAATATCAAGAAAAGAATGTGAATCAGAACAGTAGTGATCGGATTCTTCCAGTTACATATTTGTTCAAACCATTTTCCAACTGAAATCAAACCACCAAAAACCCCCATGATTCTGAAGAAGTTAGCTTTACTTCTTCTCATACTCCACATGTGTGACCCAACATCCAGCATATACTCCACAATCTCTTTTCTTAAAGGTGGCTCAGCCCGGCTAAGCCTCATGGACACAATCTGAGTGGCTTGGTGCCTCAAGCTGTCAAGCTGGGTGACAGTTAAGGGATGGATGTAGTGCATTTTAGGCAACAGTGGTTGGGAGTACATGTGCATCATGTTTAGCAATGACGAACATGTGAACCTCACTGCTAAATGAATCTCGCCCATCTTTTTCACCCCAGATGGATGCAAAACAAGAAGAGGGTATGAATGGGTGTACACGCGGTCAGCTTCAAGGGTTGAAAGACGAATCCTAACCTTGCCAATTCTTGAATCTCTAGCCCCGTTACCTTTATCCCCACCTTGCAGGTGGCAGTTATCAAACACACCAATGGTTATAACAGTGCATGGATCAAAAACTTCCCAGGTATACTGCTCATTCCATTTTGGAGTAAAACTGTCTATTATTGTTCTTGTTCTGACCCACTTTGTCCCATACTTAGCAACACAATATGCATCTGTTGTTGCCCTTCCATCTTTTGTCTTCATGGGTGATAACCCATGAGCACTCAAGATTCCCACTTCAAGTACACCAATGCTATTCTTCCATAACTGTTTAGCAGTTGGTCTAAGATCACTACTGTAGTGAGTAGATTCATCAAGAACATGATAACCACCTTCTAAACAGATTCTCATATGAATCCTGCTAGCAAATTTCACTTCCTTCTTCTTTTCCCCTTCAATCACAACATGTTTTTCAAGATTAAACCACCTTGAGTTAATAGGTTTAGAATCTAACCTCCGATCCACATACTGTAAGGGAATCGCACACATTCCAAGAATCTCATCTTTATTAGGTGCGATCCTATCTTCCACACTCAAAACCAAGTGTTCTTCAAATGGTTCTGCAGCTACAAACATCAAATCCTCGTTCCACATAGGATTTATTGACTTGCTCATTGATACTCTAGTCCTTAAAACCTGATGTCCGAGACCTGCCTTCACAAAACTTCAGGAAACCTTGTTCTATCACTGGGCATCAAATCTTGTGCTTCAATCACATTAACTCTGAGATACCAAAGTTTAGGAGAAAGATACACTTTTGAACGGATATTAGCAAGCGCATCGGTCCCACCAACAGTTGCAGCATCTGAATGCCATGCTTCCGGAAACGCTTCATCAGCTTGAGTACCCCACCACACAGCTAACATTATCTCTCCTTTCAGCTTGATCCCTTTCCTATCCTCCAGTCTATACCATTGAGGTGCGAGAGGACTATCTGGTGGGACCCTCTTTGGAACCTCAGTAAGATCAAACAACACCCAACCCATGAAATCATCTTTCATAAGATCTTTATCCTTCACAGTGACCTCAAGCATAGTTGACTGAATCCGATCTCTAGAGAAAGCAAATACTTGATTCCACTCAGGGTTTGATTTCTTCTCAAAATGACGGGTTGTACCCTTATAATTTCCAAGCCGAACCTCAGCATACGGGTCACAACTTCCAGTAACATCCTTAGCCGGTAAATCACGGGCTTTCACCACACGGACATATAAGTATTGCATTTGTTCCACAAGGTCATAGGTGCTAGTGAGCTTATCCCCTGTGACTTTCCCACCTCCAAGGTGCGGTTTCGTCTCCTTGAGAGAGAAATCATCAGGAGGTGGCCTGTGCATCATCTTGGTTTTGCCTAGATTGAAAAAAAAAATCAAACTTTTTAACAACCAAAAGCTTTCAGAATTCAGACAACTTAACTGAATAACTAATAACAAAGCTTACATTACAATACTACATAACTTATGGGAAACTAATGTGAGACAGTTTAAATTCAGATCATAGTGAATCATGGAGCCAGGACAATCTACTTATTCTAATAAATCAAAGTTTCCCTTGTTTCTAGAGCACCTCAACTTTGATTTCATCAACTTTGATTTCATGCATCTCTCCTATTAAATATACCACATATTAAATACTTTTTTTACATTTTTAAACTAAGAAACAAATTTTTAATACATTAAACATATATTAGTAGCAAAAAAACATTTTAAAAATCCAGATTTTATAAAATATAACATTTTAAAAATAGTATTTTAAAACAAAATATTTAAAGAAACATACTTTTTTTACATTTTTAAACTAAGAAACAAATTTTTAATACATTAAAAATATATTAATATTAAAAAACACATTTTAAAAATCCAGATTTTATAAAATATACCATTTTAAAAATAGGATTTTAATACAAAATATTTAAAGAAACAAACTTTGAAACAATTAGTGTTTAAAGAAATAATATAACTATTTTATTATTTAAAGTATTAAATTATACAAAATTTTAATCATTTTACATAAAAAAAATCCTCTTATATCGTCTAAATTTTTATTTATAATTATTATTATATTTTAATTCAACCAGTGTAATAATATGGGTATACAAATATAAGAAAAAAAGGTAAAAAAGAACACATTATTTAGTAGTTAAAATGGAAGACCTGATAAACTTCAAAAAGTTGCGTCGAAGGCTTCAGATCTGAGTTCTACTGGCCTGAAAGCAAACAGTAAAGCAAATAAATCAAACCCCTAATTTAGAGAAACACGATACATCAACAAAATCAAACTACTTGATAGGGAAAAAAAAAAAGACAAACAAATAAAAGATTTAATCTTGGCATAGATTTATAGCAGAAAAAGTAACAACCAATTTAAGATCTTGTAAAAATCACAGTCAAGAAAAAAAACCTAGAATCACATGAATGCATGAGTGTTCATTCGAATGCTGTACCTGCACATGTATCTACATTCAACATGGATTATCAAAGGAATGTGTATATACCTTACCGAGAGCGATTTTGAAGCAGAGATCTCATGGAAGATCTGTCTGGATTCTTGACGATATTTTGAATTAATTCAACGGCTATTTTATGGATTTGATTTTGCAAGTTTGGGGGTTTAGATTCAAGAGAATATGAAGAAGATTTGAGGCGAAAAAGGTGGATTGGTGACAGTGATTCTAGAGAGAGAAACAAGGTTTAGAGAGAGAAAAGCGGAAGAGGAGGTGGTGGTGGGTATGTCTGTCTGTGTTTCTGTCTCTTTAAGGAAGAGTGTAGATTTGGGTTAATTGCATATGGGTCCCTGACTTTATGATTATTGTTTATAGGCCCTTGCTTATTATAACTATTTCTATTTTCACACTTGAAATTGTTTTATCTGTTGGATGTTTGTCTATAAATGATAGTATTCAAAACTAAATTTAATGCAAGAGGAAAAAAAAATTATAGTAGGTTTAGAAGGAGAAATTTTAAGAGTATATTTGTAAACTGTATTTTGATATCGGTTCAAGTTTATAAAATATTTGTCTAAATATATAACAAAAGCTAAATAAATGGGTAATGATTTGAAACTTATCATAATATAAAATGACGTGTATAATATATTATATGTTTAATGGCATGTGTTTCAATGGTGGCTATGAAATGATGGTAGTTATGGCTACGTGGCTCAAATAGCAATTACTTGTTGGTTGAGTTCAAACGTTATGCTTATAAAAAAAATAAATTAAAAAATATATATAGTATAGTAAGATAAGAGTAAACAAGAACTATTACTTTTATGGTTAAAACAAGTTATTATACTTAAGATATTTAATAATTATTCGTGTTATGCACATGTTTTCATTTAGTAACCACGCATAAAGGTGTCAGGTGCAATATCTGTTATGCACAAACATGACAATCAAACATAGGAATGTTGGCCAAAACATTACTTTTCTAAGAAAAATTAAATTAGATTATCTTATCTTATGTTTCACTCATTTTATACATTTATATTTTAGTTTCCAACGACAAGAAAAGGAGGTAACAATTTTTATATAACACAAACATTAAAATGAGTCATGTTAGTATGTTACACCTTAAAAAAAAAAAGAAAAATAGCAAAATGTTATTGGAAGATCGAGCACAAATTTTCCTGGATTATGGATACATAAGTAATTATATTGGTTTTCATTTCTATTTGTACCCTTAAACTGAAATTGTCATTTTTAGGTAAAAAAGAAATAAAATAAAGTAAGAGAGGGTTGTTGATAATAGCCCAAAATACAGGGTGTCCTGGAGTGATAAACATGTATAACCTCACTTGATTTTTGGACTTTTGGTAGAGAACAATGGTTGGAACTATTGCACGTGCAAAGTCCGTGACTACCGTATTTTTTTTACTTTCAAAGTGTTGTGTTAATGTGTTGTGTGCGTGACAAAAGAAAAAGATTTCAATAATAAAATAATAAAGTAAAATACAATATAGGTGGATTATTCAAAAGTAAAATACAATATTAAATAACACATTAGTAATGACCAATAATCATTTTATCCAAAAATTAATAATTTACTATTTTGAATTAATTTTATCAATAGACGTGCTTAAATAGGTGTTCATGGCCACCATAGTTTCGTTTGAAATTTAGTTTTGGTCAGGACAAATCAGTGTATCAAATTAGCTCGGTTTAAACCATTTTTTGAGCAGGGAACATCGGGTCGGTTTGACATCACTTTCAAATGACCATGGGAGGCTTTAGAGATGGGCAAACCAGATCTCCGTCCAGCGCCTATTTTTGTTAGGGGCACAAAAATTTTAAAAATATTTTATATATTACATATATTTATTAATATTTAAAAATATAAAATTGAAAAAACAGAAATTTCCAATGCAAAAGGGGCCTTTTTATTCCAGCTCGACCGAGTCACTAAAAATCTCAGGACCGCTCCTGCAAATGACTACGTATTGTTTTAATAGGTTCAATGGATATGTAATCAAACTGATTCTAGATTTACATATTGGATCAGTTTCAAACCAATTTCGCTTGAACCAATTCAAGAGCGGTTCAAATCGATCCGTTTTAGGATCCCTGGTGGGAGCTGGTTTAGATAAGCGGTTTGAGAGGTACATTATTAAATCACAATATATACTTGTTTGGGTTCTTCTTGGATTGGCTTCATAAAAGGCCTCACGCCATGTGTTTGGTACAAATCCTCACGTGTAAGAAGAACAAGAGGAAAGAGACGCACAAATCTGTTTTTTTATAAGTTTGGTTTCAGTTTGCATGTTTAAAACAGTTTGGTTTCAAACCGGTTTAAAATTTTTTATAAGTTTGGTTTCAGTTTTTTTAACGATTTTAGCCTCTTTTTTATCGGTTCGGTTTCGTTTTTATCAGTATGATTCTGGGTTCAAGCCTATTTCAACAGTGTTCTCAAATCAATCCCAAACCCTTCGCATTAAACATATTACGTACATATATCCACGTGTTTATATATAATATTTGTATCTATATACATAGGTTGAGACTAAGGCCATGGAGCCTCTCTTTTTTTTTAACGGCCAACTAATCAACTGTCGGGTACTCAGTACGCGGCCCCCAATGGCTAAAGGATGCCCAAGCTAGCCACTAGTCCAGACGGACGAAACCCCTAGCCCACCAGCCACCAATTCCGGAAGAAAACCCGACCCAAGCACCCGTCCAAAGGCACGACGGCGGAAGGTCAGTAAAACCGTGTGGGATCAAGAATCAAACCCAGGACTTGGGTCTTCTATCACTTTCCTCATATCTCTATCTTAACACCAGGACAGGACATCATCGGTAAACCGGATGGGATCAAGAATCAAGCCCTTCTACTGAATCTATTTGTGATGTATGTGGTTTGGCTCCATGCTCTGGACAACAACAAACTGGTGGTGTCTTGTAAGAGAATTTTGGGTGGTTACTACTCTTGTCATATCAGATAAAACCCTTGGACCATTGTGCGAACATCTAACAATATCTACTTATTCTATTATGCTTTAACTACGGTTATTTTACATTTTTTTAATGAAACAATTTATCCTTTGTTTAAAAATATAAAACCCAACCAACTAAAATCAAGATGGTTGCAGGATCTTCTGTTAGTTTTCACAGTATTGACAGTTTACACATGTAGAATATGACTATGTCTGGACTGCTACAACACGCTTATCGCATACATCATTGATATATACAGCGTATTCACATCGACTCCAACATTTTAATCCAAATGATGTATGGGCACCAAAAGGAGGTTGTGTAAAACAACCAATACTAAATTTGAAGAATCCTTGCAAGTAGGGGTGTCGAAAATACCCAAACTCGACTAACCTGACCCGCACCCAAATAAGCCTAATAGGGTCGGGTCATTCCGGTCAAAAATGTTAGTCAGGTTATTCGGGTTTTGGCCCTCAAACTTAACAATTTTAATGGTTTTGACCCAAACGTTAAATTTTTAACTTTAGTTAGTTCAATGATCTCAATTATTACAAATCAAGGTCAAATGATATTACTATTGTTACTAAAAGTTTTAGTTATCGTTTTATTGTTTAAAGTAAATATTAATACAATTTAATCAATTTATATAAATATATCATTAGTATAATTTTTAAATTTTCATTAGTTACTATATAATATTTTGTATTCAACTCGTGTGTTCACACGGTGTAATAGCCTAGTTATTAAATATAAGATCTATTAACTTTTCACCAAAATATGACTATGACTATTAATTAAATTATATATGAAAAATGAATTATTTACATATTTTCCATTGAATTATATGTTTGGAAAATGAATTACTTGTAACAATTTAAATTGGGTTAAGAATCAAGATAATAGCAAATAAATATTAATGACTAACCCGACCTGAATAACACATGACCCGCCTAACCCGAACGATATTCGGGTTATGTTGCGGGCCGATATTTTTTGGGAAAACTCGACTAACACGATCGAGTTGACATGTTCAACACCCCTACTCACAAGGTAATCTATAAAGGATGGTTTAAAGGAGAACAAAGACAAATGGCTGAAAAGTAAATAATAGTAATTATATGTTTGTGTGTCCCCTCACCTGTTTTGACTCCCTAGTTTAACAGGCTACCTTATTATAATGATAATAAATATATGCATAATTTATGTCTTCAAAGTGAAGCATGCATATTGCATACACACTGCCTGATGAAGTTATTCAGTTATACAAATGACTAGGACTAAAAACAGACAGGCAATGGTTATGATGTTGAGGAAAGACCGAAATCGCACACATGAAAGGATGATCGTTTTATCTCAAATAAAATTACACTCTCAAAAGAAAAAAAAACCATTGTTTAAAACGCGAACACACATAAAAAACACAACAAGAACAGTAGCACCACGTAATAAAAACAAATCGAGTTGTGGCTTACATCTTATGGAATGGACTCAAGTAAGATCATCATCATCCTCTTCCTCCTTAGCCTTCAGCAACAATTTCACTCTCAACAGAAGGGTTGTCTTCCACTCATCCTATGCAACAAAATTGTCAACCAAAAGTGTTACCAATGTCATATACAGGGACCTCAAAACTCAACATAGATCCCAAGTTTTTATGTTAATTACTCGTATTTATTTGGTCCTGACATCTATTATGTCATATAAAGGAAAAGGTAACATAAACAGCAACTTGGTTTTAATATAACGTGAGGTGCTCCTAGGCGTTTAGGTCCCAAAACCTAAGGCATGTGCATCCTGTGACTCTGTGAGCGACGTGTTGCTCTATAAACGATCAAATAAGCTTTATTTACAACCAGAACCATATGTGAAATCTCTCACATATGTTTTACATATCAACATTTCTTATCAAGTAAATAAACCTTTCATATTTCCATCCCTTGGATTGTTTTCACTTATCAAAACCTTAATTTTGACCCAGATGTGCCTTTTCGAACCAAGAAAGCAAGATAAAAGCTAACTGTTGGATAATTTCGGGTATGCAGCAGCTCTTTGACAGCCAAATCACAGCTGTCTTCACAGCAAAATTACAGCAGGCTATTTAAATGAAGTTTTAATTATTTTCCTTAAGTATTGTTCCTATTTTTGGTGAGTATTTATTTTTATAATAATGTCTTTGTTATAAATAGTGATAGGTACTATTGATTTCTAATACAATCTGAGTTGTTTTGCTTCTTTATTCCACTTTATCGTGCCAATTGTTTTTTATTAATTGGTGCTGGAGAGCCTGTTCTGAAGAACCTATTCTGCCATCAAAGAAGAAGTGTCTTTCAATGGCTGATGCTGTGCAAAACCAGATTTTTCAAGTCAGGGAAGAAGGAGGTTCAACCTCATATCAGTGTCCAATGTTGAATGCAACAAACTACACTTCATGGGCCATCAAAATGGAGTCGTTTATGGATGCCCAAGGTCTTTGGGATGCCATACAACCTCCTGCGGGTGCTGACATTGATGTTAGACTCAGGAAGAAGGCGAGGGCCTTCATATTCCAAGCACTACCTGAAGAGATTCTGTTGCAAGTTACAGGCCATACAAAAGCAAGGGCTGTTTGGGAAGCCCTTAGAACCCGTTTCCTTGGAGCAGATAGAGTGCACCAGGCACGAATCCAAACTCTTAACCGTGAGTTTGAGTTATTAAGCATGAAGGAAACATATAGCATTGATGATTTTGCTTGTAAAATTGGTGGAGTAGTATCCAAGTTCCGAACACTTGGAACCACAACAGACAAGAAGACCGAAGTTAAAAAACTCCTAAACGCTGCTCCAACCAGATTTCTGCCAGTTGTAGCTGCAATAGAGCAGTTTTCTGATTTGGAAAATATGGTGTTTGAGGACCTTGTTGGATGCCTCAAAGCTTATGAAGAAATGATAAAGCCGGCTAATATCAAATCAACAGGAAAATTGTTGCTGACCAGGGAAGAATGGCAGCGATTGCAAATACACCGCCAAAGGCAGGGGTTCCAGTCCATCCAACCAGTGGGGTCGTGGCCGTGGTCGAGGTAGATTTAACAACCGTGGAAGGGGTGGTAGACATTTTTCAAGCATTAGTGAACTTGAACATAAAGAAAACGTTTTTCCAAGTAATAAGCGAGACCAAAAAATTTGTGGTGCTATAATTGTGACAAAATGGGACATTTCTCAGCAGAATTTCCAGCACCCAAAAGGGCTGATAGGGAAGCAAATATGACTCAGGAAGATGAACCAGCCCTGCTTATGGCCCTGTGTTCACAGGAGACTGTTATGTTGAATGAAGAAAAGGTTTTTCCAAGTAATTATGCCATGGATAACTTCAATGACAGCGCTTGGTACTTGGACAATGGGGCTTCAAACCATATGACTGGGGGAAGAGAGAGTTCTTCAGTGAACTCAATGAGAACACAGTTGGTCATGTTCAATTTGGAGATAGATCTTGGGTCGAGATAAAAGTAAGAGGTTCAATCTTGTTGCAATGTATGGTGACCAAAGGTTAGTGAATAATGTCTAGTACATTCCTAATCTTTGTAATAATATTAAGTCTTGGACAATTTACGGAAGATGGTTGTGAAATAAACATGAAAGAAGGAAGCTTGTGGATGTATGAAAGGGACCGAACAGTACTAATGAAATTGAAGGTTTTCACGATCCCTAAACAGGCTGTATAAAATACAACTAACCGATGTTCCTCCAGTGTGCTTACTAACCAAGATGGACGAGACTGCATGGCTATGGCATGCACGTCTTGGACATCATAATTTTGGTGCATTAAAAAATTGACAGGTGAGAGAGGTGCATGGAATGCCAATGATCAGCCATAACTCACAAGTGTGCCAAGCATGCCTAGCAGGAAAGCAACACAGGCTGTCATTTCCAACAAAATCATCATTCCAAGCAAATTATCCACTTCAGCTTGTTCATGCAGACCTGTGCGGTCCCATTACACCCTGTCCACCATCTGGGAATGAGTATTTCCTGCTACCTGTTGATGATTACAGCCGTTATATGTGGGTGTACATGCTCAAAGCCAAAAATGAAGCTCTTGCATCGTTTGCCTCGTTCAAAACATGGGTGGAGAAACAAGTTGGGCAGAAGATCAAAGCTTAAAGGACAGATAGAGGGGGGAGTTTGTCTCCAAAAGTTTCAGTCAACTTTGCAGCGAAGAAGGAATAGAAAGACAGCTAACTGCTCCTTATACCCCCCAACAAAATGGGGTGGTAGAAAGGAGAAATCAGTCCATCCTTGGGACTACTAGGTCCATTCTAAAGGCGATGGATCTGCCACAAGTTTTTTGGGGAGAGGCTGTCCGTCATGCAGTTTATCTCCTAAATTGTTCCCCGACCAAAGTCTTAGAAGGAAGAACCCCTTACGAAGCCTTAAAGAACAAAAAGCCAAACTTTGAACACCTAAGAGTGTTTGGTTTTATTGCTCATGTGAAGGTGCCATCAATAAAGCTTTTGAAGCTTGATGACAGGAGCGAACCAATGGTCTACTCTGGAAGTGAACCAGGAAGTAAGGCATATCGGCTCTTTAACCCAAGGAGTGGCAAGATTTGTGTTAGCCGAGATGTTCGTTTTGAAGAAAGAAAGCCATAGAACTGGTCACAGAAACAGTACAGGAAAGAAATTCAGAAGAATTCAAGTTCACAATCCATCACGAGAATCCCATCTACACTGAACCAGTTGGGGTCTCACACTCTCACCCAATCAAAGCGATAACCAATCTGGTCATTCCAACGCATCACAATATGGTCAACCAGGACCTGTTCTTCAGAATGATAACCTAGGTAGTCTGATAAAAACTGGATATTCAATTAAACAAAAAGGAATACAACTGACAGTCAACCCGATTCGAGATGGGCGATTCTCCAAATTACCGATTACAATAGGAAACAAATAAAATTCAAGACCCTAAACTAAACTAGATTACTCATATTTAAACTAAACTTCTAACAGCAGTTACTACCCCATTTCCCCCACTTACTCCTGCGATTTCTCTAACTCATTCCCCACTCTCTAACAAGCTTTGACTATTAGATTCGTATCAATACATCCCTCCGGGACAAGCGACTTGTCCTCAAGTCGATTATGAGTTAACTGAACATGTAATTCATTAGTATGCAACTGAAACGGTTCAATAGTAAAAAGGCTAAACGTAGCTGATGGTTGCAGATCAGGTGGAATTCCTTTCAGCTTATATTCCTTACCACTGATGGTAAACTTCAAAAACATTTCATTCCAATTTGCTTGAACCGTATTAAGCGTTGCCAACCATTGTATACCAAGTACCACATCAGCTCCTCCTAATGCAAACGGATAGAAATCTTGGGATAACTTTAAGTCCAGCAGCTGTAGGGAAATGTTCTTGCAAACCTGATTGCATCGAATAATATCACCATTCCTGATTTGGACTCCAAATGGAGGAATAAAATGGGTGGTGAGTTGCATATCACGAACCAATTTATCCGAAATGAAGTTATGTGTGGATCCACTATCAATCAGGATCAACACTTCAGCCTTACCTAAAATACCTTGAAGTTTCATGGTAGTAAGGACAGATTGGCCAAACAAAGAATGAAAGCTAATCTTAGCTAATTCATCAGCACCATCTTGCTTGTTTCCTGTTGCCTCTCCTCCTTCGTCCGTTGTTTCTAGAAACTTTAAAGTCCCTGTTTTACAACGATGCCCGGGTCCATATTTATCCCCACATCGAAAACATTCCCCTCGAAGATAACGTCCTTGTTTTTCAGCATCAGAAAGACGATTTTCTGCTGGTTTCTGAGGAACATTAACAGGAAACAGATTGTTAGAGGCTTTTGAAGTTACCTCTGTTGTGACAGGAGGCAGTACACTAAAGTCATTTCCAGATTTCATATGAGTAACTTTGGATTCAAATTCCAAAGCTATACTCATTGCTTTGTAAACTGTTCTTGGTTTGTGAATACGAACATCAGCTTTGAGTTCCACCTTCAAGCCATTCTGAAAAACGCCTAATAAACAATGATCAGGCTAGTTTGTTACTCGAGATGACCGTTTGGCGAATTCTTGCTTATACTCTTGAACCGACCCCGTTTGGCGAATGCTACAAAGGTGCTCATCTGGGTTTTGAAACTCCGCATGGCCGAAATTCCTTTGGAAGGCATGTACTAGTTCCTCCCAAAATTGGATAGGCTGATCGGTTGAAAGCCATGAAAATAAATCCAGTGCATCTCCCTCCAAATGCATGGAAGCCACGTCCACTTGCTCCTCTTCTGGAATCTGGTAATAACGGAAATATTTTTCTGCCTTGAGAACCCATCCGCGTGTCGGGAAATCGATTTTGTTGTGGGTCGGAAGTGGCGGTTATGCTTCCAAGGAGACTCACCATCTTCAAACCGTCTGACACCGACTCCTTTGCCCTTCGCATTGTCTGAGCGGTTCTTGAGAGCAGCTACATCAGCCTTCAAGCTCTCAAAGGACGATGCAATCGCTGCTAACTGCTCGGCCACTGGATCGGGATTCGTACCACTACCTTCACTCCGAGTTTGTACCATTGTTTCCCGACAATGGAACCAAATGATAGAAACTGGATATTCAATTAAACAAAAAGGAATACAACTGATAGTCAACCCGATTCGAGATGGGTGATTCTCCAAATTACCGATTACTATAGGAAACAAATAAAATTCAAGACCCTAAACTAAACTAGATTACTCATATTTAAACTAAACTTCTAACAGCAGTTACTACCCCATTTCCCCCACTTACTCCTGCGATTTCTCTAACTCATTCCCCACTCTCTGACCAGCTTTGACTAGACTTGTATCATTTAATGATGCCGTGCGAATCGCTAGAAACATGTGAAGTGTATGGCTAACCCAGACTATTAAAACTAATTAAAAAGACTTCGAATCACTGAATATATCAAAATTTTTTAGTATTCGTATCATAGTCCAACTGGAGAACAACAGAGTTCAATGGCTGGACCTAATAGTCCTCTTTTAAACACCCCATTAAACTCCAATGATGCCTGGTCAAACTCAGTTTCGAACAGCCCCTCAAGTATTTCCAGCTCACACTATGATCATACTTCTCTCAGAGGTGTTCGGACTGTGAATGATATTTATTCAGAAACAGTCCCGACACAGCAAATTGAATTTGAGAGTGTTTTGCTGTTGCATGATGAGGAACCAGCTAATTTTTCTGAAGCAAACGGAAGCAGAGAGTGGCAAATAGCTATGAAAGAAGAACTAGACTCAATAGAAAGAAATGGAACATGGAGTCTAGTAAAGAACCCCTCGAGAGTCAAACCCATTGGTTTAAAGTGGGTCTACAAAATCAAGAAAGAAGCGAAAGGAGATGTTACTCGCTATAAGGCAAGACTAGTAGCAAAGGGGTAAGTCCAAAAAGATGGTGATGAGGTTTTTGCGCCTGTCACTAGAATGGAAACAGTCCGATTGATCCTTTCTTTGGCAGCTCAAAAGTCATGGAAGGTTCATCATCTCGACATCAAAACTGCTTTCTCAAATGACGAATTAAAGGAAGAAGTTTTTGTATGTCAACCCAAAGGCTTTGAGAACCAAGGAACACCACGTTTACATACTGAAAAAAGCTCTTTATGGCCTGAAACAGGCTCCAAGATCCTGGAATTCAAAATTGGACATAACACTACAACAGCTTGGTTTTATTAAATGTCCAAGAGAACATGGTATACAGGCGAACAGAACAAAAGGTGGTCTTAATTGTTGGGGTGTATGTAGGCGACCTTCTAATAACAGGTTCAAGTGATGAAGAAATAACCAATTTTTAGAAACAAATGAAGGGGCAGTTTGCATGAGTGATCTCGGCTTGCTGAACTACTACTTGGGAATCCAAGTAACACAAGACAACAAGGGGGTCTCGTTGAAGCAAACAGGCTATGCAATCAAGATTCTGAAGGAAGCCAACATGTTTTTTTTTTAACAGCCAACATGTGGAAAGCCAATTCAATTAAGTTTCCTATGGAACCGGGTTTACGTCCTGCAAAAGAAGATGAAACTAAACCTGTTGATCCAACTGAATACATGAAACTAATTGGACGACTAAGGTACATTACTCACATTAGATATGCAATAGGCTTAGCTAGCAGATTCATGGAGGCACCCAAAACATCCCATGGGCAGGCTGTCAAACAGGTACTAAGGTATCTAAGGGGAACTATAAATTATGGCATACGATATGCAAAAGGTGGAGATGGAAAGCTGACTGGCTACAGTGACAGCTCCCATGCGACTGGTTGGGCGGATGGCAAGAGCACAACAGGAATGGTATTTTATTATGGCGGTGGTCCGATAACCTGGTACAGCCAAAAGCAAAGCATTGTTGCTTTGTCATCTTGTGAGACAGAATTCATGGCTGCAAATGCTGCAGCTTGTCAAGCAGTTTGGCACTTTGGCTAAAGGGTTTGCTTGAAGAAATAATAGGAGAAGGTGTGGAGGCCACAAAGCATATGTGGACAACCAGTCTGCAATCTTATTAATTAAGAATCCTGTTTTTCACGGACGTAGTAAACACATTAAAACACGATATCACTTTATTCGTGAGTGTGTTGAAAATGGCTTGGTGACTATTGAATATGTAGCTGGTAAAGTGTAGAAAGCTAATATATTGACTAAGCCTCTACCTAGAGTTAAATTTCTTGAAATGAGAGAGGTTTTAGGAGTTGAAGACCTTTCAGAAGTGAAGACCGAAATTAAGGGGGAGAATGTTGTATAATTTCGGGTATGCAGCAGCTCTTTGACAGCCAAATCACAGCTGTCTTGACAGCAAAATTACAGCAGGTTATTTTAATTAGGTTTTAATTATTTTCCTCAAGTATTGTTCCTATTTTTGGCCAGCATTTGATTTCCTAATAATGTCTTTATTATAAATAGTGATACGTACTCTTGAATGTTTGTACTAAGCCCTGAATACTATTGATTTTTAATACAATCTGAGATGTTTTGCTTCTTTTCTTCACTTTATCGTGCCAATTGTTTCTATCACTAACTACATTTTCAGTTATAAATGAACACGATAGAGCAGTTATTATTACCAGCTTAGTCATGCTGTCAAATTCCTTGACAGCATCAGTGAATTTTGCAACATCTTCTTCATCCACGGCAGCAGCCAAATCCTGCCATTAGAGAAAAAAGTTGCTAAATTGTCATCTTTTATCCAAGAACAAACTTATTTATAAATAGATTGCAATATTTTTAATAGTATACCGCAAGCAATTTGTATTCTCGTGTTCCTGAAAATGTGGGATCCAGTTCCTAAAAAGACAGGTGGCATTTTCAAATTTCAATAGACCTATCCTAGAAGAAAAAATTTACAATGTTTTGCAAAATGTCAGTGTGAACCTGATAACGCTCCAATGCGTTTGTGATTGCAACAACATCACCTTTACAGAGTTGGCAAATGCCAGCATTCAGTAGATGCCCTCTAACTCCATATTTTAGCAAGTTGTTATTGAGGGATTGTCGAGCTATATCTTCATAGATTTCTATAGCTTTTTGATACCTGAAGACAAATTGTGAGGTTATAATAATTAATATTTAATTAAATATATAAGAGAACTCCAACATACAAAAGGTAACAACTTACTGTTCCAGTTGAGCTGAAAATTGTGCGATTTTCTGTTTGCACTGGTTTGCAGAAGTTGTCACTTCTTCACCTTGGAACAGGTCAGATGCTTTATCATAGTAAGCTATAGCCTGCTCCAAATTTTGTTCCTGTTCATATAGTTCAGCAATTTCCTGCACCATGTGAAGCCAAATTACTAGTTACTTTCACTTCAGAGTTTTAATATTTAAATACAAAGTGTATAAACTATGCTGGCTAGTGGCTAAGCCTGAAGAAAAGAAAGAATCCATTGATCAAATTAAAAAGAAAATGTGATTAAGATTCAAATTGACTGACTTATGCTTTAAAACTCAAACTTGAGTGGTTCAAGTAATGAGAAATGTTAATTTGAAGTAACAAGATAACATGATTGCAAACATATGTTGTACCTTGCAATATCTGGCGGACATGCTGAGCCTCCCAATTTCCATGAACAGATTCAACGCTTGCTCCAGGTGAGCTATGCACTCTGTAAATATTCAACAAGAAATACCATATCTAAGTTTAACAATTTAAAAAAATATGAAGATAAATTCTAATCCTTTTACATTTTGTGTAGGAAAAAAAAAGCTAAATCATGTCAAATGGAAGATATAAACAGATAATAACAGTAATAAGGTGAGTTCCTATAAGGTTTTAGATGATTATATTGATAAATGTACCAGAAAATTGACATACTTGGAATATCAAAAACCCTATATGATGGAATAATAACAAATGTCCTATGTAAAGCATAAGGAAAAAGGTATTTGCCACAAGCGATTAACTATCCTAAATGATTACATTATCAATATTCTGTTTGCACAAAATTGTCTTGCAAAATGGTCCATGGGCTGATCATAGAAGGGGGCATGGAAGGAATTAAGGAAATATCACATGTAGATATTATATGAAAAAAGAAAATTTTGTTTCACCAAGTCCCACAAGGCTTTAGAGAGGTAGGAAAAGTTTATTTTGTGCAAAAAATTGCATACAAAATCATACATATGATAGAGAATATGACTCTTTTTGTCAAGAATGATGTTCATTATATGACAAACACACCATATGACCTCATTATCAAGTTTCAACAAGTATGTTTTTCTCAGATAACCATTGTGGCCAGACTCCTAGATTAATTTGTAAACTAAAAGTGTCTGAGAAACTGTTATCAAGAAACATACATCATCACACCAGTTACTCAAGTAACTAGTGCATGCTTGACTTAAGAAACAAAATATAACCTCAGATAATGCAACTTTGAAAAAACAATGAACCTGAATCACCAATTTGCAATTACTTAGCTTGAATGTATGACAGATGAAATATGTTAGCAGGAGTGTATAAATAGATGCAACCAAGAATTTAGTGCATGCTTACCCTTAGTGTTTGTTTTCTTGTATGAATGAGCTGCATCAGCATAAGCATTAGCAGCTTCATGTTTGCTATCCATCTGGAAACATAAATCCATGATTAAAAAAGTGTTTGAGGATATGAAGCAAGTGAGGTAAACATATGGGCTAAGATACAGCATTAAGCACTTACTTTCAAATGGCACTCAGCCAGCTTGACGTACACAGATCCAGCTTGGTCCCCTGAAAAATTATGTCAAGATTAGCATGTAAATTCAATAAAAAGCATGGCAATTAGAAGTATTTGAGGTCAGCCAGCCAAGCCTGAGCTTGCCCGGCTCATCACTCATGAAAGAATTGGTGGTGCCAAACTTGGCTCATGGCCTGCTAAGCTGAGAGAACTCAAATTAGCTTGGCTTGTATAGGCTCTAAATATGGGCAATAAACATAAATATGAACCATTAAAAATAAAACTACAAAAAAAAAACATTTTTAGAATATTATAATAAGTCCCAACGGACGTAACCATAGTGGACTTTTAAACTAAATAAATTATCCTAAGCGTTTGGTGAAGGAATGGCTCATTTGTGTTACTGGAGCTGCCAAGCCTAAACCATATTAGGGTTTTGCTTGGCTTGGTCAATCAAACAATTCTCATGTATGCCTTAATACACAACAACACAAAGTAAGAGCATTTAAAAGCAGAGACTGAAAGGACCCTGGAGTTTAATTACAAAAATTTAAGCTCAACATTTACTTTAAAACAAAATAAAGGCCATCAAAATGAACATAACTGCAGGTCAACAGATGGATTCTGAAACATATATAATGAAAATTTATTATCCAAACACAAAGAACTTACAATATTGACAACAATTGATATGAAGATGAAGAATAAAAATAATTTTAAGAAAGAGTAGTATGAACGGATTAGCTTTGATACTAACAAGATTTTGCAAGCTTGTAACAGTTGGCAGCTTTTTCATACAAATCACCAGCATCTTCATACTTTGATGAAAAAATGCCCCAGCTGTTGAGCTTCTTCTCAGCTTTCTTTTCAAACTCCAGACCTTTTGCTATTTGATCAGACATTCTCCCTGGGTCCTTATACACTAGCAAGATGTTTCTTCCACTCCAAGATTACAGACTAAAAAAAGAACTTTAAGTCAACAGAATGAAGAAAAATCCCCCAGAACCAGTATAATTATTACACTTTGAACATTTGAGAACAAACAAAAGATCAACAACTTTATTATAAAGTATAACCACGAATGCATCACAATTCACTATTGGTTCCTGGAGAAGGTACTTTATGGTTTCAACATAAGAACCAGTGTTGTAAAAATCGCGATTACTCGGCGATTAATCGGTGAGAAGTCGCTAGTCGGACCTCTACCGATTAATTTTGACCTAGTCGGTCAAAAAATCGGTAGAGGTCAAAATCGGTCAACGACGGAGATAGTCGGCTCTAGTCGGGGAAATCGGACTAATCGGTCCACCTTAGAATCAACTGATTCTGGCAATTTCGGTGACCTTGGCGGTCCTAATCGACCACATGTTGGCCAAATTCCGGCAATTCGAACCAATTTCCCGTCAAATCCTTCAATTCAACCAACAAGAACAAAAATCGAACAACTTACCTGAGGATACGACCGAAATCTGACTCCAATTTAGTGAGATGTGATGGTGGCGAGAAGAAGAACGACACGAATGTGCCGATGTGCCGCTTCTGCTTGCCTGTGCCCTAGCTGAGACGATCGAAGAAGGGGACGAAGAAGTGAAGAACGGGAGACAAGGTGAAATTTTTATGGATTTGGGTTAAATGAGCGTGTTGGGTTTTATTTGTTTTATTATTTATGGGCTATTAATTTTTTTTTGGTTTTTAGAAGGAAAAAGATTGAAAGTATTATTATTTATGGGCTTTTTTATTCTTTTTGGCTTTTTAAAAAGGAAGAAATTTGAAGAAGTTATGTAGTACCCTATAAATCATGAAATAATTGGTTAAAATTTTTAGATATTTGAAAAATTATATATAAAAAAATTGTATACATGTATAGAATTTTGAAAATTACATATAAAATTCCAATCCGATTAATCCCTAGTCCCTACCTCGCCGACCGACTAGCGACTAGCGATTTTTACAACACTGATAAGAACACTTCAATGATTTAAGCAAGGTTTAAAAGAACAGAATCGCACTCGAGGCGTTTTCCCTCTGCCTCATGAGGCTCACGCCAGGCGTAAGTCCGAGACGGAAGTAAATAAATAAATATTTTATAATATATCCAGTGTCGTAAAAATTGCGATTAGGCGGCCGATTAATCGGTAATCGGCCATTAACTGATTAATTTTAGCCTAGTCGGTTGAAAAATCGCTAGCGGTCAAAATCGGACCTAATCGGTCAAAATCGGCTCTAGTCGGGATAATCTGATTAATCGGTCACCTTAAAATCAAACGATTCCAACCATTCCGGCGACTTAGCCGGTCCTAATCGGCCACATATCGGCCAAATTCCGGCAATTCCAGTAAGAAATCTTCAATCTAACCAACAAGTACGAAAATATAATGACTCACCAGGGATTCGACCGGACTCCAACTCAAATTTGGCGATACAGAATGGTTGTGGCTGTCGGATTCTATGGAGGTGGCGAGAAGAAGCAGCTCCAAACCTTCGAGATGGAGAAGAAGCAAGCGTTTTCGTTTTGCCCTAGCAGTGGCTGAGAACAGGAATGGGGAAAATATTGGGTTTCTTTTGTATGAGCCTGACTTTTGAAAAGTATGGTGGACTTGGTAAAGATTCCTGGAAGATTGCTATTATAAATGAGATTACGGGAAAATCATACATTTTTTGACAAGAAAATACCTTTTTTTTTTTTTTTTTTTTTTTTTTTTGAACGGCAACTTTCATAAAAAACCACCCAAAGCGAGCCAGCGAGACGCTAAAGCTCGAGGGGCGCCAAAAACAAACCACCAAAAGAGAGCCAAACAAAAGGAACATGACAATACAAAAAAAAAAAAGTTAAAAAGAGAATCCACTCCAATCCTCCCAAGATAACGATTCCCATCTTGCACGATTTTTAACCCAAAGAAAGCTAAGAGATTGGATCTCTTTAAAGATTACTTGAAGTGAGCTTTTACTCCGATTGAAAACCGCATCATTTCGCATCCTCCAGATACACCAAATAGTTGTTAGAACGATTGCATGAATGGCCTCCTTTTTCCGATCGCTCCAATGCCCCGACTTATGGACCTCCAGCAGATCCTTAGTGGAGAAAGCGTATATGGGTGGCACCTTGCACCATGAAGATATTTCTTGCCATAACATAGCAGCCACGAAACAGGAAGAGAACAAATGGATAGCGGATTCAACAATTTCTCCACAATTACCGCACCAAGGAGATTGAATGTGGATCCCCCTCTGCTCCAACGCGTCCTTGGTTGGGAGACGACCAAGTTGAGCCTTCCATGCCAAAATATTGACCTTGATGGGGACCCATTTACACCATTTCAAAACAAAGTGGTCATCATGTTCCCTATTGGTATTGCATAACCTCCTGATCGATTTAACATCAAAATTTCCTTTAGAGTTGGCCCCCCAATTCCAGCGATCCCGCCCCCCATTAAAGTTTACCAACTTAATAACATTAATGCATGACTCCAGCTCCTCCATTTCCTCACAACTGATAGGATTTGAAATCCAATTCCAATTAAAGGACAGATTCCCATCAACCCAGGCCACACGATCCATAACTAAACAGCCTTTATTTCGATCTAAATCATATAACGAAGGGAACAGGGATACAAAAGGTTCCTCACTAGCCCACGTGTCATGCCAAAAAGCAATTGAATTGCCATTCCCAACCAAACCTCTGATTAAGGAACGCATATTAATATTGAGAACCAGAAGAGGACCTTCAATCTTGACGATGTTCCTCCAAACGCCAAAAAGAATCGATTTACACGGAATGAAGCCCGGCACTCGAATGGATATATGCAAAGAATCAATAACTCTCCTCCATAATCTACCCTGTTCAGTCTTGTACCGCCACCACCATTTAGATAGAAGAGCCAAATTAGCATCCCCAAGGCACCCAACCCCCAGGCCTCCATATTTTTTAGGCAGCCTCACTCGATCCCAATTGACCCAATGAATTTTATTATGCCCGATCTTTCCACCCCAAAGAAACGCTCTTCGCATTTTATCCAGAATTTCAATAACACCTGATGGAACTTTGAATAGGGAGAAAAAGTATAACGGAAGACTATTCAGAACCGAATTAACCAAAATAAGTCTCCCGCCCATAGACAAGGAACTTGCTTGCCATAATGACAATCTCTTCTCAAAAGTATCAATGACCGGCTTCCACATCGCAATCCGATTCATATTTGCACCCACCGGAACCCCCAAATAAGTGAAGGGGAATTCCCCAACCCCACAATGGATTACCCCAGCCAACTGTTGTAACACCGACACATTAATATTGACCCCAAATAATTTACATTTATTCAAGTTTACCTTGAGACCAGAAGCCAAAAAGAAGCATCTCAGAATTCTTGCAATATTACTGATATTTGCAATAGACCCCGCACCCATTAATATTACATCATCTGCATACATAAGGTGGGACAAGATCGGGCCTCCATTCGGAAGATGAATCCCATTTATCAAACCAACATTAACAGCTTGATTTAGAACACAATTCAAGGCCTCCATAGCAATGATAAATAAAAAAGGTGAGAGAGGATCACCCTGCCGGACCCCCCTGAAACATTGGAATTCCCAGGTAGGCGAACCGTTCACCAAAACAGATGCCCGGGAGCAATCAAGGATACCTTGCACCCATTTTCTCCAAACAGAAGGGAAATTCATCTGGGCTAGGATGGAATCAATGAAATCCCAAGACACTGAATCAAATGCTTTGTTAAAATCAAGTTTGAAAAGCATTGCCTCCGTCTTTTGCTTCCTTAACCAACCAAATACCTCATTCAAAATTAAAGGCCCATCCAGAATATATCGCCCAGAAATAAAGGCCATCTGCCCTTCCGAAATAACCGATCCAATGACCGAACGTATTCGATTTGATAGGACCTTAGAAATCAGTTTAGGAAGAGACCCCATTAAACATATAGGCCTGAACTCATTAAAAGATTGAGGGTCCGAAGATTTAGGGATTAAGTGAAAAAATGAGGAACTGCAATTCCGATGAATGGAACCATGCTCGAAAAAATGCGAGAAGACGTTCATAATGTCGACTTTGAGAATATCCCAATAGCGTTTAAGGAACGAGAAGTTAAAACCATCCGGACCCGGGGCCTTATCCCCCCCTATATCCCAAATGGCTCCTTTGATTTCCTCCAAAGTGAAGGGAACCGAAATTGATTGGGCCTCCCAATTTTCCAATCTTTTGATCCCATGGCAAATAACATCAGGCCTCCTGAACATTGGTTCAGTAAACTTATTTCTAAAGAATTGCCAAGCATGCCTCTTAATGATAGAAGGATTAGAGCACCATACCCCATCAATAAACATGCCGTTGATTCTATTCATAGCATTATGAGAGCGAATCAAACCATGAAAGTAGGCAGAATTCTCGTCTCCCTCGACAGCCCAACGAACCCGAGACTTTTGTTTAAGATCACTTAATCGACCTTGCTCCAAGAATTTTAAGTCATTTTTGCATTTACTCCACCTAGCCTGCTCCACTTCGGTAATAAAACCTAGTTCAGCTAACAATTCAAATTGAGAGCAATCATCCTCTAAAGCAATCTGCATGGCATTCTCCTTTTCTTTTTCCACCAATCTCCAAGCCTTAATTTTAAATTTAACGTTCCTGAGAATATTCATAAACACAATATCAGGCCTGCCAGATCTGTCAGAGTTCAGGACCGCATTGGAGACGATATCATCAACAGCATCACAATTCAACCATGAGGAGTAAAATTTAAAAGGAGGGGGGCCAAAATCCCAAATTTTGGTGGAGAGGGAGATTGGGGAGTGATCTGACCATAATCGAGAGTGAGCCGTAAACTTTGCTCCCGGCCACCGGTGATAGAAATTACTACAAACAAACATCCGATCAATCTTACTAAATTTTTTCCCATCCGGTGACATATACGTAAATTTCATACCCCCCATGCGATATTCTTGCAGACCGGCCCTGAAAATGAATTCATTAAATTCCCTTGCCCCCCGTTGATCAAAATCAGAGTTCAATCTTTCCTCCCTATAACGCACTTCATTAAAATCGCCCATAAAGAGCCACATACCAGGAAAAACCTCCATCAATCTACATAATGACTCCCATAATGCCCGTTTACCGACAGAATCCTGAGGAGCATATACATTAACGATATTAATTTGCTCATCACAACCCACCACCAACCCGTATACTAAAAGAAAGTTATCTCCCTTTTCCACCCCCTGCCTACCAAAGATCCTAGGATTCCAAATAGATAGAATTCCCCCAGATCGGCCTCTCGCATTCACGTAATCGGACTCCAGAGAAAGATTTCCCCAGATTTTATGCAGAGGAACTTTGGAATTATCAGCAAGCTGAGTTTCCTGAATTGCCAAAAAATTTATTTTGTTCCTCCACTTAAAAGACTTAAGCCATTCCATCTTATTCTCATTACCAAGCCCCCTGATATTTATGGATAGAAACTCCATTAAAACCAATTATCTACCACCTTCTCCCCCAATTGCATCTTGAATTTGATCACAGAAATCAGCAACATTAATACCAACCAGGTTACCTACCTTAATCGTTTCAGTTATTTCGACCTGAATTGGATCCTCCACTTGATCTCCTGCCATCGGATCGTTCCCCAGAGAATTACTGGTAGCTGGACTCCCAAAACGAAAAACTCCATCCGGAAACTTTGGAGCCGCACACCCCAAACCATCATCAGAGGCGGTATTCACCAAGGAAGATCTCATCCTCCTATTTTGCTTGGAACTGAAAATCAGAGGGGGGAAATTTAAGTCAGGAGCTAAAGATTGCATGGCAGATCCACCCAGACTTAGGTTATCGATGCAGAGAGGAGCAGCCCTCATCGCATTATCCTCAATAAATGACCTGGGCCTTTTCCTTGGTCTAATCTCAACCGAGCCCATATCTTCCGCTTGACACATCGGCCCACTATCAATTCCTGGCCCCTTAAAAACCGGCCCACATCCAGACCCCACATCCTCTTGGGCCAACCCATCCAAAATATTCAAATCAGAATTAATTTCAGGAGTTAAAGCATCAGCCGAAGGCGGCAACTTTTGAGCTTCACAAGAGACATCAATCTTCGAACCGACATCATGATTATTATCTCGGATTTCCCCCTCTTCCATTTCCCCATCATTGAGACTATTCGCATTCCCTGCATGCAACCCATTCTCCACCGAACATTGGTCAACCGAATTCCGGTGATCATTCCTTGCCGGCGAATCATCCAGGAAGGCCGGAACCCAGTCATCATCCCCTTCAGAAACATGAATAGTATAGCACCGATCTTCCCAAACCAGAGATACATCACACCTAATTTTATCCTTCTGGGGAGTAAGAATAAGAAGATTATCATACAATAAGTTACAATCATCATACGAGGCATTAGACCCATGGAGAATTTGGCCACACTCCGTACCAATTGAGTTAAAAGTATCCTGACTCCATAACGCTGCCGGAACGCCATAAACTTTAATACAAGCAACCCTCTGATAATCATAAACCTGGCCCTGCCATACTTCAATATGGGAGAACCATTTATCCAAATCCGCCCTTTTATCAGTCAGGATCTTCCTCCCATACTCAGTACTCGGTAATGTTATCAATATTCTAAGCCCACCCATGTACCTAACAGTACCACCGACAATGCCTATACCATTAAGCATCTCTTCCACATTATTCAAGATTGCAAGATCTTTACACAGAGCTGCCAAGGAATAATCTGTCCACCATTTGGAAATATTTGAAACGATAACTTTCGGAACAGCATTATTGACCGACTTCATTCCAAGAAGGGCATCCCTGAACGACCCTCTACCCCCGTGGATTGCCTGAATGCCAACATATTCTGTACTCTCATTCAGTCTGGAGTTCCCATGATGATTCCACTTTTGTCCACCTATCCCCGGCTGCACTTGTTTAGCACCATCTTTGTTGTACTTGGCAATGTTAACACTTAATTTCGCACCGTCCAACCTGACAGAACTCAGCTCCATAAGGAGCTTTGACACCTCCTTCACATCTTTGTAACGAATAAACCCGAACCAATTTCCGCGCCTATCTCTTTTCCTTGCAATATAGGCATCCGAGAGCCAACCAAACCCAGAAAAAGTTTCTTTGAATCTCAAATCCGTAATACCATCCGGAAGGTTTGAAATGAAAAAGGTGGTTTCGTTAGAACCATTCACTTTACCAGGCCTAGACTTTTTCCCTCCATTAAATCTTGTCTTCCGATGAACTTCCTCCCAGCCGTCGTTGCCCACCATAGTGGTCATCCGTTGAGAGCGGTTTTGCATGAATGAATACATATAAGAAAGATATCTGTAAGCAATAAAGGAACCAGTGTAGATTGAGAAGATGTTGAAGGTGGCATGGAGGAACTTTTTGGGAGGAAGAAAGATTAGGGTTTTCTGACAAGAAAATACCTAGTTGGACAGGTATATGAGTTAATTCTAGACGGTTTGAAATGTTAATATGTAAAATTGCAAATCTATACTATATAATAAATAAATGTTTTTATATGCCACATGTCAAGTTTTTAGACCACTTAAAAATTGTTTTCTCACATCTCTCTCATAATAAAATGTTTTTATGCCATTTTTAATTAAATTTTGATTTTTTTTCTCTCTCCTATTAAAAATCAAATATTTAACATGCTTAATTGTGTAATACATCTATGTTTAATAACAATGTTATATATGTGTAGGTATTAAGAAACATTTTTTATAAATTTTAATTTTTAAAGTTTTATTGTATAAAAAAGGTATAACTAATGTTATTAGTTTTAATATAATCATTTTAATTCAAGAAGATGTAATAAAATTATTCTAATTATGTAAATTTATGATGACATTATTATAAAATCACATATTTTTAATTCGCAACCCGTGTAATACACGGGTATATAACCTAGTATATATTATATATACACGTCAATATCAATAATTCTAATATGAAACCCTCTATTAACATATCGAATAATCGAATTTGAAACCCTGATATTACCAATTGAAAGCCGTTTTTTAAACCATGGATTTAAGAAAACCAAGTTATATCTGCCAGCCCAAGTTCAGCTTCAAGAGGTAAAATTAAAAGATCCAACAACTTTGTTAGATACAATTATAGAACGAGTATCAATCTAGTAGAGAATCTTGAGAACTAAAACTGATCACTATAGCATATGAGCATCAACCTTCCGATAATATGGAATTCACCAAGTAATAAGCATAAGTTACTCGGACACCACAACACTTTCATTGATACTTATGATCTGTAACACTTTAGAACGGACATGCAACAACCAAGAGAGAAAACTAGGTGGATTATGCGAGCCTGAAGTTCAAACATTCGGGTTTGGGAGCACAGATCAACTCAAATTCTAGACTAATTTGCTGAAACATTTCTTATCTTGATTGAACAAGTGAATTAGAATTTGGCAAAAGATCAATCAAATGGTAATGCGATCAAGCCATGATTCTTGACAATAAACTGGTATCTAAAAGTCCCGAATCTAACCTTTAATTGGGCATTCGTCTCCACGCATCAAATACCAGTTTCAAAAAACCAATCAAATAACTCATGTGGTAAGATTAGTAACAATTTCAAAAGCAACAATACAACCAGTATCCAATTAAACCCTAAATTGAAGACGATAAAAAACGAATCTGAAATTGCAATCATCATATACTACTAACACGATCTGAAGTCTATTAAGCAATTTGAAAGGACTCAATTAAGTCGATAGAATTGCTTTTAGAGCACGTAATCAAGAAGAATACTCACCGGTAATAGCGGGGGAACCAATATCTCCGTCCTGATTCGATAAGATCAGGTTAAGAAGAGATGATATTTGAAAAGTATGGTGGACTTGGTAAAGAATTCTAGGAGATTGCTATTATAAATGTGATTGCGGGAAAATCATACATTCTTGACAAGAAAATACCTAGTCGGACAGGTATATGAGTTAATTCCAGACGGTTTGAAATGTTAATATGTAAAATTGCAAATATATATTATATATACACGTCAATATCAATAATTCTAATATGAAACCCTCTATTAACATATCGAATAATCGAATTTGAAACCCTGATATTACCAATTGAAAGCCGTTTTTTAAACCATGGATTTAAGAAAACCAAGTTATATCTGCCAGCCCAAGTTCAGCTTCAAGAGGTAAAATTAAAAGATCCAACAACTTTGTTAGATACAATTATAGAACCAGTATCAATCTAGTAGAGAATCTTGAGAACTAAAACTGATCACTATGGCATATGAGCATCAACCTTCCGATAATATGGAATTCACCAAGTAATAAGCATAAGTTACTCGGACACCACAACACTTTCATTGATACTTATGATCTGTAACACTTTAGAACGGACATGCAACAACCAAGAGAGAAAACTAGGTGGATTATGCGAGCCTGAAGTCCAAACATTCGGGTTTGGGAGCACAGATCAACTCAAATTCTAGACTAATTTGCTGAAACATTTCTTATCTTGATTGAACAAGTGAATTAGAATTTGGCAAAAGATCTATCAAATGGTAATGCGATCAAGCCATGATTCTTGACAATAAACTGGTATCTAAAAGTCCCGAATCTAACCTTTAATTGGGATTTCGTCACCACGCATCAAATACCAGTTTCAAAAAACCAATCAGATAACTCATGTGGTAAGATTAGTAACAATTTCAAAAGCAACAATACAACCAGTATCCAATTAAACCCTAAATTGAAGACGATAAAAAACGAATCTGAAATTGCAATCATCAGATACTACTAACACGATCTGAAGTCTATTAAGCAATTTGAAAGGACTCAATTAAGTCGATAGAATTGCTTTTAGAGCACGTAATCAAGAAGAATACTCACCGGTAATAGCGGGGAAACCAATATCTCCGTCCTGATTCGATAAGATCAGGTTAAGAAGAGATGATATTTGAAAAGTATGGTGGACTTGGTAAAGAATTCTAGGAGATTGCTATTATAAATGTGATTGCGGGAAAATCATACATTCTTGACAAGAAAATACCTAGTCGGACAGGTATATGAGTTAATTCCAGACGGTTTGAAATGTTAATATGTAAAATTGCAAATATATATTATATATGCACGTCAATATCAATAATTCTAATATGAAACCCTCTATTAACATATCGAATAATCGAATTTGAAACCCTGATATTACCAATTGAAAGCCGTTTTTTAAACCATGGATTTAAGAAAACCAAGTTATATCTGCCAGCCCAAGTTCAGCTTCAAGAGGTAAAATTAAAAGATCCAACAACTTTGTTAGATACAATTATAGAACCAGTATCAATCTAGTAGAGAATCTTGAGAACTAAAACTGATCACTATGGCATATGAGCATCAACCTTCCGATAATATGGAATTCACCAAGTAATAAGCATAAGTTACTCGGACACCACAACACTTTCATTGATACTTATGATCTGTAACACTTTAGAACGGACATGCAACAACCAAGAGAGAAAACTAGGTGGATTATGCGAGCCTGAAGTCCAAACATTCGGGTTTGGGAGCACAGATCAACTCAAATTCTAGACTAATTTGCTGAAACATTTCTTATCTTGATTGAACAAGTGAATTAGAATTTGGCAAAAGATCAATCAAATGGTAATGCGACCAAGCCATGATTCTTGACAATAAACTGGTATCTAAAAGTCCCAAATCTAACCTTTAATTGGGCGTTCGTCTCCACGCATCAAATACCAGTTTCAAAAAACCAATCAAATAACTCATGTGGTAAGATTAGTAACAATTTCAAAAGCAACAATACAACCAGTATCCAATTAAACCCTAAATTGAAGACGATAAAAAACGAATCTGAAATTGCAATCATCAGATACTACTAACACGATCTGAAGTCTATTAAGCAATTTGAAAGGACTCAATTAAGTCGATAGAATTGCTTTTAGAGCACGTAATCAAGAAGAATACTCACCGGTAATAGCGGGGGAACCAATATCTCCGTCCTGATTCGATAAGATCAGGTTAAGAAGAGATGATATTTGAAAAGTATGGTGGACTTGGTAAAGAATTCTAGGAGATTGCTATTATAAATGTGATTGCGGGAAAATCATACATTCTTGACAAGAAAATACCTAGTCGGACAGGTATATGAGTTAATTCCTGACGGTTTGAAATGTTAATATGTAAAATTGCAAATATATATTATATATGCACGTCAATATCAATAAATCTAATATGAAACCCTCTATTAACATATCGAATAATCGAATTTGAAACCCTGATATTACCAATTGAAAGCCGTTTTTTAAACCATGGATTTAAGAAAACCAAGTTATATCTGCCAGCCCAAGTTCAGCTTCAAGAGGTAAAATTAAAAGATCCAACAACTTTGTTAGATACAATTATAGAACCAGTATCAATCTAGTAGAGAATCTTGAGAACTAAAACTGATCACTATGGCATATGAGCATCAACCTTCCGATAATATGGAATTCACCAAGTAATAAGCATAAGTTACTCGGACACCACAACACTTTCATTGATACTTATGATCTGTAACACTTTAGAACGGACATGCAACAACCAAGAGAGAAAACTAGGTGGATTATGCGAGCCTGAAGTTCAAACATTCGGGTTTGGGAGCACAGATCAACTCAAATTCTAGACTAATTTGCTGAAACATTTCTTATCTTGATTGAACAAGTGAATTAGAATTTGGCAAAAGATCAATCAAATGGTAATGCGATCAAGCCATGATTCTTGACAATAAACTGGTATCTAAAAGTCCCGAATCTAACCTTTAATTGGGCGTTCGTCACCACGCATCAAATACCAGTTTCAAAAAACCAATCAGATAACTCATGTGGTAAGATTAGTAACAATTTCAAAAGCAACAATACAACCAGTATCCAATTAAACCCTAAATTGAAGACGATAAAAAACGAATCTGAAATTGCAATCATCAGATACTACTAACACGATCTGAAGTCTATTAAGCAATTTGAAAGGACTCAATTAAGTCGATAGAATTGCTTTTAGAGCACGTAATCTAGAAGAATACTCACCGGTAATAGCGGGGGAACCAATATCTCCGTCCTGATTCGATAAGATCAGGTTAAGAAGAGATGATATTTGAAAAGTATGGTGGACTTGGTAAAGAATTCTAGGAGATTGCTATTATAAATGTGATTGCGGGAAAATCATACATTCTTGACAAGAAAATACCTAGTCGGACAGGTATATGAGTTAATTCCAGACGGTTTGAAATGTTAATATGTAAAATTGCAAATATATATTATATATGCACGTCAATATCAATAATTCTAATATGAAACCCTCTATTAACATATCGAATAATCGAATTTGAAACCCTGATATTACCAATTGAAAGCCGTTTTTTAAACCATGGATTTAAGAAAACCAAGTTATATCTGCCAGCCCAAGTTCAGCTTCAAGAGGTAACATTAAAAGATCCAACAACTTTGTTAGATACAATTATAGAACCAGTATCAATCTAGTAGAGAATCTTGAGAACTAAAACTGATCACTATGGCATATGAGCATCAACCTTCCGATAATATGGAATTCACCAAGTAATAAGCATAAGTTACTCGGACACCACAACACTTTCATTGATACTTATGATCTGTAACACTTTAGAACGGACATGCAACAACCAAGAGAGAAAACTAGGTGGATTATGCGAGCCTGAAGTTCAAACATTCGGGTTTGGGAGCACAGATCAACTCAAATTCTAGACTAATTTGCTGAAACATTTCTTATCTTGATTGAACAAGTGAATTAGAATTTGGCAAAAGATCAATCAAATGGTAATGCGATCAAGCCATGATTCTTGACAATAAACTGGTATCTAAAAGTCCCGAATCTAACCTTTAATTGGGCGTTCGTCTCCACGCATCAAATACCAGTTTCAAAAAACCAATCAAATAACTCATGTGGTAAGATTAGTAACAATTTCAAAAGCAACAATACAACCAGTATCCAATTAAACCCTAAATTGAAGACGATAAAAAACGAATCTGAAATTGCAATCATCAGATACTACTAACACGATCTGAAGTCTATTAAGCAATTTGAAAGGACTCAATTAAGTCGATAGAATTGCTTTTAGAGCACGTAATCAAGAAGAATACTCACCGGTAATAGCGGGGGAACCAATATCTCCGTCCTGATTCGATAAGATCAGGTTAAGAAGAGATGATATTTGAAAAGTATGGTGGACTTGGTAAAGAATTCTAGGAGATTGCTATTATAAATGTGATTGCGGGAAAATCATACATTCTTGACAAGAAAATACCTAGTCGGACAGGTATATGAGTTAATTCCAGACGGTTTGAAATGTTAATATGTAAAATTGCAAATATATATTATATATGCACGTCAATATCAATAATTCTAATATGAAACCCTCTATTAACATATCGAATAATCGAATTTGAAACCCTGATATTACCAATTGAAAGCCGTTTTTTAAACCATGGATTTAAGAAAACCAAGTTATATCTGCCAGCCCAAGTTCAGCTTCAAGAGGTAAAATTAAAAGATCCAACAACTTTGTTAGATACAATTATAGAACCAGTATCAATCTAGTAGAGAATCTTGAGAACTAAAACTGATCACTATGGCATATGAGCATCAACCTTCCGATAATATGGAATTCACCAAGTAATAAGCATAAGTTACTCGGACACCACAACACTTTCATTGATACTTATGATCTGTAACACTTTAGAACGGACATGCAACAACCAAGAGAGAAAACTAGGTGGATTATGCGAGCCTGAAGTTCAAACATTCGGGTTTGGGAGCACAGATCAACTCAAATTCTAGACTAATTTGCTGAAACATTTCTTATCTTGATTGAACAAGTGAATTAGAATTTGGCAAAAGATCAATCAAATGGTAATGCGATCAAGCCATGATTCTTGACAATAAACTGGTATCTAAAAGTCCCGAATCTAACCTTTAATTGGGCGTTCGTCTCCACGCATCAAATACCAGTTTCAAAAAACCAATCAAATAACTCATGTGGTAAGATTAGTAACAATTTCAAAAGCAACAATACAACCAGTATCCAATTAAACCCTAAATTGAAGACGATAAAAAACGAATCTGAAATTGCAATCATCAGATACTACTAACACGATCTGAAGTCTATTAAGCAATTTGAAAGGACTCAATTAAGTCGATAGAATTGCTTTTAGAGCACGTAATCAAGAAGAATACTCACCGGTAATAGCGGGGGAACCAATATCTCCGTCCTGATTCGATACGATCAGGTTAAGAAGAGATGATATTTGAAAAGTAGGGTGGACTTGGTAAAGAATTCTAGGAGATTGCTATTATAAATGTGATTGCGGGAAAATCATACATTCTTGACAAGAAAATACCTAGTCGGACAGGTATATGAGTTAATTCCAGACGGTTTGAAATGTTAATATGTAAAATTGCAAATATATATTATATATGCACGTCAATATCAATAATTCTAATATGAAACCCTCTATTAACATATCGAATAATCGAATTTGAAACCCTGATATTACCAATTGAAAGCCGTTTTTTAAACCATGGATTTAAGAAAACCAAGTTATATCTGCCAGCCCAAGTTCAGCTTCAAGAGGTAAAATTAAAAGATCCAACAACTTTGTTAGATACAATTATAGAACCAGTATCAATCTAGTAGAGAATCTTGAGAACTAAAACTGATCACTATAGCATATGAGCATCAACCTTCCGATAATATGGAATTCACCAAGTAATAAGCATAAGTTACTCGGACACCACAACACTTTCATTGATACTTATGATCTGTAACACTTTAGAACGGACATGCAACAACCAAGAGAGAAAACTAGGTGGATTATGCGAGCCTGAAGTTCAAACATTCGGGTTTGGGAGCACAGATCAACTCAAATTCTAGACTAATTTGCTGAAACATTTCTTATCTTGATTGAACAAGTGAATTAGAATTTGGCAAAAGATCAATCAAATGGTAATGCGATCAAGCCATGATTCTTGACAATAAACTGGTATCTAAAAGTCCCGAATCTAACCTTTAATTGGGCGTTCGTCTCCACGCATCAAATACCAGTTTCAAAAAACCAATCAAATAACTCATGTGGTAAGATTAGTAACAATTTCAAAAGCAACAATACAACCAGTATCCAATTAAACCCTAAATTGAAGACGATAAAAAACGAATCTGAAATTGCAATCATCAGATACTACTAACACGATCTGAAGTCTATTAAGCAATTTGAAAGGACTCAATTAAGTCGATAGAATTGCTTTTAGAGCACGTAATCAAGAAGAATACTCACCGGTAATAGCGGGGGAACCAATATCTCCGTCCTGATTCGATACGATCAGGTTAAGAAGAGATGATATTTGAAAAGTAGGGTGGACTTGGTAAAGAATTCTAGGAGATTGCTATTATAAATGTGATTGCGGGAAAATCATACATTCTTGACAAGAAAATACCTAGTCGGACAGGTATATGAGTTAATTCCAGACGGTTTGAAATGTTAATATGTAAAATTGCAAATATATATTATATATGCACGTCAATATCAATAATTCTAATATGAAACCCTCTATTAACATATCGAATAATCGAATTTGAAACCCTGATATTACCAATTGAAAGCCGTTTTTTAAACCATGGATTTAAGAAAACCAAGTTATATCTGCCAGCCCAAGTTCAGCTTCAAGAGGTAAAATTAAAAGATCCAACAACTTTGTTAGATACAATTATAGAACCAGTATCAATCTAGTAGAGAATCTTGAGAACTAAAACTGATCACTATAGCATATGAGCATCAACCTTCCGATAATATGGAATTCACCAAGTAATAAGCATAAGTTACTCGGACACCACAACACTTTCATTGATACTTATGATCTGTAACACTTTAGAACGGACATGCAACAACCAAGAGAGAAAACTAGGTGGATTATGCGAGCCTGAAGTTCAAACATTCGGGTTTGGGAGCACAGATCAACTCAAATTCTAGACTAATTTGCTGAAACATTTCTTATCTTGATTGAACAAGTGAATTAGAATTTGGCAAAAGATCAATCAAATGGTAATGCGATCAAGCCATGATTCTTGACAATAAACTGGTATCTAAAAGTCCCGAATCTAACCTTTAATTGGGCGTTCGTCTCCACGCATCAAATACCAGTTTCAAAAAACCAATCAAATAACTCATGTGGTAAGATTAGTAACAATTTCAAAAGCAACAATACAACCAGTATCCAATTAAACCCTAAATTGAAGACGATAAAAAACGAATCTGAAATTGCAATCATCAGATACTACTAACACGATCTGAAGTCTATTAAGCAATTTGAAAGGACTCAATTAAGTCGATAGAATTGCTTTTAGAGCACGTAATCAAGAAGAATACTCACCGGTAATAGCGGGGGAACCAATATCTCCGTCCTGATTCGATACGATCAGGTTAAGAAGAGATGATATTTGAAAAGTAGGGTGGACTTGGTAAAGAATTCTAGGAGATTGCTATTATAAATGTGATTGCGGGAAAATCATACATTCTTGACAAGAAAATACCTAGTCGGACAGGTATATGAGTTAATTCCAGACGGTTTGAAATGTTAATATGTAAAATTGCAAATATATATTATATATACACGTCAATATCAATAATTCTAATATGAAACCCTCTATTAACATATCGAATAATCGAATTTGAAACCCTGATATTACCAATTGAAAGCCGTTTTTTAAACCATGGATTTAAGAAAACCAAGTTATATCTGCCAGCCCAAGTTCAGCTTCAAGAGGTAAAATTAAAAGATCCAACAACTTTGTTAGATACAATTATAGAACCAGTATCAATCTAGTAGAGAATCTTGAGAACTAAAACTGATCACTATAGCATATGAGCATCAACCTTCCGATAATATGGAATTCACCAAGTAATAAGCATAAGTTACTCGGACACCACAACACTTTCATTGATACTTATGATCTGTAACACTTTAGAACGGACATGCAACAACCAAGAGAGAAAACTAGGTGGATTATGCGAGCCTGAAGTTCAAACATTCGGGTTTGGGAGCACAGATCAACTCAAATTCTAGACTAATTTGCTGAAACATTTCTTATCTTGATTGAACAAGTGAATTAGAATTTGGCAAAAGATCAATCAAATGGTAATGCGATCAAGCCATGATTCTTGACAATAAACTGGTATCTAAAAGTCCCGAATCTAACCTTTAATTGGGCGTTCGTCTCCACGCATCAAATACCAGTTTCAAAAAACCAATCAAATAACTCATGTGGTAAGATTAGTAACAATTTCAAAAGCAACAATACAACCAGTATCCAATTAAACCCTAAATTGAAGACGATAAAAAACGAATCTGAAATTGCAATCATCAGATACTACTAACACGATCTGAAGTCTATTAAGCAATTTGAAAGGACTCAATTAAGTCGATAGAATTGCTTTTAGAGCACGTAATCAAGAAGAATACTCACCGGTAATAGCGGGGGAACCAATATCTCCGTCCTGATTCGATACGATCAGGTTAAGAAGAGATGATATTTGAAAAGTAGGGTGGACTTGGTAAAGAATTCTAGGAGATTGCTATTATAAATGTGATTGCGGGAAAATCATACATTCTTGACAAGAAAATACCTAGTCGGACAGGTATATGAGTTAATTCCAGACGGTTTGAAATGTTAATATGTAAAATTGCAAATATATATTATATATACACGTCAATATCAATAATTCTAATATGAAACCCTCTATTAACATATCGAATAATCGAATTTGAAACCCTGATATTACCAATTGAAAGCCGTTTTTTAAACCATGGATTTAAGAAAACCAAGTTATATCTGCCAGCCCAAGTTCAGCTTCAAGAGGTAAAATTAAAAGATCCAACAACTTTGTTAGATACAATTATAGAACCAGTATCAATCTAGTAGAGAATCTTGAGAACTAAAACTGATCACTATAGCATATGAGCATCAACCTTCCGATAATATGGAATTCACCAAGTAATAAGCATAAGTTACTCGGACACCACAACACTTTCATTGATACTTATGATCTGTAACACTTTAGAACGGACATGCAACAACCAAGAGAGAAAACTAGGTGGATTATGCGAGCCTGAAGTTCAAACATTCGGGTTTGGGAGCACAGATCAACTCAAATTCTAGACTAATTTGCTGAAACATTTCTTATCTTGATTGAACAAGTGAATTAGAATTTGGCAAAAGATCAATCAAATGGTAATGCGATCAAGCCATGATTCTTGACAATAAACTGGTATCTAAAAGTCCCGAATCTAACCTTTAATTGGGCGTTCGTCTCCACGCATCAAATACCAGTTTCAAAAAACCAATCAAATAACTCATGTGGTAAGATTAGTAACAATTTCAAAAGCAACAATACAACCAGTATCCAATTAAACCCTAAATTGAAGACGATAAAAAACGAATCTGAAATTGCAATCATCAGATACTACTAACACGATCTGAAGTCTATTAAGCAATTTGAAAGGACTCAATTAAGTCGATAGAATTGCTTTTAGAGCACGTAATCAAGAAGAATACTCACCGGTAATAGCGGGGGAACCAATATCTCCGTCCTGATTCGATACGATCAGGTTAAGAAGAGATGATATTTGAAAAGTAGGGTGGACTTGGTAAAGAATTCTAGGAGATTGCTATTATAAATGTGATTGCGGGAAAATCATACATTCTTGACAAGAAAATACCTAGTCGGACAGGTATATGAGTTAATTCCAGACGGTTTGAAATGTTAATATGTAAAATTGCAAATATATATTATATATGCACGTCAATATCAATAATTCTAATATGAAACCCTCTATTAACATATCGAATAATCGAATTTGAAACCCTGATATTACCAATTGAAAGCCGTTTTTTAAACCATGGATTTAAGAAAACCAAGTTATATCTGCCAGCCCAAGTTCAGCTTCAAGAGGTAAAATTAAAAGATCCAACAACTTTGTTAGATACAATTATAGAACCAGTATCAATCTAGTAGAGAATCTTGAGAACTAAAACTGATCACTATAGCATATGAGCATCAACCTTCCGATAATATGGAATTCACCAAGTAATAAGCATAAGTTACTCGGACACCACAACACTTTCATTGATACTTATGATCTGTAACACTTTAGAACGGACATGCAACAACCAAGAGAGAAAACTAGGTGGATTATGCGAGCCTGAAGTTCAAACATTCGGGTTTGGGAGCACAGATCAACTCAAATTCTAGACTAATTTGCTGAAACATTTCTTATCTTGATTGAACAAGTGAATTAGAATTTGGCAAAAGATCAATCAAATGGTAATGCGATCAAGCCATGATTCTTGACAATAAACTGGTATCTAAAAGTCCCGAATCTAACCTTTAATTGGGCGTTCGTCTCCACGCATCAAATACCAGTTTCAAAAAACCAATCAAATAACTCATGTGGTAAGATTAGTAACAATTTCAAAAGCAACAATACAACCAGTATCCAATTAAACCCTAAATTGAAGACGATAAAAAACGAATCTGAAATTGCAATCATCAGATACTACTAACACGATCTGAAGTCTATTAAGCAATTTGAAAGGACTCAATTAAGTCGATAGAATTGCTTTTAGAGCACGTAATCAAGAAGAATACTCACCGGTAATAGCGGGGGAACCAATATCTCCGTCCTGATTCGATACGATCAGGTTAAGAAGAGATGATATTTGAAAAGTATGGTGGACTTGGTAAAGAATTCTAGGAGATTGCTATTATAAATGTGATTGCGGGAAAATCATACATTCTTGACAAGAAAATACCTAGTCGGACAGGTATATGAGTTAATTCCAGACGGTTTGAAATGTTAATATGTAAAATTGCAAATATATATTATATATGCACGTCAATATCAATAATTCTAATATGAAACCCTCTATTAACATATCGAATAATCGAATTTGAAACCCTGATATTACCAATTGAAAGCCGTTTTTTAAACCATGGATTTAAGAAAACCAAGTTATATCTGCCAGCCCAAGTTCAGCTTCAAGAGGTAAAATTAAAAGATCCAACAACTTTGTTAGATACAATTATAGAACCAGTATCAATCTAGTAGAGAATCTTGAGAACTAAAACTGATCACTATAGCATATGAGCATCAACCTTCCGATAATATGGAATTCACCAAGTAATAAGCATAAGTTACTCGGACACCACAACACTTTCATTGATACTTATGATCTGTAACACTTTAGAACGGACATGCAACAACCAAGAGAGAAAACTAGGTGGATTATGCGAGCCTGAAGTTCAAACATTCGGGTTTGGGAGCACAGATCAACTCAAATTCTAGACTAATTTGCTGAAACATTTCTTATCTTGATTGAACAAGTGAATTAGAATTTGGCAAAAGATCAATCAAATGGTAATGCGATCAAGCCATGATTCTTGACAATAAACTGGTATCTAAAAGTCCCGAATCTAACCTTTAATTGGGCGTTCGTCTCCACGCATCAAATACCAGTTTCAAAAAACCAATCAAATAACTCATGTGGTAAGATTAGTAACAATTTCAAAAGCAACAATACAACCAGTATCCAATTAAACCCTAAATTGAAGACGATAAAAAACGAATCTGAAATTGCAATCATCAGATACTACTAACACGATCTGAAGTCTATTAAGCAATTTGAAAGGACTCAATTAAGTCGATAGAATTGCTTTTAGAGCACGTAATCAAGAAGAATACTCACCGGTAATAGCGGGGGAACCAATATCTCCGTCCTGATTCGATACGATCAGGTTAAGAAGAGATGATATTTGAAAAGTAGGGTGGACTTGGTAAAGAATTCTAGGAGATTGCTATTATAAATGTGATTGCGGGAAAATCATACATTCTTGACAAGAAAATACCTAGTCGGACAGGTATATGAGTTAATTCCAGACGGTTTGAAATGTTAATATGTAAAATTGCAAATATATATTATATATGCACGTCAATATCAATAATTCTAATATGAAACCCTCTATTAACATATCGAATAATCGAATTTGAAACCCTGATATTACCAATTGAAAGCCGTTTTTTAAACCATGGATTTAAGAAAACCAAGTTATATCTGCCAGCCCAAGTTCAGCTTCAAGAGGTAAAATTAAAAGATCCAACAACTTTGTTAGATACAATTATAGAACCAGTATCAATCTAGTAGAGAATCTTGAGAACTAAAACTGATCACTATAGCATATGAGCATCAACCTTCCGATAATATGGAATTCACCAAGTAATAAGCATAAGTTACTCGGACACCACAACACTTTCATTGATACTTATGATCTGTAACACTTTAGAACGGACATGCAACAACCAAGAGAGAAAACTAGGTGGATTATGCGAGCCTGAAGTTCAAACATTCGGGTTTGGGAGCACAGATCAACTCAAATTCTAGACTAATTTGCTGAAACATTTCTTATCTTGATTGAACAAGTGAATTAGAATTTGGCAAAAGATCAATCAAATGGTAATGCGATCAAGCCATGATTCTTGACAATAAACTGGTATCTAAAAGTCCCGAATCTAACCTTTAATTGGGCGTTCGTCTCCACGCATCAAATACCAGTTTCAAAAAACCAATCAAATAACTCATGTGGTAAGATTAGTAACAATTTCAAAAGCAACAATACAACCAGTATCCAATTAAACCCTAAATTGAAGACGATAAAAAACGAATCTGAAATTGCAATCATCAGATACTACTAACACGATCTGAAGTCTATTAAGCAATTTGAAAGGACTCAATTAAGTCGATAGAATTGCTTTTAGAGCACGTAATCAAGAAGAATACTCACCGGTAATAGCGGGGGAACCAATATCTCCGTCCTGATTCGATACGATCAGGTTAAGAAGAGATGATATTTGAAAAGTAGGGTGGACTTGGTAAAGAATTCTAGGAGATTGCTATTATAAATGTGATTGCGGGAAAATCATACATTCTTGACAAGAAAATACCTAGTCGGACAGGTATATGAGTTAATTCCAGACGGTTTGAAATGTTAATATGTAAAATTGCAAATATATATTATATATACACGTCAATATCAATAATTCTAATATGAAACCCTCTATTAACATATCGAATAATCGAATTTGAAACCCTGATATTACCAATTGAAAGCCGTTTTTTAAACCATGGATTTAAGAAAACCAAGTTATATCTGCCAGCCCAAGTTCAGCTTCAAGAGGTAAAATTAAAAGATCCAACAACTTTGTTAGATACAATTATAGAACCAGTATCAATCTAGTAGAGAATCTTGAGAACTAAAACTGATCACTATAGCATATGAGCATCAACCTTCCGATAATATGGAATTCACCAAGTAATAAGCATAAGTTACTCGGACACCACAACACTTTCATTGATACTTATGATCTGTAACACTTTAGAACGGACATGCAACAACCAAGAGAGAAAACTAGGTGGATTATGCGAGCCTGAAGTTCAAACATTCGGGTTTGGGAGCACAGATCAACTCAAATTCTAGACTAATTTGCTGAAACATTTCTTATCTTGATTGAACAAGTGAATTAGAATTTGGCAAAAGATCAATCAAATGGTAATGCGATCAAGCCATGATTCTTGACAATAAACTGGTATCTAAAAGTCCCGAATCTAACCTTTAATTGGGCGTTCGTCTCCACGCATCAAATACCAGTTTCAAAAAACCAATCAAATAACTCATGTGGTAAGATTAGTAACAATTTCAAAAGCAACAATACAACCAGTATCCAATTAAACCCTAAATTGAAGACGATAAAAAACGAATCTGAAATTGCAATCATCAGATACTACTAACACGATCTGAAGTCTATTAAGCAATTTGAAAGGACTCAATTAAGTCGATAGAATTGCTTTTAGAGCACGTAATCAAGAAGAATACTCACCGGTAATAGCGGGGGAACCAATATCTCCGTCCTGATTCGATACGATCAGGTTAAGAAGAGATGATATTTGAAAAGTAGGGTGGACTTGGTAAAGAATTCTAGGAGATTGCTATTATAAATGTGATTGCGGGAAAATCATACATTCTTGACAAGAAAATACCTAGTCGGACAGGTATATGAGTTAATTCCAGACGGTTTGAAATGTTAATATGTAAAATTGCAAATATATATTATATATGCACGTCAATATCAATAATTCTAATATGAAACCCTCTATTAACATATCGAATAATCGAATTTGAAACCCTGATATTACCAATTGAAAGCCGTTTTTTAAACCATGGATTTAAGAAAACCAAGTTATATCTGCCAGCCCAAGTTCAGCTTCAAGAGGTAAAATTAAAAGATCCAACAACTTTGTTAGATACAATTATAGAACCAGTATCAATCTAGTAGAGAATCTTGAGAACTAAAACTGATCACTATAGCATATGAGCATCAACCTTCCGATAATATGGAATTCACCAAGTAATAAGCATAAGTTACTCGGACACCACAACACTTTCATTGATACTTATGATCTGTAACACTTTAGAACGGACATGCAACAACCAAGAGAGAAAACTAGGTGGATTATGCGAGCCTGAAGTTCAAACATTCGGGTTTGGGAGCACAGATCAACTCAAATTCTAGACTAATTTGCTGAAACATTTCTTATCTTGATTGAACAAGTGAATTAGAATTTGGCAAAAGATCAATCAAATGGTAATGCGATCAAGCCATGATTCTTGACAATAAACTGGTATCTAAAAGTCCCGAATCTAACCTTTAATTGGGCGTTCGTCTCCACGCATCAAATACCAGTTTCAAAAAACCAATCAAATAACTCATGTGGTAAGATTAGTAACAATTTCAAAAGCAACAATACAACCAGTATCCAATTAAACCCTAAATTGAAGACGATAAAAAACGAATCTGAAATTGCAATCATCAGATACTACTAACACGATCTGAAGTCTATTAAGCAATTTGAAAGGACTCAATTAAGTCGATAGAATTGCTTTTAGAGCACGTAATCAAGAAGAATACTCACCGGTAATAGCGGGGGAACCAATATCTCCGTCCTGATTCGATACGATCAGGTTAAGAAGAGATGATATTTGAAAAGTAGGGTGGACTTGGTAAAGAATTCTAGGAGATTGCTATTATAAATGTGATTGCGGGAAAATCATACATTCTTGACAAGAAAATACCTAGTCGGACAGGTATATGAGTTAATTCCAGACGGTTTGAAATGTTAATATGTAAAATTGCAAATATATATTATATATACACGTCAATATCAATAATTCTAATATGAAACCCTCTATTAACATATCGAATAATCGAATTTGAAACCCTGATATTACCAATTGAAAGCCGTTTTTTAAACCATGGATTTAAGAAAACCAAGTTATATCTGCCAGCCCAAGTTCAGCTTCAAGAGGTAAAATTAAAAGATCCAACAACTTTGTTAGATACAATTATAGAACCAGTATCAATCTAGTAGAGAATCTTGAGAACTAAAACTGATCACTATAGCATATGAGCATCAACCTTCCGATAATATGGAATTCACCAAGTAATAAGCATAAGTTACTCGGACACCACAACACTTTCATTGATACTTATGATCTGTAACACTTTAGAACGGACATGCAACAACCAAGAGAGAAAACTAGGTGGATTATGCGAGCCTGAAGTTCAAACATTCGGGTTTGGGAGCACAGATCAACTCAAATTCTAGACTAATTTGCTGAAACATTTCTTATCTTGATTGAACAAGTGAATTAGAATTTGGCAAAAGATCAATCAAATGGTAATGCGATCAAGCCATGATTCTTGACAATAAACTGGTATCTAAAAGTCCCGAATCTAACCTTTAATTGGGCGTTCGTCTCCACGCATCAAATACCAGTTTCAAAAAACCAATCAAATAACTCATGTGGTAAGATTAGTAACAATTTCAAAAGCAACAATACAACCAGTATCCAATTAAACCCTAAATTGAAGACGATAAAAAACGAATCTGAAATTGCAATCATCAGATACTACTAACACGATCTGAAGTCTATTAAGCAATTTGAAAGGACTCAATTAAGTCGATAGAATTTGCTTTTAGAGCACGTAATCAAGAAGAATACTCACCGGTAATAGCGGGGGAACCAATATCTCCGTCCTGATTCGATACGATCAGGTTAAGAAGAGATGATATTTGAAAAGTAGGGTGGACTTGGTAAAGAATTCTAGGAGATTGCTATTATAAATGTGATTGCGGGAAAATCATACATTCTTGACAAGAAAATACCTAGTCGGACAGGTATATGAGTTAATTCCAGACGGTTTGAAATGGTAATATGTAAAATTGCAAATATATATTATATATGCACGTCAATATCAATAATTCTAATATGAAACCCTCTATTAACATATCGAATAATCGAATTTGAAACCCTGATATTACCAATTGAAAGCCGTTTTTTAAACCATGGATTTAAGAAAACCAAGTTATATCTGCCAGCCCAAGTTCAGCTTCAAGAGGTAAAATTAAAAGATCCAACAACTTTGTTAGATACAATTATAGAACCAGTATCAATCTAGTAGAGAATCTTGAGAACTAAAACTGATCACTATAGCATATGAGCATCAACATTCCGATAATATGGAATTCACCAAGTAATAAGCATAAGTTACTCGGACACCACAACACTTTCATTGATACTTATGATCTGTAACACTTTAGAACGGACATGCAACAACCAAAAGAGAAAACTAGGTGGATTATGCGAGCCTGAAGTTCAAACATTCGGGTTTGGGAGCACAGATCAACTCAAATTCTAGACTAATTTGCTGAAACATTTCTTATCTTGATTGAACAAGTGAATTAGAATTTGGCAAAAGATCAATCAAATGGTAATGCGATCAAGCCATGATTCTTGACAATAAACTGGTATCTAAAAGTCCCGAATCTAACCTTTAATTGGGCGTTCGTCTCCACGCATCAAATACCAGTTTCAAAAAACCAATCAAATAACTCATGTGGTAAGATTAGTAACAATTTCAAAAGCAACAATACAACCAGTATCCAATTAAACCCTAAATTGAAGACGATAAAAAACGAATCTGAAATTGCAATCAGCAGATACTACTAACACGATCTGAAGTCTATTAAGCAATTTGAAAGGACTCAATAAAGTCGATAGAATTTGCTTTTAGAGCACGTAATCAAGAAGAATACTCACCGGTAATAGCGGGGGAACCAATATCTCCGTCCTGATTCGATACGATCAGGCTAAGAAGAGATGATATTTGAAAATTAGGGTGGACTTGGTAAAGAATTCAAGGAGATTACTATTATAAATGTGATTGCGGGAAAATCATACATTCTTGACAAGAAAATACCTAGTCGGACAGGTATCTGAGTTAATTCCAGAAGGTTTGAAATGTTAATATGTAAAATTGCAAATATATATTATATATACACGTCAATATCAATAATTCTAATATGAAACCCTCTATTAACATATCGAATAATCGAATTTGAAACCCTGATATTACCAATTGAAAGCCGTTTTTTAAACCATGGATTTAAGAAAACCAAGTTATATCTGCCAGCCCAAGTTCAGCTTCAAGAGGTAAAATTAAAAGATCCAACAACTTTGTTAGATACAATTATAGAACCAGTATCAATCTAGTAGAGAATCTTGAGAACTAAAACTGATCACTATAGCATATGAGCATCAACCTTCCGATAATATGGAATTCACCAAGTAATAAGCATAAGTTACTCGGACACCACAACACTTTCATTGATACTTATGATCTGTAACACTTTAGAACGGACATGCAACAACCAAGAGAGAAAACTAGGTGGATTATGCGAGCCTGAAGTTCAAACATTCGGGTTTGGGAGCACAGATCAACTCAAATTCTAGACTAATTTGCTGAAACATTTCTTATCTTGATTGAACAAGTGAATTAGAATTTGGCAAAAGATCAATCAAATGGTAATGCGATCAAGCCATGATTCTTGACAATAAACTGGTATCTAAAAGTCCCGAATCTAACCTTTAATTGGGCGTTCGTCTCCACGCATCAAATACCAGTTTCAAAAAACCAATCAAATAACTCATGTGGTAAGATTATTAACAATTTCAAAAGCAACAATACAACCAGTATCCAATTAAACCCTAAATTGAAGACGATAAAAAACGAATCTGAAACTGCAATCATCAGATACTACTAACACGATCTGAAGTCTATTAAGCAATTTGAAAGGACTCAATTAAGTCGATAGAATTGCTTTTAGAGCACGTAATCAAGAAGAATACTCACCGGTAATAGCGGAGGAACCAATATCTCCGTCCTGATTCGATACGATCAGGTTAAGAAGAGATGATATTTGAAAAGTAGGGTGGACTTGGTAAAGAATTCTAGGAGATTGCTATTATAAATGTGATTGCGGGAAAATCATACATTCTTGACAAGAAAATACCTAGTCGGACAGGTATATGAGTTAATTCCAGACGGTTTGAAATGTTAATATGTAAAATTGCAAATATATATTATATATACACGTCAATATCAATAATTCTAATATGAAACCCTCTATTAACATATCGAATAATCGAATTTGAAACCCTGATATTACCAATTGAAAGCCGTTTTTTAAACCATGGATTTAAGAAAACCAAGTTATATCTGCCAGCCCAAGTTCAGCTTCAAGAGGTAAAATTAAAAGATCCAACAACTTTGTTAGATACAATTATAGAACCAGTATCAATCTAGTAGAGAATCTTGAGAACTAAAACTGATCACTATAGCATATGAGCATCAACCTTCCGATAATATGGAATTCACCAAGTAATAAGCATAAGTTACTCGGACACCACAACACTTTCATTGATACTTATGATCTGTAACACTTTAGAACGGACATGCAACAACCAAGAGAGAAAACTAGGTGGATTATGCGAGCCTGAAGTTCAAACATTCGGGTTTGGGAGCACAGATCAACTCAAATTCTAGACTAATTTGCTGAAACATTTCTTATCTTGATTGAACAAGTGAATTAGAATTTGGCAAAAGATCAATCAAATGGTAATGCGATCAAGCCATGATTCTTCACAATAAACTGGTATCTAAAAGTCCCGAATCTAACCTTTAATTGGGCGTTCGTCTCCACGCATCAAATACCAGTTTCAAAAAACCAATCAAATAACTCATGTGGTAAGATTAGTAACAATTTCAAAAGCAACAATACAACCAGTATCCAATTAAACCCTAAATTGAAGACGATAAAAAACGAATCTGAAATTGCAATCATCAGATACTACTAACACGATCTGAAGTCTATTAAGCAATTTGAAAGGACTCAATTAAGTCGATAGAATTGCTTTTAGAGCACGTAATCAAGAAGAATACTCACCGGTAATAGCGGGGAAACCAATATCTCCGTCCTGATTCGATAAGATCAGGTTAAGAAGAGATGATATTTGAAAAGTATGGTGGACTTGGTAAAGAATTCTAGGAGATTGCTATTATAAATGTGATTGCGGGAAAATCATACATTCTTGACAAGAAAATACCTAGTCGGACAGGTATATGAGTTAATTCCAGACGGTTTGAAATGTTAATATGTAAAATTGCAAATATATATTATATATACACGTCAATATCAATAATTCTAATATGAAACCCTCTATTAACATATCGAATAATCGAATTTGAAACCCTGATATTACCAATTGAAAGCCGTTTTTTAAACCATGGATTTAAGAAAACCAAGTTATATCTGCCAGCCCAAGTTCAGCTTCAAGAGGTAAAATTAAAAGATCCAACAACTTTGTTAGATACAATTATAGAACCAGTATCAATCTAGTAGAGAATCTTGAGAACTAAAACTGATCACTATAGCATATGAGCATCAACCTTCCGATAATATGGAATTCACCAAGTAATAAGCATAAGTTACTCGGACACCACAACACTTTCATTGATACTTATGATCTGTAACACTTTAGAACGGACATGCAACAACCAAGAGAGAAAACTAGGTGGATTATGCGAGCCTGAAGTTCAAACATTCGGGTTTGGGAGCACAGATCAACTCAAATTCTAGACTAATTTGCTGAAACATTTCTTATCTTGATTGAACAAGTGAATTAGAATTTGGCAAAAGATCAATCAAATGGTAATGCGATCAAGCCATGATTCTTCACAATAAACTGGTATCTAAAAGTCCCGAATCTAACCTTTAATTGGGCGTTCGTCTCCACGCATCAAATACCAGTTTCAAAAAACCAATCAGATAACTCATGTGGTAAGATTAGTAACAATTTCAAAAGCAACAATACAACCAGTATCCAATTAAACCCTAAATTGAAGACGATAAAAAACGAATCTGAAATTGCAATCATCAGATACTACTAACACGATCTGAAGTCTATTAAGCAATTTGAAAGGACTCAATTAAGTCGATAGAATTTCTTTTAGAGCACGTAATCAAGAAGAATACTCACCGGTAATAGCGGGGGAACCAATATCTCCGTCCTGATTCGATACGATCAGGTTAAGAAGAGATGATATTTGAAAAGAAGGGTGGACTTGGTAAAGAATTCTAGGAGATTGCTATTATAAATGTGATTGCGGGAAAATCATACATTCTTGACAAGAAAATACCTAGTCGGACACGTATATGAGTTAATTCCAGACGGTTTGAAAGGTTAATATGTAAAATTGCAAATATATATTATATATAAACGTCAATATCAATAATTCTAATATGAAACCCTCTATTAACATATCGAATAATCGAATTTGAAACCCTGATATTACCAATTAAAAGCCGTTTTTTAAACCATGGATTTAAGAAAACCAAGTTATATCTGCCAGCCCAAGTTCAGCTTCAAGAGGTAAAATTAAAAGATCCAACAACTTTGTTAGTTACAATTATTGAACCAGTATCAATCTAGTAGAGAATCTTGAGAACTAAAACTGATCACTATAGCATATGAGCATCAACCTTCCGATAATATGGAATTCACCAAGTAATAAGCATAAGTTACTCGGACACCACAACACTTTCATTGATACTTATGATCTGTAACACTTTAGAACGGACATGCAACAACCAAGAGAGAAAACTAGGTGGATTATGCGAGCCTGAAGTTCAAACATTCGGGTTTGGGAGCACAGATCAACTCAAATTCTAGACTAATTTGCTGAAACATTTCTTATCTTGATTGAACAAGTGATTTAGAATTTGGCAAAAGATCAATCAAATGGTAATGCGATCAAGCCATGATTCTTGACAATAAACTGGTATCTAAAAGTCTCGAATCTAACCTTTAATTGGGCGTTCGTCTCCACGCATCAAATACCAGTTTCAAAAACCAATCAAATAACTCATGTGGTAAGATTAGTAACAATTTCAAAAGCAACAATACAACCAGTATCCAATTAAACCCTAAATTGAAGACGATAAAAAACGAATCTGAAATTGCAATCATCAGATACTACTAACACGATATGAAGTCTATTAAGCAATTTGAAAGGACTCAATTAAGTCGATAGAAATGCTTTTAGAGGACGTAATCAAGAAGAATACTCACCGGTAATAGCGGGGGAACCAATATCTCCGTCCTGATTCGATACGATCAGGTTAAGAAGAGATGATATTTGAAAAGTAGGGTGGACTTGGTAAAGAATTCTAGGAGATTTCTATTATAAATGTGATTGCGGGAAAATCATACATTCTTGACAAGAAAATACCTAGTCGGACAGGTATATGAGTTAATTCCAGACGGTTTGAAATGTTAATATGTAAAATTGCAAATATATATTATATATACACGTCAATATCAATAATTCTAATATGAAACCCTCTATTAACATATCGAATAATCGAATTTGAAACCCTGATATTACCAATTGAAAGCCGTTTTTTAAACCATGGTTTTAAGAAAACCAAGTTATATCTGCCAGCCCAAGTTCAGCTTCAAGAGGTAAAATTAAAAGATCCAACAACTTTGTTAGATACAATTATAGAACCAGTATCAATCTAGTAGAGAATCTTGAGAACTAAAACTGATCACTATAGCATATGAGCATCAACCTTCCGATAATATGGAATTCACCAAGTAATAAGCATAAGTTACTCGGACACCACAACACTTTCATTGATACTTATGATCTGTAACACTTTAGAACGGACATGCAACAACCAAGAGAGAAAACTAGGTGGATTATGCGAGCCTGAAGTTCAAACATTCGGGTTTGGGAGCACAGATCAACTCAAATTCTAGACTAATTTGCTGAAACATTTCTTATCTTGATTGAACAAGTGAATTAGAATTTGGCAAAAGATCAATCAAATGGTAATGCGATCAAGCCATGATTCTTGACAATAAACTGGTATCTAAAAGTCCCGAATCTAACCTTTAATTGGGCGTTCGTCTCCACGCATCAAATACCAGTTTCAAAAAACCAATCAGATAACTCATGTGGTAAGATTAGTAACAATTTCAAAAGCAACAATACAACCAGTATCCAATTAAACCCTAAATTGAAGACGATAAAAAACGAATCTGAAATTGCAATCATCAGATACTACTAACACGATCTGAAGTCTATTAAGCAATTTGAAAGGACTCAATGAAGTCGATAGAATTGGTTTTAGAGCACGTAATCAAGAAGAATACTCACCGGTAATAGCGGGGGAACCAATATCTCCGTCCTGATTCGATACGATCAGGTTAAGAAGAGATGATATTTGAAAAGTAGGGTGGACTTGGTAAAGAATTCTAGGAGATTGCTATTATAAATGTGATTGCGGGAAAATCATACATTCTTGACAAGAAAATACCTAGTCGGACAGGTATATGAGTTAATTCCAGACGGTTTGAAATGATAATATGTAAAATTGCAAATATATATTATATATACACGTCAATATCAATAATTCTAATATGAAACCCTCTATTAACATATCGAATAATCGAATTTGAAACCCTGATTTTACCAATTGAAAGCCGTAAATTGAAGCACGTTCGAATAGCATAGAACCATAGAAGTGAGAGAACTGATAAGAAGAACGAACACTAGAACTGTTGATTATATCAACAAATTATGGGTTGAAATCTAATAACCATAATCATAATTCAATCAATCACAATATAAACAAGAACATCAAATTAGTAAAACTTACTTGTGGGAATTGAAACTTCATACGAATACGATGATGTCAAGATCGATTCCCGTTATGATACCATGATCTTGATGGAAAGATTTTGTGAGAATAATTATGTTGCTCATAAGAGAATTGGGAGAAAGAATTATAAGATACTTATGTTCTCAACTTCATATATTTCTCATATATATATACATATCTCACATATTAAAGGTATCTAACGGTAATCATAATTGCCCCTCAACTTATCACTATTTACAATTACTTCCATCAAGTAAATGTAGGGGCTGTTTATGTCATATTAGTATACTTAATTCATATTTATAAAATGGTCATAAGACCACAATTATGTGGATAATTTCCAACATTCTACCACTTGGCTGAGTAACCATTCATGATGAGTAATCATAAGTTTGGCCAAAATAGTACCCATATAATTTAATGTCAAAGTCTTAGCAAAATGATACAGTCATTCGTGCCATTTTCAACACAAAGACCCCCATCAATCATACCAAAACATCAACAAAAAAATTAAATATAAAACCAAAATAACTGAAATAAACCCTTAATGTACAATATTGATTTGTACAAATTTGTCTATATTTCATAAGGTGCACGAGTATTATTATATATAGACAAATAATTTATAGACAAATTATGAGTATAATCACATGCATATATTATGGTACCAAATTTAGTGACAATTTAAATTACATCAAAGAGGGTTTACAAGCATTTTAGATGTAATAATATACTCAATACAAATATGTTGTCTTTCACTTGTTCTCGCATGAAAGATAATTGAGTTGATAAGAGCTTAAATGGCCTTGAATTAAAGTTTGTAATTTGAGTCTAATGAATCTTTTAGTAGCATTATTTTGGCAGATAACATAATACCATGCCACAAATCATCTTTAAAGTTTTTCTTATGACTCCCCAATATATACGGCCTTTAGCTAGCATGAAATAACATTCCCATGTTGATTTCTTATCATCATTGCTTAAACTAAATTAGAATAGCTTGCAACTTATAAGCTTTCATTAATGAGCATGCATAAACACTCCCACTCATCTTGAGATATGTATATTTAATAGTTTAATGCTAATGTTAAATATTCAAGTATAAGAAATCAAGTTAAAGATATTAAATAGGAATCTCACATAATGAAACTATTGTGAACACTAAAACAATTGATTAGTAATAAGTCTCTTAAATTGATTACTTTTCGTTGATACTCATAATCAATAAGACTTAGAATAAAAAAATAATAATAGATTAACTTATTTATCACCATTAAAATAAGTTATTAATAAGTCTTATAATATTTATAACTTTTCGTTGGTACTTGTTGTCAATAAGACTTAGATTGAACATCGGTAACATTAATCATTCGTATTTATTACATGTCATCATTTACAATGTTGGTAACAAGTCTTTATTAATATAGATAACGTTCCGTTGGTACTTGTTAATAAAACTTTATATCAACTCCGTTAAGGTAGATAATATAATCATCAAAGTTAGTAGGCTTTCATTATCAAAAATATTAAGAGAAGTATCATTTTATGAGTGTCACACCCCCAAATTTCAACTAACGAAATCATACCGTTTAGGGCGAGACAAACCAGGATCTCAGGCATTAGACATAACGAAAGACCTCTATATGTTTTTCAAACATAAATTTGGTCTCAATTGTAATTTCAAAGCTTTAACGTTGCGGAAGCGTTTGAAAAATCAAAACAAACATAACAGTTGCAAAATTGTAAATTACAAAATTCAATGTCTTAAATAACCAAATCCAAAACACTTGAATTGAAATTTATGCATGAGACTCAACATCCTGGTCCCTGCTCGTCCTTACTTGTGCTTTAGTGTCATGAGAAAACATGCAAATAAAGTCAACACAAAGGTTGGTGCATACACAGGTTTGAATGAATAATCACAAATGTTTGAACAACTGTTTGAAATGTAATGTTTGCAGATAACATAATCACACATTGCATAGTCATGATGGCTAGTCATTATACTATTTACATAAGCGGTCGACACCGAAGCTGACTGTTTGAATGAATGTTTGCCTTTCCACTATTGTCTAGCACAAACAATAGTAATGTTTGAATTGTCTAGTTAAACACCTGCGTAGACCTACAATCTACCAAGTGAGGTTTGTCAAACCCAATAAATCTATCTTCAACTACCACGCTTTGCACTACGACAAACTAAACGGTTCGATATGTAAGGACTTTTAATGCTATGTTCGCACTTATAGTAAATAGATAACTCATGTAAGTGATATGTATATAAAAGCTTTTGTTTGCACATGTTTTTTCCCCCAAAACAGTAAAAGTAAAAAGGGGTCGTGTACGCACCTTAGAATGCGAATCGAATGATCAATTGTTTGTGAATTCGCGTAGACAACCTATTACGGAGAATCTGTTTTATTACAATAACGTTGTGTTATTCAGAATGTCCAAAATCGTGTTTGTGGTCACATGCGTGTCAACACACGTATATTAGGTTGTTTGAAGTGTTCATACGAAAGTACACATGGTTTTCGAATTCGTTTATTTAAATCGTATAAGCATATACAACTTCGTTTAAACACACGTTCTTATACGCGATTATGATTTCGGGTCAAAATATAAATTTTGTCATTTTGTTTTGTTTGGAATTAAATTCTGGTTCCAACGCAATTCGAACGGGTTAAACCGGAGTTAAAACGAGCGAGTTATGACCAAAATACTAAAAATAGTGTTTTTATACAAAACCAGTGGCCCCCGGGTTCGAACCTGTGACCTGCCACACACAACACACGCATATTACCATCTCAGCCCGCTAGGGTTTCGTAATATGAATTCCAGATTAATTGTTTTAAACATTAAATGTTCGGTTCCCCCTTGTTTGACTAACTGAACCCAATGGCTCCAAATTGACATGCGATTCGAATCTGATCGATCTTCAAACCATAGGGGTTTTGTTCCAGGGACCTAACCGACCCTAGAGATGGTTTTAATTCTATAAATAATTAACTCACGACTATGTATTCGGTTGTACATAGTCTTGAGCTTGAGTTTCAAAACCCACCATTCAATTTATTCAAATTCATTCATGTTAATATGAAAAAATCATTTGATTTTCATTAAACCAAAGATTTCGAAACTATCTATATGGTTTAATTTGAATAACAAGTTTGTTTTGGTTGAAACCCCCAAAACGATTTTAACTCAAATACCCACAATTGGTTTGCATCAAATTCGATATTGTTTAAAATAATTGTCATAGGGTTTTTGTTAGTCGGACCTTTACAAATCTATTGGTATAAAATAATTGGATTTTTAAACTCATTTTAATAGAAACCCCCGATTCTTTCTATCTCAAGAACCCTAGAATATGAAATCCTTCAATTCGTTGTTGTTGTATAAAATTAAAATAAGGTTTTCAGTACAAAGGGAATTCCGAAACTTTCTGTAACATTTGATTTGATTTTTGAATTCATGGTTAAAAACCCCCAACTCGTTCTTGTTCAAGAACCCTAGAATCTAAAATCGTATAATTTGATATTAGAACTCATAATTATCATAGGGCTATGCTTAGTCGGCCATTTTAGGATGTGCAGAAGTGAATGTTTACCTGATTTGATGTCCAATTGAAGTAGTTGTACTATATGCTTGAGTTCGGCCATCCCTCGATCAAAATCTTCTGTCCGCAACTCTTGGGATCTAATTGTTGTTTGCAGAAGCTTCTAATGATGCTGATTAGAGTGTTTAGATGTTCAATTTTGTGAATTATGGTCGGATTATACGAATTTGATAATAATTAGAGACGGTTTCGACTTTTGAGTTAATTTTGGATTTAATTTGATGTTTAATGGATTCAATAACTCATGATAATCATTAATCATCATTATTGTGACTTTATTGAAAGATTAATTCGATTAATTACAATGATTTAATATGAAATTAGAATTTCATCATGGTAACACACGAATTTTGACTCTCAAAAGTCAAAATCCCTAGTTTATTGGTGTTACAAGTTTGATCCTTGTAGTTTTAACATTTCTAGACTCGTTTTGTTAAATTCCAGTCCCTCTGGTTTGATTTTGTATGATTTCATGTGATTTTTGTTAACTTTTAGTTAACGGGGTTAACCCGAAATGTCGGATTGTCACAATGAGAGAACTAGTAAATGATGCAATAAGTCATTACAAGAGGTGTAATATGAGGTAAAATCAAAGAGTCTCTCTCCTACGATGACTTGAGCGTAGCCTATGCCGAGTTTGACTTCACCTACAGCTTCGTCTCGTCGAGAAACTCAGTTTTCATATATTATGGATTCTGTAACTCTTCCTCTAGCTCAAGATATACGTTTCCGAAGTTCTGAGCTTTTCTCGACAGTTTTTGATCCATCTGTGCGTTAACACCCCCGGGCATCCATCTAATGTGTTTTTACCTGCAATTCACAATTGTATCTCAAAGTATCATCGTTCCACATAAAATGCACATAAAAACGCAACTTTAAACTGTTAAAGCACCTGAAAATCAAACACACATCATCTCCCGCCTCTTGTACCTTTTGCAAGTCATAATATTGCAATTCATGTATAGATTTAAGTGATGTTCTACTTGAGTGATGGCTTCGCTTTGGCTATGACCATCATTCAAGTATTATGAACATATAAAGGAAAAACAATGAGACACATAAATACAACACATTTCCTTTGGGTAGAAATGTAATATTCATGTAACTTAGCCTATAATTCATCATGTGCATTATTAAACAACTAGCCTTTAGGTTCATTATTTGACAATACACACAATTGCATAAAATGGTTACATTAAAACTCAATGTCAAGTCAAATAATACGACTTTGGTTCAATCATTTAACCTTTCATTAAGTTTACCACTCTTCATTAGTATCAAGATGCAACAATAATTGCTATGATACAAATGAAGTTTTAAAATAAAACTAATATTAAAGTTATTACCAAAACAATATGATGGCAACTATCAAATAAACAATTTAAAGAATAAACGTACGAAATAACATTATTCTTCAAACATGAATTTTAAAATTGTTTATCCATGTGATTATTGTTTCATTTGAGAAGTTATGAAAAAATTGAATTAGTAATTCCAATTCGATTCAACAGTATCAATTTTATAAATAGTTGCCGCCATATTTCATGCTTATTCATTTCGTCAATGTTCACAAAATCAATTCCAGATTTTATTTTATTTTATTTTTATTGAATTCATATATTGGCAATTTGATTTCGTTTTCCAAATCATTTATTAAAAATAAATAAATAAATCATGATGAGCAGTTAAGTAATACAAATTTAAATATGTTGTGGCATCACGATAAGCAATTAAACAATTATGTCGGTTACTTCTGAAAGTACATGATTTGGAATTCCAATAATTATGACGGTTCGGTCATGATTTCATTTTGTGGTTACAATTTTATCAATCTTACCGACATGAAAATCGTTAACAGTACGTGTATTGTTAATTTCTTTCAAAATTGAAAAAACGTAGTGTTTGTTTCATTAAGATCATAAAACAAATGAATTGAAGAATTGATTTATTATTAAAGTATATAATCAACATTTCTCTGATACCACATGTTGATTATATCATCAAATTATGGGTACGTTGAAATCTAATAACCCTAATCATAATTCAATCAATCACAATATAAACAAGAACGTCAAATTAGTAAAATCTACTTGTGGGAATTGAAACTTCATACGAATACGATGATGTCATGATCGATTCCCGTTATGATACCATGATCTTGATGGAAAGGTTTTGTGAGAATAATTATGTTGTCAGAGCCAGGAAAGATTTTGTGATATAATCAATAGGAACATCAAAGAAATTCGAAGACTCGAACAACAAAGAAGAGCAAAGTTGAGTTCAAAGTTTAGAGAAATATTTCGATATTCAATGGCTGGATTAGATATTTAAGATGTTTTAGAGAGACATGTTAAGAGTTTAAGGTTGAGAAAAAAATCCTTGATTTGGTCACTTTTTACCTGAAAAAAAAACTGACCGACTAAATATGGTATAACGCCTAGGCCAACTTCCGTCAACTTTGCCGCCTAGACACTGACTAAGCCGACTACCGATTTACCATTCGACTAAAGTCAAATCGACAATGTACTTGAGCAACTACCGCCTAGGACGCTTTTTAAAACATTGTCTAACGCTACTTCAAACGTGACATGGAAATAACTATATTTAGGTTTGAAAAATATAATCCATTTAAAAAACAATTTGTACTTGACTCTTTTTATAAAGATGTCAGGTTTGGATTGATTCATTTAAAAACATGTTAACCCTCTAAGATTTTATAATTGTTATTATTATTTTTATTTATTGAAACATATATTTAGTTGTTTTTCTTTTGATGTTTGTCATAATTTAATTGTTTGATTAACAAATCTTTTTATTTAAAAATATGACTTTAATTTTATTTATACTCACAAATGAATTTATTTAAGATTTTATACTTTATGATTTTGATTTATTTGATTTACGTAATTATACGTTTAGTTATAATAATGTTAATTTTTTCTTAAAATACTACATTAACTATTCGCCACTTATGTACATATACTAAGCACACTATTATTGATGTGATTTCAAGTCAACAACCAACCTACAACATATAAATTCGTTTGATTACTTTATAGAAATGGGTTAAACAAGCCACGTTTAGGCTGAATTGATTTATGTCTTATCCATGTTAAGATAGAAAACTTTGACATGGATGAATATGTGGGTAAAGTTCTGGTTGCAAAATTCAACCCGCCACTAATTAACCCTCTAATCCACAATCCAAACACGACTGACACCCCTAATCAAAACACAAATTGAATTAAACCAAATACCAATTGGCATAGTGATATCCCTATTATTTTTTTAGCAAGAGGTATATAAGTTGGAGTCTCCTTTAAAAAAATTGTTTCGAGTTAAGCCAAGAGTCTTTTAAGTTGTAAGCTTACTTCTGAGCATAGTCTATCCTTTAATATGATATAACGAACTAAAGTGTCTTGACTTTTGATGTTATAAAAAAGGTTGAATTAAGTAGTGAAGATTTTAAAGTTAGTTGTATACAGGGCAATACTAATTTTTTATTCAGTTTAGGTTGAGTTAGGTTGGGTCAGGTTAGGCCAGCTTATGCAATATAATAAAAAGAGAAAACAAATTAATTTAAAAAAATACAATAAAAGAACATAATAATCGTTAGCAATGTATATAGCAACCAAAGTTACTTGAGCGTTACAGTGAGACCATATAACTAAAATCCGTGTGTTACAACATGGTGATACGATTAGAATATATATATATGAAGCTTTGACAGATTGATTATGAATATTAGAAAGTAAATAGAAAACAATATCATGCTTTTTATATTGTGGTAAACAGAATTTTAAAATGTAATTTAATACAAAAAATATATAAGAAAGGTTAAAAGCAACATGTATGGTGTTGGTAACACTAACGTGATTAAAACATAAAAAACGTATTAAATTATGGTAGCTGGGTTATGGAACAAAAATCATTAAGAAAGAAAGTCAGGTTATATACTATAAGAGGAATGAACTCAAAACTTCAAAAACTTTGATATTTACAAAGTTGAGGTGTGAGTTTCGGCTTGGTTATTAAAAACAAAATACATATACCATACGAAATAAACCTTAAACTTTAGAAACTCAAGTGAATTAAAGTGATTTTTTAAAATGTTTTGTGGTAAAACCTAAAAGTTAAGTGTGAAACTTAGAAGTTTTAAAAGTTGAGGGTTAGAAGTGATCAGTGGCATTTGCTACAGATACTTCTAAAAACTAACAAAAAAAAGTTATAATGGAAAAAAATCCTATTATATATTTTACAGGAAAATAACCTCAAAACTTTAGAAACTACGACATTTTATAAATTTGATGAGTGAGTTTTGACTCATTTATGAAAACGGAAACTTAGGTAATAAACAACTATCATTATATTGATGTTTTTCTGTTGGTATATTTTTCATAACACAAGTATATTAACATAGTTTAATATTTGATTACAATGATTGATTCTGACAGCATTACATTTTTTTTTTTTGAACAAAGTCATCGGACCCAACAACCCACGCGCTGCGACCACAGACCGCTACCAACCCCCGGAAACATTTAAAGCCGGGCGTTGGCGAGTGCCGAATCGAGGAACCGTCACACCATCTAGGAGGAAACTCACACTGAGAAAACCCCGTAGCTCACCCGGAACAATTTTTGCTCCAGACGAGACTCGAACCCAAGACCTCCTATTGCTGGTGGTCAAGGAGTACCACTAGGCAATAAGCCCAATGATGACAACATTACATGGGAGGGCTCCGGTCCTCTTTTTGGTGTGTTTGTACTTTCCTAGTAACATGATTGATATTTACAAAACAAAAAGTATGATAGTTAATTTTGGTTAACATGCATTAGGTTTATAAGTAAATTGTGAATTCGAATATCACTTGTATATTTATTCATCTTAATGACAAAGAAATATTTAAAATGTAACCCAAATACGATAAACAAAAGCTAAACTAGTTGATGAGACGTAAGAAAAGTATAAAAAAAAGTAAAACTAGTTGACGTGTTTTAAGAAAGCTGTAAACAAATTAAACGAATCATGAGTTGTTTGTATAAAAAGGCTAGTGTTGTAAATGAGCTTAGCTCAAAGATAATTTGAACTCTTTGATTAAATGTGTTAAACATGTTTACCTAAAAATTAAATGTTTAGCATAAACTAGAAATGATATCCTATAGTGTTTGGATATGTTTTACCTTATGAAATTGTAAATTTTGGTGATTATGAGTTTATGATAAATCATATTTATATAGGTATGACATCACAAGTCGTATGAGTTATGAAAACCATGAAAACACCCGTATAACACATATGTAAGACCCTTGATATTTTTTATGTAACATTACACTCAGATGTTACATGTAGTTACAAATATATATATTTTAAATTGGTTGGTGTTGTTTACGTGGTTTTTTTCATAATTTTCATTGTTTTTTACAACTTAATGTGATTTTCAATTTATGAATTCCATGTATATATATATTTATCAATCCTTGTAAGCATTTTTAAAAAGATCTCAGCTATTCAAAGCCCTCAACCTCTAATCTCAATGGTTCAAAGCCTTTTAAACCTTCTTGAAGCAACAATTCATGGTGATTATGCAACCTCTCTCCTATTAAAAGTCAGTTAGGGATGTTTTCACACACCTTTGGCTAGAAATTTAAAACAGGAATCTGATATACAAACATAAGTGGTTTTAATGCCAACACTTATATATGGTTTCACAAATTTTTGGTTAAAAATTTCAAACGAGTGTTTGAGACAATAGACATGAAACACAATTTTTATTTGATTCCCGTGTTAAAAATGTTTGCAAAAAAAAATCGAACAATAGGGTAGTTAGTTTGTGACATTAAGAAGGATGATTGTTTGAATTCAATTTGTATATAAATGATTATTTTTCTCATGTATGTTATTCAATAACAAATGTGATTATAATACGAGGAGAGCATAATTATATAAGCTTAATATCATATCAATTATCAAGGCAATTGAATTTATTTTATGTTCAATATAATTTACAAATAAATAATTTTATTTTCAATTTTAAGTATAAATTTGTTTATTTTTTAGTTATAATTTTTTTATTTTTATAAAATTTCAGGAAGATGGTACATATAATTCTCATTTCAATAAATATAATCCTCAATTACAACAATCATAATTATTGTTTTTTTTTCTCTATCACTTATAATCATGGAATGTCATGTATTCATTATAAAAAGTATTATGCATTATTGTGTTTTTATGGTTTAAGGGTAACTGATCATTTTTGTTTTAATAAAGTCGATTTTTTTTACCTTACACGTGATATTTAGGGTTATGTTAAACTAAATAGTTTTATTATCTTAAAAAGTGTAATGAGAATCATGAGCCATTAGATTCAACGAATATGATTAAATTAAGTTGTTGCAGAGTATTTTAGTAATAATCATTTTTATTGACTTTTTATTAAGTTTTATACCTTCTTTAAACGATTATACCTTTTACACCTGAGATTATTTTTTGATCGAAAAAATAAAAAAATATAAAAACGAGCATTTTTTGTTTTCAAAATGATTATAATGTTATTATAGAAAAAAACACAAAGACCTCTAAGAACACAATTACCTATTATAAAAACATAAAAAGATGATTATACATAAACGTTTAAGAAAGACACAATGACAATAATTAGATCCAAAAAACTGAAAAAAATTCATTTTATAGCAACACATTACTCATTTTTTAAGTTAAAAAATGCTCTTTTTCTGATACTTTTTTAAAAAAATAACATCGTATGTGAAAGTTATGAACATTTAAAAAGGTGGACGAAAATTGATCATGACTAAATTACCCTTCAACAACTTTCTTTCTAAAATTTTGATTTTTCCTCTCAAATTTGATCTCATAAATCTAATAGTTAACAGTTTTTCTTACACTTTTTAGGAGAAGGTTTTTTATATTGAACAAATTGATCTCATATATTTAGTTAAACTTAACATTCATATTGAACAAATATTGGTTTTTTTATAAATATAAGAGTAAACTTCGTTTTTGCTCCCTGTGGTTTGATCAAAATAACGCTTTTGCTCCAATAGTTTCAAAATGCTCGTTTTGCTCCATAACGTATGCATTCGGTCTCAATCAGCTCCAACCCACTAACACCGTTAATTCTTTCTGTTAAATGGAAGGGTATTTTAGACTTTTTACACTTAAGGACTAATTGTGTCATTTACCTAAATTACTAATATAACAAGATGATAAAACAAAGGACTAAACATGTAATTTACTCAAATACCCTACCCACCCCCTTTTCTTCCCTTAACCAGTCACCACCACCACCACCACCACCGTTGGTGGCATCAGGGGTCGCAAAAAGCCCAGATGAAGCAGCTAAACCACCGCCAATTCCAAGCCCAACAACCACTCCTTTGGTCCTCATCCTATTGATCTGGTTAACCGCCGATTGAAAGATGTTGTACAGCACCCACGCGACGGCGGGAACAATCGGCAACAAAAGCGCTATTCCGCGGTTGTCTCCTTCTGCAATGACGACGATTTGTTGTGCTGCGAAGGCGGGGTCAACCAAGCTCAAGGTGGAGAAGATCGCTCCGGCGATGGCGGTTCCGGTGATTGAGATTGTGGCGGGGTTAGAGGAGGATTTGGGGATGGAGATGAGAGAGATGGGTTTGGTGGGGAGAGGCTTGGAGGGTTTGCCGGAGGTCATGCACTTGGAGCCTAGCATGGCCATGGTGGTGGATACGGTGGCTGCCATCGTTGGTGGTGGTGGTGGACCGGCGAAATCCCAAATCTTTCCGGTTTAGCAAACCTAAAGTCACTGTACCACATCATTTTCCGGTAATGTGGGTTTATGTCGCGATGCGTTTAACATTCCGTGCAGTTCAGCTCCTTCTCCGTCCTCACACCGGTTGGTTTCCTAGCACCGACGACAGTAGAGGTGATGGCGGCCAACGGTGGTGGTGGTGGTGACTGGTTAAGGGAAGAAGAGGGGGTGGGTAGGGTATTTGAGTAAATTACATGTTTAGTCCTTTGTTTAATCATCTTGTTATATCAGTAATTTAGGTAAATGACACAATTAGTCCTTAAGTGTAAAAAGTCTAAAACACCTTTCCATTTAACAGAAAAAATTAATGGTGTTAGTGGGTTGGAGCTGATTGAGACCGAATGCATACGTTATGGAGCAAAACGAGCATTTTGAAACTTTTGGAGCAAAAGCGTTACTTTGATTAAACCACATGGAGCAAAAATGAAGTTTACTCTAAATATAATTATCTTATTATAACATCAAATCGTCCGGGCACGTGTATAAAATAATTTTATTAGTTCAGAAAATTGAGTTTGTAGGCGTACCTTTTTTGTAGGCGTAAAATAAGTTTCTATTTTATTTTATTTTTATCAAAATAGTGATTTTTAAAAAAACTATTTATTTAAGCAATAATTGAAAAACAAATTAAAAACAAATTAAAAACACCATTTTAGTAAATACTTTTTCAAGTTCACTATTTTGGTAAATAGTTTTTCCTTAATCACCATTTTGGTAAAAAAAAAAAAAACTCCATTTTTATGCTCCTGCATGCATTTTTATCAAAACATAGTTTCATGTTTTACGCTATTATATTTATTCACTTCCAAAATGCGTTTAAATCTCCATAATCTAGCTCCAAAAACATGAGGCGTTTACAAATCACATTTACATAATGCAATAATATTTTGAAACTTCCTTTACGATTTTGGATCCCTTTTTGAAGATTTTGTTTCACATTTTACTATGATTCCCTTGAAGTGAATTTTTTTTAAGAAATATAAAATTCAACCATATACAAGATGAAAAAAACATTTTACGAAATCCAACATATATGCCATCTTAATTATGAAATCCAGTTAAGACAACACATTGGCCAGAGTGGGGTGTGGGCCTCTCCGTTGGGAGGGGTGCGATACCTTCCAAACATTTCGAAAGTCGCCGTTTGAAAAAAAAAAAATCCAGAAAAAAACATTTTTTTTTGAGGAATATGTTTTGGCTTTTTATTCGAAACAAGAAATCCTCTATTATTTTTTGTTTTCTTTATAAACATGTAGATGAGAAAAATGGTTGAATTTGACAAGAGTAACACATCCTTGTATCATTTGTATGTAACATCGATTATTAGTTTTGGTCAAGGTCAAAGTCAAAGTGCAGCCAGATCAGATAGACATACAGCTGACTGTTGGTGATCCCATGAAGCGTGAGTGTGTTGACCTGAAAGATCTCTCGTATGGTTCAAACTCAGCATCTGCTTCTCTTCTGATTCTGCGGTACTCTTCAATCATGTTCGTCAGTGATTCCATGATTTCTGATACTGTTGGTCTCAACCCCTTGTCACCCTGAACCAATACCAACAACCAGCAACTTTGGTAACCAGAATTTAAAACTAATTAATGCACCTACCAACATTTCACATTCACAATACCTGAGTACACAGGGAGACAAGAATAGCAAACCGTGAGAGTATTTTCAGAGGGATTGTTTTTCTCAGAGTTGGTTCAACCATCTCATCCAAAGACTCGTTGTCATGAAGCCGGGAAGAAGCCCATTGCACCAACGAATTCTCTTCTTTTGGTTCAAGTCTGTTTGCAAGCAAAACATACATATGGGATTATCATTTAGCAATCACACACATAAACCGGAACAAGGTCTTTCCATCTAATGGACAAAGATAGGTTGTGGCCCTCGTCTAACCCTCTGAGGCCCTATTATACGAGTGTGATTTAACAAGGTATGTTTATTTGTTTAAATCACATATAAAATAGAACAATTTTATATGTATACCCATCAAAAGGCTTCTTTCCAGTTAAAAGTTCCAGGAGCAGCACTCCAAAGGCATAGATGTCATCCTTCTGGACACCGGATACAGGTTGGCTGTGTTCAGAAGCAATGCCGCTAGATTCCGTTTCAGAAGCCTAGTTAAATAAGGAATTTTATCGATAAACCAGGACATAATGCATGTAAAGATGTTCTAATCATCCATTCCCGGAGGTGTCAAGATGGGTGGGTTGGCAAACAAAAAGAGTCACTGGACCATTTTGGTCAGAAAACAGGATATGCTGGTTGGGTTGACACCCCAGCACTTATTTGTGCATTTCTAAAATAATTTACGATAACAAAACAATTTTATCACAATTGTAGTGTTAATTTTTGAATCACACACTCTTGTAAATATTCTATGCATTAAAGAAAAAAAAACTTTTGACCCTTCCACCTTTTAGCTAATGTTTATTTGACCCATAGGGGTAACATAATTGTAAAACTGACCCATTTATATGTAAATGGGTCAAAATTGCCACCTCTAGTGACCATGATTGTACCTCAGCTATAGCACTCTTTATTGTTAGGGGCTTCAAAACAGCTAGACAGCAATCAGAGATGCGAGGAGTTAGATCTTCATCAAGTAAGACATTAGAAGACTTTAGATTCCCGTGAGCCAAAGGAGGCACGCATGTGGAGTGCAGGTAGCTGAAACAGATGATGTTTAAGTAACAACAATGAGAAACACATAATTTTATTCGATCTTGTTTGAAGGCTAAAATAAAAACAATGAAAAACTATGAGATGATATCTGATTCTTACTTCAAAGATCTTGCTATTCCAAGAGCAATTTTGAGACGAAGGCCCCAAGATAAAGGCATGTAAGCTTCAGAATGCAAAGCATGAGCAAGAGAGAGATTTCTTGCATATTCATACACAAGCATATGTTGTCCCTGTTCCACACAGTACCCATGAAGTGTTATGATGTTTGGATGCTTTAAACGGGATGTATTCCAAATTACTTCCAAAAACTGTTGTTCTTCATGAAGGGAGAGCGTGATCGTGCTTATGCATTTGACAGCAAAGACCTTGGACAACGCAAAACAACAAAACATAATCATAATAAGTCTCTTTCAACAGATTTACTTATGATTGGATCAATGCAAGTGACGTTTTTTTTATCAAATGACTCAAACTTGTCCGAAAAGGTACTTTTTTATCCATAACCTCCCAAAGATTAGTTTATTCAAAAAGCTATAATATTACTGTATTACATTATTTCATAATTATATATGGCACACTACTTCTGTATACACTTTTTTTTTTTAAAAAGGAACTGACAAAAGGAGATTCGGTCCGTCTTAGCCTGATGAAGGTTTTGACCTGAACCGGTTTTGACACATTACCTAATCATTCCGATGTACACATTTTGATCACAGATCCAGATAAAGCTGTGTCAAGGACGTACCTGTCCATCAGGGAACTCTGCTCTGAACACAGATCCAAGAGATCCTTCGCCTAGAAAATTAGTTTGGTTGAAGTTATTTGTGGCTAATTCCAGTTCAGCCACAGCATATAATTTTGCACCAATCCGCATTTTACTCTTCTTAGCAAAGCTTCTTCTTCTGTTGACTTTTACAACTTTAGTACGCACCGGAGGTATATGCTTTATCTCACTAGGTGAGCTGATAACTGAAATTTCTGGGCTCTCTACATGGCCAGTGGCTGAGCAATCTGTAAAACCAAATATACATGGCAAAATATATAAAGTAAGATATCAGGTATATGCTCAGTAATCTTCATTAAAGAATATGCAATAATTAGTGAATAGGGCCTTCTTGAGCTTACCTCTGGCTATACTTAGTGGAAGAGAATATTGTGAATCTTCAGTGCATTTTTGTATTCTTAGCTTTCTACCAAATCTATAGAACCAAATTATGACAAAGAGTAGCAAACATGATACCACTAGTGTAACACCACCAACCAAAATAACTGTTTTGCCCATTTTTTTCTTTTTGGGCCTCTTGGATTCAGGCAAAGGATAACTCTTAACTGCACTCGACTCACTAGATGGCGGAGTGGTAATATTCTGCTCATCTGGCAGATTGTTAAAAGGGAAATCCCAAGGTGGACTGCTTTCTTTGTCAAACATGTTACCCCCAAACCTTTATAGAGCACAAATTTAGTCGTATACAAGCAAAAACTAGAAAGAGATGAATGAGAAAAATTTCGTCATGTAAGCTTACCACAGACTGTGTATATACTGGAATTGTTTTGGAATAATACCACTAAAATGGTTATCTTGTATGTTCCTGACATTATTTGGATTTGAATTTAACATCAAGAGAACAACCAAACTCACTAAAGATTCTACAAATAAACTTACAGATCCGTTAGTTGAAGGCCAGCTAGAAAAATTACTGACCCTGTGAATTCATTATGCTGCAAGAACCTGTAAATTCGTTCCATATATTTATAAAACTAAAATCAATTGCAAATAGCAATAGAGATATAGTAACAATTGGTAGGCAAACTGACAGTTTTGATAGGCCTTTGAGTGTTGCAAATGAACTCGGTAGGTCACCAATGAATTCATTGTAAGACAGATCCCTATAAATACAGAGTTGATTTATTATTTGTTGACAAAAAGTAAAAGATGATATCATATGGTGTGTGATGTCATAGACCATAAAAGTGAAGCATATATGCATATTGAGAAAAGAAATTCATGTCATACATATCTTTGAGATATATTAGGCCTGTGAATACATTCCCAACAGGCCCTGTCAGAAAGTTGTGGCTCAAATTCCTGCAAGGAGAAAGACCATGACTGTTTAATCATAGGCTAGGCAAGTTATGAGGATTCGAGGGAGGGGGGTTACTTACATATGTTTAAGGCTTTTCATGGATGATAATGAGTAAGGTATGTATTGGCTTAAATTGTTGCATGCTAAATTTCTGCATTTAAATAAAATTTAGCTATAACTCATTCAGTGTATTTTAAATGTTATTAAAATGTCATACTAGTAGAGTGAATCTTACAAGTGTGTTAGATTTAAAGGCAGTCCGTATGGAATTTCACCATAAAGGTAGTTGTTGCTAACATCCCTATTATTAAAAGAAGCAAAATATATAAAGTAGGATGTTTATACACCGAGGTTCATGTGAATCTGAAATTGCATGATAGAAAAAACTTACAGTTGCTTCAGGTGATGAAGATTATTGAGCTCATAACCAAGACTTCCACTAATGTTTAGATTGTTAAGTTTACTGCATATTAAGTGAACCAAGGCAAGTTCATTGTCAAAATAAAAAATGTACACTCCAATCTTTTTCAAACAAAGTCACATTTTTGAAATGACAAGCTGTATATCTATTGTTAAAATTAGTATCATTGAAAACCACAAGTCTTTGACTCTTTGTAATAGATCATAAATTATATAAATATACTTTATTTGTAATATATAGAAAGAACAAATTCCTCTTTTAAATGGATGGATCAACTATGGAATTTAAAATTACATTTGGACGATCGAAGAACCAACACAGTAAACTCCAGTCCATAATTCTTGGCATGGATCACCACCACTTGATTTCCATCCCCAGAGCTGTGGTGGACTATTAAAAGACTTGTACAGATCTTGAAGAGCTATTACTGTTCAGAATACACAGCATTATAATGTAGAATACTGTGATTATAATGAATTCCTAGGCTACCAAATACTCCGTAGTTATTAAGATGTCGTGTTGTAGCCTGTGGTGTATGCATTACATATACGAACCAACATCATTCAAAATTAAACATCATAAACTCTAGAACAAAATCACCATAAGCTATTTTGTTGAACTTGCATAGATCTTTTGTCGGACCATCATCATAATTCAAAAAAATTCACGGAATTATTGTATATAATGGAGGCATAAATAATATCCATTGAATCAAAGAAATTTCCAGATTTTACAACAGCCATGATTTTTAAAAAATCGATAAACCCTAAAATCCTAAATCCCAATCCCATGAAAGTCACAGTGACTCATATCAAGAAAATCAAAGCTCTGGTAATAACTAATAACATCACCAAGGAGAAACAAAAATCATAATCAAGAAAAAAAATACCATCTGAATAATCGGTATGGACATAACCCTGTGCAACCAGCAACACCAATAACGCACATACACTGAAGAACAAACATCTACAGCAAGTCATCGTTAAAGCTTATCTCATCAGACGAATTAGACAAAAAATTCCTCAAAAATCTCCTGAAATCACAAAAAGTTAACATGATTATACGAACTTCACTTATAAGAATCAATCTACTATCCTTACTTAACTACACGATAAATTAACAGAGGATTTTACGAAAAAACAAGGAAATCAACAATTAACCACTTGGCGATCGCATCTTCTCAGAGAAATAACGTTTTCGCACAAAACTTATATCACTTTAATGAAGCACTCACTGTTCTAAGACAGACGTAAACGCGTAAACACTATCTACATTCAAAGTATACACCTGTGAATATAAAACCGATCAAAGTAGAATTCAACAAAATTATGGTTTTCTGTATACCTTCGAAGAAGCTTGCTCCCTGTAAAATCGACATTTTAGTGTGAGAGAGAGTGTGTGTGTCTGTGTGTGAGAGAGAGGTAAAATGGTGAGTTGCAGAGAACAAAAGACGGGTGAAAGAGAAGACGGGTGCCACGTAAGCAAACGAACAGTTAGTTTGTTGCGTTCGCGCTTTCTTTTGTTATAAGGTGTTGTAACTCGTGCAATAGTAGTTGTACACCAGCGATAAATGATTTTCTTATTTTCCCTCCCACCGTTTTTGGTACAAAAATACAGCAACCAAAACAAAAAGCTAAAAATCTCGTTTAGAGTAGGGTATTTGGAGAATGATAGAGATAAACCTTATCCCTATCCCAGTTAGGATAGAGAGACTGTTCCGAAGGAGTCCCACTCAAAGTTATCGTTCAAACGATTATTTTCACAAAACAAGCAAAAAAGAACGTTAAAGTTAGTGCAATTTTACTTTTGCCCATTAAGGGCGCACGTATATATACATTATATGTGTGCACTGCAAATATGACGTGTTTTTGGTACAGAAATAAAGAAGCTAAATTAGAGTATCATGTAAATCGGTTAATATGACTTTTCAGTAAAAAAGTAATGAATTCGAGTCTCACTTAAATAATACAGTTTATGTGGATCAGATGTTTACCATAGTGGCTCTGCGGACAGTGGATGGGCCGGGTCACCAACATTGTTTGTGTTTCACGAGCACGAGTGGCCTTTCGTCTTTAACCCCGTGTTTTAACCACCCCTAACCGTAATCAATCTATAGTCTGATAAATAAATGTTTTAATGAGATATGTTTCAACGTTAAATCATAATGACGTGTTAACACAATTTTAATCAATGCTTCCTCACATCAACCCATTTGTTCATAAACTCTACCCTCCGCCGATTATCATTTCATCTTCCACATCAGTCGCCACTTGAATTTTTCACAGCAACATGGTTCGTTGATCTACACTCTATCGATTATCACTTCGTATTCGTTTAGTTTTTCGTTGGGGTTTATTGATTTTGTTTGTCCATGCTATATATTTTTTGTTTTCTTATGAATTAGATGCATGTTTTTCATCTCAATCGATAAGAAATCACAAAATCATAATCAATTTTTTTTATTTGAATCAATGACGAATTGGGGTGTACGTTATTAATGATTTAACTTTTTGGGGGTGTTCTTCATCTGATTTTAACATAACTGTAGCATAATTCCATTGACTCTCATATGAAAGAAGTAAAAAAAAAACTTGTTTCCTTTTTGTCTTAAAGAAAACCCACTTCCGATTCAATGGAGACTTCATGAATTTCCCAGAAAAAGAAAGTTTCATCATAAAACATTGTTTTTGTTTACTTTCGGATCCCTAAATGCTACATAAAATTATAGGGTATAGGGCTGGCATTCTGGCACAAAAAGGGCACCAGAACCCCCTAACATTGTTAGTACTTTTCTTTTCTACTTCAGCAAATGACCAGACCAGGAACTATTTCTTACGAACCGTTTTGATCTGATTCCATTTCTGCTAAATCTTGTTTTAACCGCTACCCAATACTACCTGACTAGTTCATTTATGGTAAGTTGAAATTAACACATTAAACCAGTCGTAGATGAGGTGGCTGAGTCAATAAGGTCGTCTTGAATAATAGATCCCTCCATAAAGAAAACCGATGGAACAACCACATCACTAATCATGAGGAAACATGCTATGCTATAATATCGCCCAAAGAGCTTCACACAAGCAAGATCTGTTTAATAAACGGTTCGACCAAACAAAACTTGTTTATTAAACGGGCTGGAAATTGTATACCAATACCTATTTTCATGTCTTGTCACCATTTACATACAACTCATTTGTAGGTATCGTTGAGACACTTAAAAATACATTTTTTTATGTATAAATATGATTGTTTCAAGTGCAAATCATGTGGATGGACGCAGGTTTGAGTCCTGTTTCCAAATTTTATTTTGTGGCCTAAGTTTTTAAACGGCTTTTTTTGGATAAATAATTAAATACGTCTGTTTTAATAAAAAAACAACTAAATTTTAGATTGACTGGTAAACACGTTCTTACACCAATGACACGTGGCATACCGCAATACGGAGACGCATCATTGAATCTCATTTCAACACTTGACACAGTGTAAATCAAACAGAATATGCATCGTTTTTCATTAAAAATTTCGAACAATAATACAAGAATTTGTTGTTGATCAGAAAAGGGACCTTTTTATGTTGTCAACAACAGCTTCAGGAGTCAAAGATGCATCAACTTTTAATATCCCTTCAGAATCATCAACCTGAAGTAAATCTATCTGCGATTGCAGCAGTTCAACTGGCATGAAATGCTTCCCTTCTGCAGCTCGTTTCTGAACCCGGTCCATAAGCAGATTGACCCCTACATCCAACAGCACAAACTTCACGACACATGGGTCATGTAGATTGCCTTGATGATCCGGGTCAGCTGACCTAAGAATGTCCCTGTACTGCCTTTGAAGTGCAGAACACCCAAGAATTACAGTCTTGCCACTGACCAAATTCGCATTCACGAGATCACGAAGCAGTTCAAGCCATGGGGTTCGGTCTTCATCTGACAAAGCAATCCCCTTCTTCATCTTCTCTGTTTTGTTATGACTATGATCATTACAGAAATTAAAAAAATAAAAAAAAAATACATGAAGATGGAGATACTGAATATGTGCAACTAGAAATTGGTATTCTGCTTTCTTACCTTTGTTTGATTGTGGATGGAAATCATCAGCATCAATAAAGCTAAAGTTTAAAGCTTTTCCAAGCATTTCTCCTATAGTTCTACATAAGCAATAGAATTTAAGAGCTTCTACAATTAAAAGCTATGGATAATGATACTACCACTTGGATATTCATTTGAGGATATTTCCCTAATCCCTAGTTCTACCGAAAACCTTCTTTTGAAGAAAACTAATCACAATCATTATCAATCAATTTTGTTTTTCGTTTTTTTGTTAGTGTTAGAAATGTTAACAAAAAGAAAAAAACTATATGTGGCTCATGTTATTTCATATATGTAACTTATACGCTACATATATGAGTTACGTAAACCTAACATGGTAACTTCATAGCTACATACGTAATTACATATGTTCATGAGTTACATATATGTAACTTTGTGATTTACATATCTTTATTAATTTTTTTTTACTTATAACATTTTACATTTCTAACCTTATAATAAATAAGCATGAATTTTTTTAAAAAAAATTGATTGGTTAGTATAAGTTTTCTTCAAAATGAGAGTTTTATTCTGCTAACTATATATACAACTAGGTTATAGACCCGTGCATTACACGGGTTTGCGAATAAAAAATAATGTGATTTTATAATTATGTCTTCAAGAATTTACATAATTAAAATAATTTTATTACATTTTTTTAAATTTACATGATTATATAATACTAATAATATTAGTTATACCTTTTTTTACATAAACGTATTAAACATTTACACATGTTAAATATTTGAATTTTAAAATTGTTTGTTTAAAATAACATTATACATATTTTTCCATGACATTTTATAAAAAATTAAAGAACTGATTCATAATTTAATCATATTATTTACAAAGTTAAATAAAATTATTAATATTTAATAGAAGAGAGAAAATAAAAAAAATCAAAATTTAATAAAAACATGGCATAGAAATATTTATTATGAGAGAAAGGAGGGAAAAAAATCTTTAAATGGTCTAGAATGTTGACAAGTGGCATATCAAAACCTTTATTTATTATATATATTTATTTGTTATATAGTATAGATATAGATTCTAAAAAGTGACTACAGAAAATAGCAAAAGCAAGATGGGGACTCACGATTTTCCAGCACCACTCACTCCCATAATTACAACAGCAACCCCTGCACATGCATTGAATTGAAGAAACACTATATCAAATTAGAGTTGATAGATCTTCCATTGATAAAGAAATGACAAGATTATGGACCTTTGGGATCAGAAGCCATAACAAGAAATTGAGCTACAGATGACTATGGCTTCTAACCAAACAGGGGGCCGTCTTGCTAGTCATGATCACAAACAAACAATTGGTAAGCATCACAATAAATCATTCACCAAAAAAACTACATCAATTGCAATCAAACTCATCAAATCAAGAAATAAACCCAAAATGATATAAATCAATTAATCAAATGACAAATTAGTGAAACGAATGCCATTCGTTGTAAATTGTTCGTCTCCAAAATTGGGAAAAACTCAATATTAATATATGACAAACAAAAACAACCATATGATTCATTTAAAACAACTTTATGGTTTCAACAATAAGAACACTTCAATGGATTAAGAAAACCGAGTTATATCTGCCAGCCCGAGTTCAGCCTCGACAGGTAAAATTCAAAGATCAACAACTTTGTTAGATACAATTATAGAACCAATATCAATCTAATAAAGAATCTTGAGAACAGATAAACTGATCAGTAATTCAGTATAACATATGAACATCAACTTTCGGATAATATGGAATTCACCTAGTAATACTAACAAGCAAAAGTCACCAAGCTCAGCTTATTCTGACACCATGACACTTTCATTGATACTTATGATCTGTAACACTTTAGAATGGACATGCTACAACAAAGAGAGAAAACTAGGTGGATTATGCGAGCCTGAAGTTCAAACATATGGGTTTGGGAGCACAGAATTCTAGACTAATTTGCTGAAACATTTCTTATCTTGATTGAACAAGTGAATTAGAAATTGGCAAAGATCAATCAAAAGGTAATGCTCGATCAGGTAATGATTCAAGACAATAAAATCAATCAATCAATCAACACACTCAGTATATCCCGCCATTAGCATGCTAAGGCAGGGTCTGAGGAGGGTGAGATGTAGACAGCCTTACCCCTACCCCGTAGGGGTAGAGAGGCTGCTTCCAGTGAGACCCTCGGCTCATGATGCTTGATCAACCGTCCGAAACGATTTTAACGTTATTTTCACTGAATAAGTAAAATAACGTTAAAATTAGTGCAATTTTACTTTTGCCCCTCAAGAGCTGTCGACACATATATACATTATATGTGCGCACCGCTAACGGGTATCTAAAAGTCCCTACTCTAACTTCTTGATTGGGCGTTCGTCTCCACGCATCAAATACCAATTTCAGAAAATCAATCGAACAACTCATGTGGTAAGATTAGTAACAATTTCAAAAGTAACAATACAACCAGTATCCAATTAAACCCTAAATTGAAGACGATAAAAAACGAATCTGAAATTGCAATCATCAGATACTATTAACGCGATCTAAAGTCTATTAAACAATTTGAAACGAATCAATTAAGTCGATAGAATTGCTTTTAGAGTACGTAATCAAGAAGAATACTCACCGGTAATTGCGGGGGAACCAAATCTCCGTCCTGATTCGATACGATAGGTTTAACAAGAGACGAGATTTGAAGTAGGGTGGACTTGGTAAAGATTTCTAGGAGAAACGAATTGGGTTTTTCTAATGTTTTCAGAACGGACCGGACATCGAACCGGTCTCTTACCAGAGGTCGGACCGGATTTAAGAACCGGATGACGTAATAAATACTAAAAAAATATATATAAAATATAGAAAAATTTAAAAAAAAAATCCAAATAATTACATTACTATCCCAGGTATGGCCGTATGGCATCCATGTGTATATCTTCTATCCTCATGAACAGATTCTTTTACCACCCCCAAAAAATCAGCTCAAAATCATTACCCTTGAACTCTTGAAGTCAATAGTGTTGCTAATACAAATTGGAGCAATGGGTGATGTTCAAATCTGACAAAAACATGTGGATTTGAACTGACAACACAATCAATAACCTGTGTGATGAGTTGTCGTCCTCGGTTGTTGCTTGGTTGCCGCCGATCGTTGCTCCTCGCCTCCGCCGTTCACCGCTGCTCGCCTCCGCCGTTCGCCGCTGCTCTCCGCCGCCGATCGCTGCTGCTCTACGGCTCCACGCCACTGCTTGCCGGTCGTCGTTCAAAGGGTGAAGGGGAAGTCGGGAAAGTGGGAAACGAGCAAATGGGAATTGGGGCTGATGTTAGATTTAGGGTTAGTATTGCAAGGGCATAATAGTAAAACTCTAAACGGCCCAACCGGTTTTTTTAGCAGCTTTGCGGTCCAACCGGCGGTTCACGGCCCGACCGCCCGGTTTTCATCAAAACGGTTCCGGAGGGTGAAACGGACTGTTTACACTAGCGAATCCCGGTCCGACCGGCCGGTCCGGATTTAAAAACATTGGGTTTTTCAAAAAGATTGTTAGCTGTATTTTGGTGGTAAGATAAGTTTGAATCTCACAAGGATGTTGTCTTCCAAAACTAGTAACTTGATGGTGAATATAATCAGATGATACTACTGATTGCACGATGATCTTCCCGTGATCACTGTTAAAAAAAAGAGAGAGAGAGATTGTTATCATAAATGTGATTACAGTAACAAAAATCACACGTTCTTAAATACAAAATCATCAAAATACAAGTTCTGGTCCTTTGGAGTGGGCTTAGGTGGGTTCATAGCATCAAATCCAAAATGACGGTTAAAATCTTGTTTTAAGTGTCATCATACCTAGCAATTCAAAAAACTTAAATAACAAGTTGAATTAAACCAAATATCAATTGGTACATCGGTATTATTATTGTTAATTTGTTATTACTATCATAATACTATTACTGTCATTATTACTATTACTATTTAATTTTTGAAAAACATGCGTTAAAGTCTCATTGTAATAAAATTTGCTTAGATTCGATCTAGGATTTTCCAGTTTTGGTTTCCTCCTCAGCATACTAGACCAGATTTTTTTTAAATGACTAAATTTTAGGATCACTGACGGATCGCTAGAGTATCATCGTGTTGCCTAAAGCACCATCCAATCATATCCAATAACATACTAGTTCTGGAAGAAACTCAATACTTTAAGAAAACCTCCTTGTGAGATTCAAACCCATGAGGCCATGACCATTTGGTTTATGAGTCTTATCTCATCACCAAGATACCACTAGGCTGTAATGCCTTTGGTTACTAGACCAGATCATCATGTTATTATTTTTCAGAATGAAAAGGTGTTTTATTTATTAGGGTGATCTCTAAATATCCGAACTTTTGATGTTAGAAAAAAAAAGATTGGACTAAGTAGCTAAGATTTTGAGGTTCTATTGTCTATATATAGATACTAAAAAAATTTCGATTCAATTTAGGTCGGGTCATGTCAAGTCGGTTTATGCATTAAAAAGAGAAATCCAAATTAAATTTCAAAAATATAATAAAATAATGTAACAACCTTTAGAATGTATAACGAGCAAAGGTACTTGTGAGCTGCAACGTGACTTATGAGTAAAAGTTGTGTTTATCAAATTTGTTAATATACTATGAATAAAAAATGTTAATAAATAACTCTAAATTTAAGGCAGGAAAATAAATAAAAACATGTTTTGTTGCGTGACACATGTCAAAAAAACCTTCATTTATTATATAAGATAAATTACCAAAGGGTTTCTAGCTTAGTGGTAGCATCTTGACTTCTCTTATGAGAGACTTGGGTTGGAGTCTCACCTAGGGCAAATATTGCTCTGGGTTGATCGAGCCATGGTTTTTTTTCTAGTTGTTGGTTTCTTCCTACACTGGTGAGTCAGGTTACCATGCTCTGTTTTTTGAGCAAAAGAGTAATCTATTTGTCAGAGTGATCCTTAATAAATTTAAGTAAATGATTGTAATATAAGTCTAGAAAACAAGAAAGAAAAACAAAAAATAAACTTATTTAAACGAGTGCACACACAATTGTGACAAAGTCACACACTCATTTACCTTTTTATTATATATAGAAGATTTCATTACAAATGGATATTAGTACAACAATATGAACAAAGCATTAGCATCACTTTAACTAGTATTAGCATACACACACACATACATATAACCATCTCTAGAGCCTTAATACTTGTGATACCAGTATACACCTTGGTGCTCGCTACCTTGATCTGGCTCGATATAGATGCACTCCTTAGCCTCTCTCCACATAGCCTTGATGATCGGCGTCCTGTCGATCTTATAGTATTCGCCCAACAACGGCTTGATGGCGTCTCGAGCCTCCTTAGCATGATAATGTGGGATGTATGAGATCAAATGATGCAACACATGAGTGTGTGTAACATCATGAAAAACCCTATTCAGGAACCCCATGTCTCTATCGATGGTGGACAAAGCCCCTTTTATCCATTCCCACTCAGTTGAATCATAGTGTGGTATGGAGAGATGAGTGTGGTGCAGATAAGTGATCAAAACAAAAAATGCATTTACTATAAGTACAGGAACCCCGTAAATGCACATCACCCAAGCAGCTCCTTTAGCCAAAACAGCTTTTCGAACCGCATAAGCGACGACGATGAGTCCCAGATCAGATAGCACAACTTGTACACGCTCACGGTCAGTAAAGATTGGGCTCGTTGGATCAAAGTGGTTAGCGAATCGCTTGTATTTCTTGCCTGATACATTAGTGAACAGATAGAGAGGAAAGCCAACAATCAATCTGAAAGCCAAGGTGAAAACGCGACCGGGCGGGTTATTAAGGATCTTGGAGTAAATCAACACTTTAGATTTAACTTTAGGGATGTAAACTTCATCGTTATCAAGAGAATTGGTGTTTGCATGGTGACTACGATGACTATATTTCCAAGAGAAGTATGGGGTGAAGAGGGACGAGTGAAGGACGAACCCGACAATGTCGTCGAGCCATTGGTGCTCACTAAACGCATGGTGACCACATTCATGACCAATGACCCAAACACCGGTTAGAACACTGCCTTGACAAAACCAGTACAAGGGCCAAGCTAAGTATGCAAAAGGGGCATAAAGAAGTGGGATATACGTGTTTGCGAGGTAGTACAAGACGTACGCGATGACAAGGTCATGGACGACATAGTACGAGGAGCGGATGGCTGATCTTTCGAAGCATCGAGGCGGTATTGCTTTTTTGAGATCGGCTAACGAAAATGGAGGTTTGGCGCAAGGTACTCGTTCCAAAATGTTGTTCTGATCATCTTTTGGCAACCCTTCTCCGGCCCCCATTTGGTTTAAAAATTTCAAGTTTTTTAGTTTCAAATTTCTTATTGTGAGTGTTGTTTACAAGCCTAGGAACTTTGGTATATATTAGCAAAGATTGTGTCAAAATCGGAGCTAGATGGATATTTCATGTAAATAAACTAAAATTAGCTCGTTCACAATTAACTTATAGCACACCTTATTTGACCAATATATAACATTTATGTTTTATTCACAATGATATTTTACATGTTTCTTAAATGTGAACCGAAAGAATACGAAGTTTTGTTTTATTTTAATACAATATTTTAATTTTAATGCTAAAATATTATCCTTTTGGAATTAACATCACATATTTTCATATATATATTCTCTCTCACACGTACACATATTTATAATTTTCATCGGAATCAAACCTGGGATAAACCCCAAACTGACCATTCACCTAGTGTCCTTCAAACTTGTCTACAGATGAATTCGAACTTCCGACCTCCATAATGGAAGGTGAGAACCCTAACCATTGAGACAAGTTTTCAGGACGGATTCAAAGATATCTAACCATCAAACATACTGAATATTAATATATATATTAAAAGACAACTTGAAAGAAATAGGAAAGTTTTGTTTTTTCAATTTTGGCCACTAAAACTTTATATTATTATATATAATATTGGTAATAATCAAATAATAATATTAATTAATACTAAAGTAAAAAAAAACGGCTATATATAATTAAATAATATTAGTAGTAATTAAATATAATAGTAAAGTTTTGTTTTTTTAAATTTTGATCACTAAAACTTTTATATTATTATATAATATTAGTAATAAATAAATAATAATATTAATACTAAGTCAAAAAAACGGCTATATATAATTAAATAATATGAGTAATAATTAAATAATAATATTAATACTAATTACATAATATTGATTAATTAATATGTTGTGTAAAAGTTAAAAAAAAAACAGACATCTAATTTTTTTTATTATTATATATATATATTACAATTATCGAAGATGAGAATATATACTACATGTGTTGCTTGTGACCGGTTTCTAGGTTTCGGTGGTGTTTAGAGAAGGTAACGGTGGATTTTTTTATCATTGGAAATCGATGTTTGTTTAGAGATTTGAGTTTTTTTTATTCAACCGATTAGTTGAGTATGAGAAGAATTTCGTGAGTTTTTTCGTCTTATTTTATAACAAACTTGAATGAAATTTGTCTAATTTTCTGTTTTTATGAAAAATTAATATAGAGTTCGTAATGAGAGATTTGACTTTACTATGTAAGTTATGCTTATGCAAACATAGTTCGATGTTAACTCTTCCTTATCGCGTTAACCGAATAACTACATCTTATTACTTTGGGGCTCACATTAAAGTAAATCTAAAGGTTTAGGTTTTTTTTTTTTTTTTATTAATGTAAGTGGGCCCTACATTAATGTAAGTGAGAAGGATTTTGTAAAACATATTTTTATGGATTTTGTATAATTTTATTTTTTAATGAAAAATTAATATAGAGTTTGTGATGAAAGATTTGATTTTGTTATGTATTTATGCTTCTGCAAATGATATACAATACATATTATCGGGATTGTATTGTGATACCCCGCCGCAACGCGCGGCTTGGAAAAACCTAGTTAACATTAAATATTAGTTATGTTATATAAATATATAATTACAAAAGATTTCTTAATATGTGAAAAAAATACATTTTTTAAAACCAAATTAATTATTGTAAAATATTAGATCTTATAAAAACAAAATTTTTAAAAGTATTAATTTTTTAAAAACAAAAATAAAATAAAATTAAAGTTTTAAAACAACGAGATATTTATTAAAAATAAAATTAAAAAAATCCAATATTTAAAAAAAGTTTTAAAAAAATTAAAAAAGTTAAAAAATAAAATATTATTTTCTTTCATAAATTATTTACTTATGCATAATTTCAATAATATTTTATTAAAAACATATCATTTTATGCTTTGTAATTTCTATTACTAACTATTTAGTGTTTTATTATTTAATTAGTGTAATATATGGGACAATACATATATTTTTTGTAAAAATCGACATTTTTTAATACAGTTTTTAAAATAAGAATCAAAATTTTTAAAACATGAAAGTTTCAAAAATAGTATTATTGTTCTATTACGTAAATTATTAACTTATATATGATTTGAGTCATAATATCATTTTATGATTTATAAGTTTATATTAATAACTATTTAATATTTTTTTATCAACTTGTGTATTAAATGAATTGCATATTGATTTTTGTAAAACCAACAAGTTTTATGAAACAACTTTATAAAATAAAATGTTTAAAAACTAATTAAAAAACAAATGTTTAAAAAATGATAATTTTAATTTATTAATTAAAATATCAAATTATACCCAATTTAAATCATATTTATATCAAAAACTCATTTTATAATTTCTCAATTTATTATTTTTATTCTACATTTGTAATACACATGATACTAAAAGAGTGTGTGTATTATAACCTGGTATTTAGATTTACAGGTGGATCTAGAGATGATAGGTATGTAGACCGACTGTCTCACCGACATGTAATTTCAATACACCGCGTCCAATTCACATCACAGTAGCCAACTAGTTTAGTGGTGATGGGTATGTCAAAAACTTGAAACCAAAGAAAAGAATTCCTTTCACATAACACACAATTCTTTTGACTGACTTGAAGTGATGTAATTAGGGCTGTAAATGAACCGAACATTCAGCGAACCGTTCGTGAACCGTTCGGCGGGAAGTTCGTTTATGTTCGTTCGTTTAATAAAGGAACGAACACGAACAAGAAATTCCGTTCATTTAGTTAAATGAACGAACATGAACAGATGTCGTGTTCGTTCATTTGTGTTCGTGAACGTTCGGTAACATGTTCGTTTACGTTCGTTTATGTTCGGTTAAGTTCATTTATTATATTTATTCATTAAATATGTTGTACATTTTTAATTTTTAGTTTAATATCATAAAATTTAAGTTATTTTTAGTTTAATACTATGATATTTTAATTTATATATTTGTAAATGATTATCTCCAATGCTTGAGATTAAGAATATTGATTTTTGTTATTTAAATAATATGTGTTCGTTAGCGTTCGTGAACCGTTCGTGAACAAGCTAAATTCCTTAATGAACGAACACGAACAAGAATCTTCGTTCGGTTAGCGTTCGTGAACCGTTCGTGAACAAGTTAAAAGTTAAACGAACGAACACGAACAAGGGCTCGTTCGTGTTCGTTCGATTCATTTACAGCCCTAGATGTAATGGGTGACTCGAGACGTTGACTCGCTTAATTAACCGCATAAGATAGACATGTCGAGTGATATTCAGGTGCCCCGGACGTACTGAGAAAAAATGACCCCTAATGAATTATAAATTTGTGTTTTTTCGGTTTTGTATTTGTAGATATAAGTAAATATATATAATTTAAAACAATTTTAAAAATTTGTGTGCCCTTGCAAAAAATGGGCCCTGAAGGGAGGTCGGATTTGCCCCCTCCTCAGGGCCTCCCATGGGTATTGAAATAGACAAGAAGATAGACGAGGATCATAGTTTTCTAGAAAATTAGAGGAGAAGTTTTGACTTGTCTGCAATGCGCAAGCGGCGAGAAAGTTGATTAGTCATTGAAACCAAACTTGTGGAGCTAGCTTGTTTAATCCCATAAAGTGCTTTTGTAAATGACATACATAATTGAGATAATGTTGGTAGGCTGTTTCCTATAAACTTTCTCAGTGAGATGGCTATTAGGAGATGCATTTTGAACATCTATTTGATGCAAAGGACATTCATATATAATAGCAAGCGTAGAAACAACTCCAACGATAGATGCCTTGACAACTAGATTAAAGTTATGAGAGTAATCAAGTCCATGAATTTGGGTGAAGCATATGGAGCTGCTAAGACCATCCGTAATACTCACTCCGCTGGCCGGGCGGGGAAGCAACTTTGGGCGGCCTCGAGCGGGAACACTGCCCACTACCCCGGTGGTGCTCAATTCTGGATTATAGCGGCCCCCGTGCCCCGTGAAGCCTCCTCTCACACCCTGTTTTCTCCTTCCTCACATTTTCAGTGGGGTGATCACTATGGGGTTTTAAGATTTTCAGTGGGATGATGACGTGGCAGAAAATTTCGGTGGGGTGAGATTTCAGTGTGGTGAGTACTAAACATGGTCTAAGCCAGATTTATATTGGTCAGTGGTCATCATCATTTTGTATTTCGTTCCTATAGATCCATTTTGAGCCAACTACATTAGAAGTTGAAGGTTGGGTACAAGTTTCCAATTTATTTTAATTTAATTTAATTTAATTTATTTTATTTTTTTTTTTGAACGGCAATTTGGATCATTGACGGGTCATAGACCCACCCGATCATATCCACACCCCATAGGAGGAAACCCACCATAGGTGAGAGAAAACCCCCTAGCCTAGCATGGAACCCCTATTTTGTCCATACCAGGACTTGAATCCGTGATATAGCAAGCATTTCTCTTGCATACCCTTCAACCATCTAGTGTGATTAGCTGCTGATTTAAAGCCCTTATGCATTGATAGAAACTTAATGCAAAACCGAGTAACCGCAACGGAAACAAAGTCAATATAAGACATTCTAAATTTTTTGATCACAAAAAAAGTAATTTTTTTTTTTTTTTGTAATTTACGGTGTAATGCTACGATGTGCTTATTCTAACATACTTTATGATATAATTTTTATCCAAAACATAACCACCGCCATGACGGAGAATGAGTAGTTGAATCTAGTTCATAAAATATCAACATGTTTATATATAAGACTATCCACAGTAGTCACCCCACTGAAATCCTTCTCTACTGAAATTTTCTGCCACATCATCACCTCATTAAAAACCTTAATACCTCACAGTGGTCACCCCATTGAAAAACATTCCCCACTGTGCCACATCATCACTTCAAACGGTATCTTTTTCAAATGCTGCACCAATCACGAATGAGGGGAGGAACAGGGAGCGGGGGCCGCTGGGTGCGAGAAACGGAGGCCGCCGGTGAGGGGGCGGTGTGCCCGCTGAACCCCGCCAAAGGGTTGCATCCCGCTAGAGGCGCGGGACTTCCGCTACGCATAGTCTAAGAAGTATAAATAAACACAAATTATAAACAACTGGACAGTGTACAAAATGTTAGAAACAAAAGCAATCAGTTATGATTAATTAAGGGGCTGTTTGGTTGGATCTGAATTATAAAGTGCTGAATGGTTAAGATGTTTGAATGCTTAAGAGGGTCTGAACGATTAATTGTCTGAATGCTTAAGGGTGTTTGGTTAACACATCTGAATAAAACAAAAAAAAATCCCCATTTTCTCTCAAAACCCACTTCCCGTTTTCTTCCCGTCGCCGTCTTCTTCCCGTCGCCTTCATGAGCCGCCGGCGAGCACCACCAGCGAGCACCACCGCGAGCACCATAGTGACCCGCGAGCATCCCATCGTCGATCCTTCACATCCCATCGTCGATTAGGCGCGATGGTGGTGGCTAGATGGTGTCATCGGAGGTGGCTGATGGAGTCGTCGGTGATGGCTAACGAATCGCGATGGTGGTGGCTGGATGGTGTCATCGGAGGTGGCTGATGGAGTCGTCGGTGATGGCTAACGAATCGCGATGGTGGTGGCTGGATGGTGTCATCGGAGGTGGCTGATGGAGTCGTCGGTGATGGCTAACGAATCGCGATGGTGGTGGCTGGATGGTGGTGGCTGGATGGTGTCATCGGAGGTGGCTGATGGAGTCGTCGTTGATGGCTAACGAAACACACAGGTAGATTGGAATGCTTCAAGTTTCATTCAGACTCTTCCCCATGCTGAACTATCCAGATCTGAATGGAACCACTCAGAGGCATCATTTTACCCAACCAAACACGCTTGCCTCTTACCGATTCAGAGGCAGCCTCTGAATGGAATCATTCAGAGGCAAACAAACACCCCCTAACTTATTTTTATAAACTCATTTCTACTTTTGGATTGGTTTTATTAAGGTGATGTAATTTATGTTTAAAATGAAATGTATTAAGAAAATAGTTTTTAAGGAAAGAAAATTAAATGGAAGCAGAGGTGTGCAAATAGTTTTTATCACTTATGTTGTTGGAGGGATGAAAATGTGGAGATTATGTGATTCTAATGATGATATTAAAATGGTTTAAAGATATATTTAAAAAATAATAATATAAATTGATTAAAATTTAATTAAAATAGTATGTCAGTTAGAATATTATATTTCGTTGATGTATTAATTAATCTCTGTTTTTAATATTTTTGATGTCCAAAAGTTATCTTAAACACCAAATTAATGTATCAAGTAAAAAACAAGCACATAGACGTCGCATCTATTAATTCAATCATTTAGTCAGAAACAACAAGTAAAGGGGTCAAGCTCCCTTGCGCGGTGACCCCATTTATGACCACTAGTTCAGACACCTGTTAGAACACTACCTGTTTCTGTGATGGTGGCCTAGTGTTAAGGGGTGAGAATCCATAATGGAGGTCTAGGGTTCAAAGCCCGGCACTGCCTAATTTTCCCCGAGTCACGCGATTTATCTCTGTAATGTTGCACGTGGGACTGGTAGGTGAGGGCGCCTAATGGTGGCGTGTTTTATATTTTAGTGTAATTGGTTGTAAAGGAATATTAAAGAGTTGGAGGTGCGGAGTGCACACTCGTTTAATATTTCTGAGCTCTAGACCAAGCGCGCCGGTCAAGGGGGCTGCGCCCCTTTGTGGGGTCCTAGGGGCAGCGCCCCTAGCGGGGTCCAAGATAATTTAATCGAAATTTCATATCACGAATTTTCTCTCTATTAGATTATCCGATAATCAAATTTCTTGACTCGAAAGGGAAGAAATATTGATTTCGGATAGTGATTCAAACACTATCCGATAGATTTCTAAGTGATTTGACGAATTTCTCCAACATGGCGTTTACCAGTTTTTTTTTTTTTTTGCTAGAACACTACCTTGACAAAACTAATAAAGGTGTGCAAAAGGTGCAGGAAGCAGTGGGATGTATGTGTTTGTGAGGTAGTAAAAGATGATAAAGGTCATGAATTGCATAGGTACGTGCAGCTAATGACCGATATTAATTTCAAAGTACCAAGGCAATATTGCTTTCTTTGAGATTGTTCGTTGAAAAATATCATTTGTATTTAAATGATATTTCTCTCTCTTCCTGTATCTTCATGAGTATAAAATATAAACAATGTAAAAATATAAACAGATTGCATATTTGGCATGAATGTTCAAAAAATTCATATCCGAAACTGATTCAGAAATATCCGAAAATCAGAAATTGATATATCCGAAATTCTGGGTATTCAGAAGGTTGGATATCCGAAAATTCAGTTTCGAATACTTATTTTGAAAATTTTCAGTATCCTAAATAGTTATTTTTCCGCATATTTGATTATCCATTTTTTTAAATTTTTTATTTTCTCGAAGTTCGGATATTCGAAAATTCGGATTCAAATACTTATTTTGAAAATTTCCGGATAGACAACATCCAAAATTTAGATAACCGAAAATGAATACTCCTAATATTGGGTTCATATTGCTACTTGATTTGTTGTTGATCTAGAGGAGAAACAGGGCGCTCACCCAAGCTCGACTCCTAAGGATTTTAAACTTAGCCTTAACTTGTTTTTATTAATTAATTAATTTATATTTATAACTTATGTGTGTATATGTTAATTATAGGGAATGATCAAATAAGAAAAGATTTTTCCCTAATAAAAATATGAACCAATTGAAATTTAACATGTGACATACTAAAAAATAAATTAATAATGATTTAGGTATATATCTTAATTTTTGTAGAAACATGTAACTCTCAATCTTCATCAAGGGGTGCACTTTTAAATGCTTGTCATGTTTTAATAATTATTATTTTAAAAGGATTTATATATTATGAAATAACATTAATAAAATTGTATAATTCAAGAATCAATAAGTTACAATCATAAGTTAAAGTGTTAATCTCTTAAGGGCCCCAACAAAAACATATTGGTGTAAAAGTTTAACTTAAAAAAAAAATCAAAATGGTGAACCCTATAACCTACTTCGAAATTGGAACACCGAACATCGACCCTGTAATTAAAGTCACGGTTTCAGTGAAACAACTCTTACATCCCACAAAGTAGGATTACACTGGATACATGTTTTTGTGTTGTTTCAGTGAAGCAAGTGTTTGGTTCCACAATGCTACAATACTAAGTAACCAACAATTTAATGATTTGGGGTTCAATGCTTTAGAAAAAATGAATAAATTCACACACCCTTATCAGAGTAATAGCAGACTTGCTACTAAGCCACTTCAATTTGTGGATGTGCCATAGACCAAACAGTAGAACTCAACTCAAAAACTGGTTTGATAGGTAAGAGAGTTCATTTGGCTTATAAACCTCACTCACTTTTCCTTACAACCGATTTGAGATAAGTCTGATACCTTGCAATGGTCTTGATCCATAACAGGCTTTGGAAACTATCCCGCCTCAGCTCAACAATTAGTTTCATCAACAGTTGATTCCTACTTGGCGACCCAACCTCAAACTGTCATCAAATTACCACATCAGGTAACTGTAATCGTGATATGGGAAATTTGCAAATTGGTTTTCGACGAGGGACATACACATGTAAATTTTATTTCTTTTGCAACCAAGGGCTTCTAGCCTAATGGTTACCCATTTGGCTTCCCTGTGGAAGGTCACATGTTCAAATCCCTCCCAAGGCGAAATATGGGTCCTTGGTAACTAGACCTTGGTGACGTGGCCTGGAAATCAGTGGTTCACACGTTGAGATCAAATGCCGTTAAAAAAAAATATTTCTATTGCATAAATTTCATGCTTAGTGTCCACTTAGAGCAATTTTGAGGCAACCGACCCAGTAATTTGTGATAGCGCATTACCTTTTCCAACCAGTTAGTCAGGTATTGAGGAGACCTGAAGGTTTACCATGTAAGTGGGATCACACGGTCATTAAAAAATAAAAAAAATTACAACTAAAATTCTAGTTCTAAGATTTTGTATATAATATCTTGTTAGGTCATTAAAAAAATAAAAAAATTACAACTAAAATTCTAGTTCTAAGATTTTGTATATAATATCTTGTTCAAAAGTTAATACAATGGTTATAATCATGTATATATCTAGAAGGACTTGATACCAAGTATTATCTATAACTGATTAATCATGTCTATTATTTACTCTATTGGTGATCCGCTCTTAGGTACGGATAATCTCCTATATTTGTTTACATGTAGTGAATCATCTTGTAACAATTGTCTTGCTTTTTAGAAACATGATATTACGTTAAATTCATTTTACAAATAATCAGAGCCGGTTCAAGCTTTTTGATATCCAAAAGCAGAGTGAAAAATTATGATTTTTTACCGTATATAATAACTCTCATTTTTTATTCGAGCTTATGACACAAAAAGTTAGATAATCATGAAGGAGGAGCTACAAGAAAGATAAATTACAAACAAAATATGTAGATTAATTACAAATATTAAAACAACAAGAAATTTTACATAAATTAGAATTCATTACAATAAAAAAATCCAAAAAATTGAGACTCCTTAATTTTGGTGGTCATAAATTAGGGCATTTTTTTTAGATATTTATAGAGCCGGCACTGCATTTAACATATCCTTAGCTTGTGTATGTGATTCATTAATTTGAACTTTGATATTAACAACCTATCTAACGGGTTGCATGAGATGAATTATGAAAAATCTAAAATCTTATGTGTTTGTGACGGATATGGCTTATAATAATGCACATCTAATTATCAAAAACTGACCCGATATTCTACTTTAATCGAATTAATATATTAATATATTGCATAATTAAAAAAATGTGACGAATCAAGTTGCTATAGTTAAAATTATTAAAACCAGAATCAAGTTGCTATAGTTAAAATTATTAAAACCATATATTTGTTCCCTATTTTAAATAATTTAAAGTTTAAGGGTGGACCACGTGGGCTTGGGTTCTACCCTCACGCTCACCCGTGTTGGTATTATTGACGAGTGACAACACTCGCTAGTTAAAGGCTCTAGGGTATAAAGTTTTTAGGATAGTTTAAGATTGGTTCCCATATGCTTAAGGTATTTTAGGGTAAAAATAAGGTATTATATTTTGATTAGCTTAGGGTTAATGCTTAGGGTTGAAATTGTACCTAAGGATTTAAATGAACCGAATGTTCAGCGATCAGTTCGTAAACTGTTTGACGTGAGGTTTGTTAATGTCCGTTCGTTTAATAAAGTAATGGAAATGAACAAGAAATTTAATTTCGTTTGTTTAGTTAAATGAACGAATACAAACAGAAATGTGATCATTCATTTGTGTTCGTGAACGTTTAATAATGCTTTTGTTTATGTTTGTTTACGTTCATTATATTTATTCATCATGTGTGTTATATATTCTTAATTTTTTTTTAATCTAATACCATATAATTGAAACTAGAAATTTAGTCATTTAAAATTTATATCTTACTACAAATATAGTAATTTGAAATTCAATCTTGCTCTCTTAACTATATCAACAAAAAGGATGCACTTTTGTGTTTGATCTTACTTTTTTTCTGCACAGAGTTTAGAAAGAGCCGGATCATTTTGTAATATAATATATGCAACCTTATCTTACATATTTGTGCAAACGGTTGGTTCTTATATCTTGAACCTATGGCTTGAAGATCAAAAAGAAAAATAAATGACTATAAGGTAAAAGGGAACCTTAAGATTTATTGTCCATATTAATTTTTGAGTCTTTTTGTTTAGCATTGAATTGTTCACCAATGATTCACTGTATATGAAGGTTCATGAGAAAACTCTTTATTTTAAAGAAAAACCAAGAAAACTCATAATAACCAATAAATTTTTTAATAAAAAAATGTAAATCATGAAATTACATATATGTAACTAAAAAAGTTTCGTATGCCACTTATCAAGTTACGTATGTGTAATCAGTATGAGTAACATACTGATTACATATATGTAATAACCTAAAATACATATATTTTTTCTATTTTTTTTCTTTTTTAACATTTCTTATCTTATAATAAAAGGAAATAGAAAATAAAAAATAAAAAAATAACTTGTAATGATTGTGATTAGTTTCTTAATTTTCTCCAAAATGATTGTTTGTTTACGAACCGTCCCCTATATATATGTGTGTGTGTGGGTGTGTGTGTGTGTATATATATATAGGATAAAGATCGGTTGTTAACCCATCTTAATTGAGGTAACTCATTATATATATATATGATAAGGATCGGTTGTTAACCCATCTTAATTGAGGTAACCCATTAACCCTAGCAAAATTTGCTTCAATCTTAAATTTGTTTTTCATGGCCTTTTTTATACATAAATGGAGGGGGTTCCTTTTTTTGTGTTTTTGCTAATTCACAAGCGTTTAGAAATTAAACCAAGTGTAAGTTTGTGTTACACTGCAAGTTATATTTATTTTTGCGCAAATTACATTGACTTAAGATCCTAAACGATGATGAATTAGCAAAAACACAAAAAAGAACCTCATATTTTTGTATAATGAAGGCCATGAAATTTTTTTTCAAAGATTTGGGCAATTTTGCTAGGATCAATGGGTTACTTCAATTAAGGTGAGTTCTTATTTAAACCCAATCATACACACACACACACACACTTATTTTATTAAGAACCATTAAATATGAAGGAACCAAATGAACTAATTTCAAACCATACATTTTTAGGGGTATAAAAGCAATTTTCCTTTAAAGTATGGAAAGTTACTATTATATCTTTAAACTTGTGGCTATAAATGGTTCATTTAGTTCTCAAGTTGCAATAACTCTCATTTGAACATCCCCTATTACCCCCTCTTTTTTTAAAAATTAATAACTTTTTTATATTATATATATATTTTTAAAAATTGCACCATTATACTCGTCTTATTTTTATCTTTAATTCCGTTATAGTCTCGACTAGTTTTTTTATTTTTATTTATTTTTTAGATGCTTTATATTTACATAATTGTAATGATGTGTGTGGTCGGTTAGGTTCGGTTCAATTTTTGGCAAAACCCGAAATCGAAACCGACATAATCGGTTTTTAGTTATTATGAACCATTCGGTTTTCGTTTTGTTCTGTTATAGTTCGGTTTTTGATTTTTTTTTTCTTTTTGTTGTTTTTTTATCCTCTCTCACACCCAATATTAAAAATACAAACATGTTTAACAATGGATAATTAACAAATTAATTGATTGAACACCAATAATATATATTAATTTTCAAACAAGATTAAAAATCGGTTTGGTTTACCGAAACCGAACCGAAAAATTCGGTTTCGGTTTTTTTTTTGGTTCTTTTTTTGTTAATTCAGTTTCGATTCCTTTTTTCGGTTAATTTTGTTCCGGTTCGTTTTTTTTGTTAATTAGGTTCTGGTTCGGTTTTTTCGGCTTTGAGATCTTTGCTTAGAAATTTGGGATCTTTACTTAGAAATTTGGTTTTTGTTTTAATTCAACTAATTGGTTGCTGATGAGAAAGATTTTTTAAGTAATTTTTCTATTATTTTTGTAGCATATTTGTGTGAATTTTGTATGACTTTATGTTTTTTTATGAAAAAACTGTATAGATTTCATGATGAGAAATTTGATTTTGCTATACAACTTTTTACATTTATGCAAATAATATATAATACTTGTTCTCGGAAGCGTACTGAAATAACCCGCTGTAAAGCAAATAAGAAGAAAACCTAGCATATATAATGGGACAAGGTACTATGTATCTAGCTTAAATGTCAAGGTAAATTTACTTCAACAGCAATCCATGCAAATCCAAAACGTGAATTGAGTTGACGAAACAATAATTCAAATTAGAGTTGATAGATACATCTTCCATTGATAAAGAAAAGACAAGATAATGGACCTTGAAGCCATAACACCCCACACCACATGTAACTACACATTCATATGATAATGTCTTATTGGCTTCAAGCTAAATAGGGGGCCGGTTTGCTAGTCGATCAGATCACAAACAAACTATTGGTAAGCATCGCAACAAAACCTTTCACCAAAAAAAAGTAAAAAACTACATCAATTGCAATCAAACTCGTCAAATCAAGAAAGAAAATGATATATATAAATCAATTCATCAAGCAATATATTATTGATGGAAAACAACTAAATCAAATAATACATCTTAATTAATAGCAGTCTTGTAGCTGTGTTATTTTTTCTTTCATTTATATTATATATAATCGATATTTGGTTGTAATGTGTAGTAACATTATTATTAGACAATATTTGGATGTCACGGGTACAACCTTTATTTGATTGTATATGGTCGTAATAGGTTATAACAAGTTTTAATATGATAATTTTTTTTTTGTATAATGTTATAAAACATCATAATAGATCTAAAATATTTGTGTGTATTGGCTTATATTGATTTATATTTAATATTTTAATTATAACGTGTTATAATAAGGGGAAAATTACAAAAATAGCCATTTTTACCAAAAATTTGCACAATATAACCATTTGACTTTTCTATTACATAAATGACCATGGTTTTATGGGCGCCGACGCCCATTAATTTGCGAGGCGGCCGTCTGATTGAGAGCCAATAAAATTTAGCCAAGTGGCGTATACGGGCACCCACGCCCATTAAATCTGACGAACGCCCCTCATAAAATTAAGTTGTCACGGGCGTCGGGCCCACCCTAACACCCTTTATGGTCGGACGCCTCTTTTTAAAAGTCGTTTAAAAAAAATCTTACACGCGCCCGCCTGTATCAGACAGGCGTCCGCCTCTATGGTTTTTTTTAAAAAAAAAACTTAAAAAAAAAACTTTACAGGCGCCCGCCTGTGAGTTACAGGCGTCCGCCTGTAATGTTTTTTTAAAAAAAAAACTTTTAAATATGTGAGATGATCGATTATTATTTTTATTTATTTTTTTAGGAGCGGACGCCCGTGACAAGGGTGTCAGGGTGGGCCCGACGCCCGTGACAACTTAATTTTATGAGGGGCGTTCGTCAGATATAAGGGGCGTGTGCGCTTGTATACACCACGTGGCGAAATCTGATTGGAGTTCAATCAGGCGGCCGCCCGTAAGTATATAGGCGCCGGCGCCCGTAAAGAGATGGACATTTCTATGATTGAAAAGTCAAATGACCATTTTGTGTAAATTTTTTGTCAAAGTAGGTATTTTCGTGATTTTCCCAATAATAAGTCATAATTTAATTTGTGGGCCATACGTTAATTAATTCGGGGTAGTCGTTTGCATCATAATTGACCATATTTGAGTGTAATACGTTACAAAATATCATAATGGGTGTTAACGAGTCCCATGTGATTGTATTTTGTCAAAATATGTATAATATCTCTTATTTAGTGTTCTAACATTCAGTATGGCTACGTATTTGGTGATCAAGTACTCAGCTCGGCACGATTTTCTTCAACTTGATCAATATTATTTGGAGTTAGCCAAATTCGAACCAACTCATTAAGTTAGAGTTTTGCTCTTTTTTCCCCCACCTTTTTTCTTTGTTTTTTTATAGATTACTGTTTGATTTTCTTTGTTTTTTGTTCAGATACCATAACGATGAGTATTAAATGATTACAATATCAGCAATATTGACGCATTGTTCTAACATATATCTTTTTTTTATTTATATTGATATTTATTTTATCTAGTTATAACTTATAAATAATAATAAGCTTATGAATATGTTATAAGGATTAGGTTGAACTAAATAGTCCTTTTATTCTAAAAAGGCTAAGAAGGATTATTAGCCATTAGATCATAAAATTAAATTTAAGATATAAATTATAAAATTTTAGTGGGAAAAGTTGTTAGAAGGTAATTTAGTCATAACCACTTTCCTCCCAAATTTTTTAAACGTTCATAACCATTACATACGAAATTATTTAGGTTAACCTAACCCTATGTTATAAATAATATTAGGCTTATGATATTTGAAATATATATAATGTTTTAAAAGTTAATTTCTTTATAATTTATCACATACGAGTACTCACAGGTCTTCAATCTATTGATTTGGTAGAGCTTATTGAATTCTTAAACCATACTTTATAATATCTTATACTAGATCATAACAAGTACGAATTGAGTACATCAGTGACTTATATTGGTTTATGTTAATGATAATGCATTATAATAAGTCGTAACATGTCTTTAGGAGTCAGTGTGCAAATAAATTCAAATGTAGTGATTGATGTTGTCATAGTTTGCTATATTTGGTTGTAATGTATTATAAAGTGGCATAATAAATCTTAATAAGTCTTTTTTAGCTGTATTTGGCAATAAGTGGTTTTATATCTACGATTTGTTTGTAGCTAGTCTCTTAGAACTGTAAGACTACAAAAACAAACAAATGATTGTTAAAGCTATAGATGAGTGGATAAAGCCTAATGAAAAACTCGAGATCAAATTAGTAAAAAGCTTGAACGAGTTGAATTCATGAATTGAAAGTATCCTCAACTCGGTCCTGAAATATGATATGTTTAGTTAACAAGTTAAACTCGAGTTGTCTTGCAAACCTAAACAAGGTTTTGTTCATATAATTTAATTTTATTTAATTAAATGTGTTATAATATAGCATAACTTGCTCTTAATGAGTCCTTATGAACTAGAAAAGAGAAATCCGTTTTTCATATGTGTATTGCATATGTCTATTTTTTCTTTTGTAATTTATTTATTTATTATGATTATTATTATTTACTTATTCAAACCAAAATATAATTTTTAACAACAAAACTCCTGTCGCTAGTAAAACTTGGTAATTGAATATTGTATTATTGTATAATGATTGTGTACATAGAGATTACATAGAGGAGATATATATAGACTAGGATTACAAGTAGATTAGGAAAGGTTTAATAGGGCCGGCTGATATGTTTCTTAAGACTAGGGCCGGCTATACTAATATCAACTAATACTCCCCCTCAAGCTAAGGACGGGACCGGACTTTCAGCTTGGACTTCAAGAAGAGAAACCGGTCTGAAGGCAAAGGTTTTGTGAAGACATCCGCAATCTGATCCTGCGTCGAAATGAACTGAACAGATAACTGTTTATTTGCAACCTTCTCTCGAACGAAGTGAAAATCAACTTCTACATGTTTTGTTCTAGCATGGAAAACTGGATTCGCAGAGAGATATGTAGCCCCCAAGTTATCACACCACAAAATCGGAGGTATCTTCATAGAAACACGAAGTTCGGCCAGCAGTGTTTCCAGCCAAGTTAACTCAGCAACAGTATTGGCTAAAGCCTTGTACTCTGCTTCAGTAGATGATCTAGAAACAGTCTTTTGCTTCCTGGCTGACCAAGAGACAAGATTTGACCCTAAATAGATGGCATATCCCCCCGTGGATCGACGGTCATCTGGACAACCAGCCCAATCTGCATCAGAGTAGGCAGTTAGCTTATGAGCATCCGTATAAGCATGAAGAAGTGGAGCAGAACTGCTGGAGATAAATAGGCCATGATCAGAAGTGCCATGCAGATAACGCAAAATTCGTTTAACAGCAGACCAGTGATTTTCGGTGGGAGAGTGCATGAACTGGCAGACCTTGTTGACTGCATAGGTGATCTCAGGCCTCGAGAGAGTAACATACTGTAATGCACCAACCATTTGTCGATATTTTACTGGATCAGCAAACATGGGGCTGTCACCGAGAGAAAGAGAGACACCGGTTGTACATGGTGAGGAGACAGGCTTAGAATGCGACAAGTTAGCCCGAGAAAGTAATTCAGTAATATATTTCCGCTGAGAGAGCAGGACATCAGAACCCGTGCGGACTACTTCAATCCCCAAGAAGTAAGATAAGGATCCCATATCCTGGATGGCAAAAGATTGGCTGAGACCACGGACAATACGATCAATTGCACAACTGTTGTTACCTGTCAAAACAATGTCATCAACATAGACAAGCATATATAAAAGAATTCCATTATGGGAATATATGAAGAGAGAGGGGTCTGTTTTCGAGCCCCGAAATCCGAGAGCAAATAAGGCTGCTGATAATCTCTCAAACCATGCCCGAGGTGCTTGTTTGAGACCATAGAGAGACTTATGTAAATGGCACACATGATTAGGATATCGAGGATCAACAAATCCCTGTGGTTGTTTCATGTAAACTGTTTCTTTCAAATCACCATGCAAGAAGGCATTCTGAACGTCCAACTGCCGTAGGGGCCAGTGACGCATAACTGCCAAAGAAAGGACCACCCGAATAGTAGTGGATTTGACCACTGGGCTGAATGTATCAGTATAGTCAATACCCTCTTGTTGATTAAAGCCTTTGGCGACTAAACGCGCTTTGTGACGCGTAATAGACCCATGTTGATCTCTCTTAACTTTGTAGACCCACTTGCAGTCAACTACATTTGCATTAGAAGAACGAGGAACCAATGACCAAGTGCCATTTCGAATAAGTGCAGAGTATTCATCCGCCATAGCCTGTCGCCAGTGAGGTGCTTTGTTGGCAACGGTAAAGGAGGTGGGTTCAATGTCAGGCAAGGGTTCGGGTGTAGTTGTGGATGTATGAAAAGAGGTAGGCTTAAACGGGGCTGTTTGCTTAGGATTCTGACGTAGGTGTGCTGGTCGAGGGCGGGGTGGAATGGAAGTAGTGGTGGATGTTGGTGGTGCAGGGCCAGTGGTGGTTTGGTAACGGTCAAAGGCATTTGTTGGAGTATCGGGCTGTGAGTGACGGGAGTATGTGGTAGCAGGCGGGTGGTGTGGATCGGCCAAGAGTGGGTCAGAAGATGGGCTGGTATAGTGGGCCGTTTCATTTATTGGTAATGATTGGTCTGGGCCGGTATTGTGAGCTGGTCCAGTGGCTGGTGGTGGCTGGGCTGGGGTAGCTGTGTGCTGGGCTGGGGTAGGAGTGGAGAGTTGTGGATCTGGTGTGAAGGTTTGGGCCGAAAGTTGTGATGGTGGAGGTGGGACAGGTGTGGAGTCAGATGTGGAGTTGGGCTGACCATTTGATAAATCATGTGAAATGGGTGGTTGGGGATAGGAGGAAACATATGGATTGTCAGGAGGAGGTGTAGGTGATTGGTTGGTGGTATTGGTAGAGAAAGGAAAAATGTGTTCATGAAACCGAACATGACGAGCAATGTAAATGCGTTCGGTGATAGGGTCGAAACAACGGTAACCATGATGGGATGTGCTGTAGCCTAGGAAGATGCAAGGAATGGAGCGAAAATCCATTTTGTGGGGATTATATGGTCGAATATGAGGAAAACACTGACAGCCAAAAACACGAAGAAAGGAGAAATCCGGTGGGCGTTTGAATAAATGTTCAAAAGGAGAAGTGGAGAGATGTGTGCGAGAAGGCATGCGGTTGATTAGATAAACAGCCGTCTCAAAGGCATAGTGCCAAAAACGTTGGGGAACATGGGCTTGTGCCATAAGGGTAAGGCCAGTTTCGGTGACATGACGATGACGTCGTTCAACAATACCGTTTTGTTCACTTGTATGTGGACAAGATAAACGATGGATTATTCCAAGAGAGGCAAAGAAAGAAGAGAGACTTCGAAACTCACCTCCCCAATCAGACTGCACAGTTTTAAGTTTTGTAGAAAATTGGCGTTCTGCCATAGTGACAAAGTTTTTAAAGATTCCAAACACTTCAGATTTACGTTTCATAGGAAACAACCACATAAATTTAGAAAAATGGTCAACACACAGCAGAAAATAATTATGACCATCATAAGAAGAGACAGGAGCAGGACCCCAAACATCACAAAACACTAAGTCCAAAACATGGGTACTTTTATAATCAGATAATAATAAATGAAGTTTGGAAGATTTTCCAACAGAACAAGAAGAACAATCAGAATTAAAAGTTTTAGCAAAAACAGGTAAATGATATTTAGAAAGCATAGTCTTGAATAATTGGGAATGTGGATGTCCCAATCGTTGATGCCATGTGGTGGTTGTAGCACGAGTGGTAGAGAAGGCGACCTTTGGAATTGGTTGTTTGGTCGGAAGCTTGAGAGAGTAGAGCCCACCTTCACTTGGACCCGTGAGGAGGATAGTGTGTGTAAGCTTGTCCTTCACAGAAAAGAAAGTTGCATGAAATTCAAAATAAACATTATTGTCCTGACAAAATTTTTGAACGGAAAGAAGATTTTTTGTGAGTTCAGGAACGTGAAGGATATCTTTTTGATAAAAGGTTTTGTTTGGTGAATGTATAGTTTGTGAGCCAATATGTAGGATGGGTAGGGCCATACCGTTGCCAACATGAAGACTTTCATCACCGAAGTAAGGCTCGGCAGAGTCAAAAGCTGACATATCGATTGACGAATGGCCATTTGTACCGGTGTCCGGGAGATAAGTAGTGAATGCATGATTAGCTGTTGGTTGCCGGTTGCGTGTAGAGGGGTCTCTGTTTGGACATTGAGAAGGCACATGTCCTATGCCACACCTGTTACAAGTACCATACACAGTGTTTTGGTTAGAAGCCCAGCTAAACTGACTTGGAGGACGATTGCCTTGATTGCGGTTATAAGTGGTATGCCGACCTCCACGTTGACCACGACCGCGAGAATAGTTTGATTGGCCAGTCCTATTGGTATAAAAAGCTTGAGGAGTGGGCTGCTGAGAGGCTCCAGAAAGAGGTTGAAGTTGAAAACCTAGGCGAGACACAAGCTGTTGAATGACCTGGACTGTGTCAGCCGAGGGTGAGGAGGTATTGGCTGCTGTAGTAGCCGTGAATGCCTGAGCAGGCTGCTCGGGAACAGTTTTGTTAACCAGGAACTCGTGATCAGCAAGAAGACCAGGGAGCTCATTAAACACAGCGGTGAATTGTCGTGCAAAGAGATGTTGTTTGACACCATTATACTCATCACGGAGACCTGCAACAACAAGCATTACAATGTCTTTATCAGTCATGGGTTGGCCAATATTAGCAAGGGCATGAGCATATTCCTGGGCCCGGGACAGATAGGCAGCCGAGGTCTCTTCTGGTTTCATCTGGATTTTCAGAAGTTGTGTTCTCAGAGTGAACTCTCTAGAAGAAGTGTGTGGTGCATAGGCACGCTCAAGACCAAGCCAAAGGTCACGGGAAGTAATACCTTGAACATGTGGAAACGAGGATTCTGAGATGGTAGAGATTACCAACATCCGGACATGTGCATCATTACATAACCATGCTGTATAACTGGGGTTGGGTAAAACAACAGGTTCTGTGCCTTCTTTGTCTTTTCCAGATGTAGAGGAGGCTGCAAGGGTCGGCTGTGGGCAGGGAATACTGTCATCAATATAACCGAATAGGCTGTGGGTAGTTTAGAAAGGTTGAATCATAAGTTTCCAATGACCATAGTTTGTAGGAGATAATGTGAAACCAAACTTATGAGAGTTATGAGAGGTTTTTTCTGCAGTGGTGAAGGCTGTGATTTGCTGATCAGCCATTGATCCAAGGTGGCGGCTGATTAGGGTTAGGCTCTGATACCAAGTAAAACTTGGTAATTGAATATTGTATTATTGTATAATGATTGTGTACATAGAGATTACATAGAGGAGATATATATAGACTAGGATTACAAGTAGATTAGGAAAGGTTTAATAGGGCCGGCTGATATGTTTCTTAAGACTAGGGCCGGCTATACTAATATCAACTAATATCGCTTAAACAATTAATGGTTTTATTCTGACCTATAACTGAAAAGATTAAATAATTAATATATGATAGAAGAAATTAAAAGACTTAAATCTCAGGAGCCAAAATCGTTACTTGTTTATATGATTATATGATATGACTTTCTTGTTAGAAGATGTTTTGGGGTTGAATATGATAAAAGACAAACCATATGAGCCGAAACAGTAACTGTGACGCCTCATATTTTCCAGGCCAGCTTCTAATTTATATTATTATTACTTACGTGATACTTTAATTAGATTAATTTAGCGTGACACGTGGCACAATAATCCAAACATGAACAAATGAGCGATAATTTGACGAATTATCTGAAAACGCACACTTGTGTCTCGATTAACAGACGTTGGTGAATTAAAATGATCAATGATGAAATTGATCAACAATTAAACATTATACGAGTCTATAAGGAACTAAATTATAATTAAAGTCATGAAACGACGTTCATAAACGCGAAACAATCGAAAAATGAACTTAGGCAACAAAATTGGGCCATTTGGGCTCATCCGGCCGACCAGGAGGTATGCCAAGGGCGGGAACAATTTGAATTCTCCGAATCACCAGGCGGTACGCCACCACGCTTAAACTTCTTAGGGCGGTGCGCGCGAGGTATCGGGAAGATATCTGAATAAAATAATCTAAGCGGTATGCGTAGCACCAAGAACGCTAGCTAGGCAGCACGCGAGGCACCTAGTTCGCAGAAAAAAATTATAAGACTCATCCCAGCTCAATTTTTTCGCTTCACACCTATTTCTCTAGACTAAAAACCCCAATTCTGGCCATTATCACCCTGTTACACCATCATCACACATCTGAAGCTAGCTTGAAGCCATCCTTGAGCCACTTTTGAAGACATTGGAGTCTTGGAGCTTGGGGAAGACATTGTGAAAGCTTACCACCATCACCAACACACCTCCTAGCTACTAGAACACCACCATCAGCCACTTTCAGAAGTAATCTAACCCTGATCAAGTAACATCTCAGAGATTTCAAGCTCTAGAAGGTAGTTTCTATGGTCCTTGTAGTAAAAAAAAATACCCATACACACACATGCAAGCCACTATGGCTACATGCAACATAAAGACAATCACACACACACACGAAATTTTAGGTTTATAAACCTGCTATTTGTGTTTTGATTCACTGATTTGAGTATTGATATTGATTTCTTGTGTTATTGGTGGTTATTGCCATATATGGTGACTTTTAATGACATGCATGTATGATCCGTGTGATTTTAGATGATTTTGGATGCAAATGCATGATTATTAATGATGTAGGAAGTGTTTACAAGGATTATTGTGATTGATATTGATAAAAATGAGGATTTGGGCATATTGCTATTTATAGTAACTTTAAAGTTACAAAGTGTTGATAAGTGGCGAAATAAACACTAGCATGCAGGGGTGTTCAAAAAAACCGAAATCCGTTTAAAACCGATAACCGAACCGTATCCGTAACCGAAAAAACCGAACCGAATTCTGAATTCGGTTTTTGGTTCGGTTCCTAACCGTATCCGAATTCCGAATTCGGTTTTTGGTTCGGTTAACGGTTTTGGAAATTTTTTGAATTCGGTTTATTCGGTTAACCGATTAAACCGAATTCATAATTAAATTTATTATTTTTATTAATAATATAAGGTTGAATTCGGTTTATTCGGTTAAATTCGGTTGAATTCGGTTTATTCGGTTGAATTCGGTTTATTCGGTTCGGTTTATTCGGTTTTTAACCGGTTTATTTGGTTTTTAATCTGTTTGTTCGGTTATAAACGAAACCGAACCGAATTGAATTCGGTTGAATTCGGTTCGGATAACCATATCCCGAATTCGGTTCGGTTCGGTTAACGGTTAGGAGGAAAAATTTTTGAAAACCGAATAAACCGAACCGAACAAACCGTTAACCGAACCGATGAACACCCCTACTTGCACGTGGTTTAAAATGATAATTTGGGTTATTATTGAGATTTTAACAAGAAAAATGTTTAGAGTTGTCAATATGATTGGTATTTGAGATGGTTACTATAAATCAAGGTTGTAGAAGTCGGTAGACGCTAGTCGGGCGGCCAGGGACCGCCTAGGGATTAATTGGGATTAATCAGCGCTAGGCGGATTGAAATTTTTATATGTAATTTTACAAATATATATTATATACACACATTAATATCAATAATTTAATATAATACTTCAAATAATTTAAAAAATAAACTTAAATATACTAAATAAAGTACTTTAAAGTGCAAACTTAAACACTAAGTTCAAAGTTTAGAGATGAATTTCGATGTTATTAATGATTTTTGGTTGAGAAATGTCTAAATAATCATGAAATTGGTCTCTTTTTACAAGAAAAAGTCGAAAAAAGTCGAAAAATAAAAAAATAAAAACAAAAATCTGCCTAAGCCACCTAGACCCCGCCTAGGCCAAAATTTAGACAGTTCTCGGGTGCCTAGGCAGCCGCCTAGGCCTATTTTTACAAGCATGCTATAAATAATAACTTTGTTGATGTACAATAATGATAGGTGATGTATTTGACATGATTCCTATGTTTGAATGATGATTTAGAACTAATATGATGATTATTGACGTATTTGATTGATTAGAATCGTTAAAATAGGTAGGGGTGTTCATCGGATCGGGTTGTTCGGATTTGAAAATTTTAAGTCCTTATCCGAAACTCGACTTGACCCGATCCAAATTCGAAAATTTTCTTTCCGATCTGAATAACCCGAAAAATACGAATAATATTTTCATCGAAATAATCCGAACAACCCGAATAAATAGGGTTGATTCGGGTTATTCGGATATCCGATCCGAATAAAGAGGATTTTGGATATCCGATATCCGATCCGAATTCGGAAAACAGATATCCGATCCGAATATCCGAATCTTTAATTCAGATCGGTTTTTTCGGGTTTCGGATATGATTCGGATTTCAGATTTTTTTTGGATTTCGGATTTTTGAACACCCTTAAAAATAGGTGTGTTTGACTTGTGTTTCTTGTCACACCCCCAATTTCCCACTCGTGGTGTCAGTCCACGTGGGTGTGACGTGGCAAGAATCACAGCTCAAGGTCATATAGAACAACTCTATATATGTTTTCAAGATACAATTTCGTCATATATGATAACAAAATAAGTTGTAGTGGAAATACATTATCATAGCAGCGGAAATGTTATAAGTTTGATAAATGCAGCGGAAATCCAATTGTTAAACACTACGATGTTTAATACATAACATAATTAAAATTGTTTGAAAGAAAGACATAAATAAATGCATGCGGGTCCTATGCTCAGTCCCCTAAGTGCTTTCCTGATCCTTGATCCTGTCAGTTACCTGAGAATACATGTTTAAGAAAAAGTGTCAACACAAAGGTTGGTGAGTTCACAGGTTTTGATAAGCATGGGTAGTAGTTCAGAAATCATGTGTCATACTGTTTATTAAATGTTAGTCCCGAGCCCTAGGCTCCAAGTGTCAGTGCGTCACTACCGAAACTAGACTTGTTAGTCCTTGCCTCCGCTATGTCTCGTAATAACATAGCAAGATAGGTCGAGATTTCACGTGTTATGACCTCCAGTCAACATTTTCGCCACGCGGGGCTCGTCACACCCAAATAGATCTATTCAAACTCACCTCGTTGTTTATACATTAACAGTAAGACTTTGCGAGGGCTTAATTACGATGCAACACTTATGTTTGTCTAATAAACCAGCATACACAATTTGTTTGTACAAGTTTAAATGTTTGACTCAGTTCAACAAGTATTCTCCCCCTATTTGAAAAGTTTATAAAAGAGTTAAAGAGGGGCCGTAAACTCACCTTAGAAGTGATCGGAAAGTAAATGCGTAAGCTCCTGCGTCGCAGAGTAGTCGGTCACCGGCTACCTATATCGTATACCGTACGTGAGTTTGTGTAAGTGACCGTGCTTGTGTTCGTGTTAGTGCTCGTGTTTGTGCTCAACAATCCTTGGTTGTTCATGTTTGTCCGTGTCGGTCCACAATGATCGTGTTTGCTCATGTTGGTCCATATTGACCGTTTTTGACCGTGTTTGACCAAAGTTGACCGTGTCAAGTCAACGATCCGTTGGTGAACCGTGTGACGGTTGTGAATCGTGTAGTAAATGTGTAAGTGCTCGTTGTGTGCAAAACGCGCAAGTCGCGTCTATGGACACTTACTATTTATAGTAAGTTTCCATTTATGGAAAGTTCATAAAGCATATCGATTTTATAGTTCTAGCATGCTCATTAGTCCTACGTGCTCATGTTAACACATAGCACATCATCATACGGATTCACATAAGTCGTTTACATCATGTTAGCGCACAAAAGTTTCCTAAAATGGAAAGTTTCCATTTTTAGCATACATGATATCGGAAACCATCTAACTTAGCATTTAATCATCATGTTATAACATAATCATGTTATAGCATATTAAGCCACTTAGCATGCTCAAATCATACAAAATGTTCATAAGTTGGTTTTTGTAAAAATAAAGTTACTAAAAATAGTAACTTTGGCTATTTTTGTCCAAATGATCAATCTAACCATTCCTAATCCATTTTTATGTCACAAATCATCATAATAACAAATCTAACATCATTTAATCATATCAACATAGCTCAAATCATTACCTACCAATACTTTGGCTCAAAAAGTTACTATATATAGTAACTATGCCAAAAATGACCATAAACATTATCAAGGTCACATTTTGAGCATCATTATCATTCTAATAACCTTTAAATAGCAATCCATAAGCATGCATGTTACCACATATCATTCATATCACCATTTCATACATAAAAAGTTTCTATTAATAGAAAGTTTATCAAAAAATCATTGTTTTAATCATTCTAAAGGCATCCAACCATACAAATCATCCTCATTGACTTCCATAATCATAATACAACATTCAAGATTATCTAAAATATATTAGATCATACATGCATGCATCTATATCATCAAAAATCATCATTTTAAGCATAGTGGTTCATACCCATCACTTTAGATCATCACAAAACTCAATACTAACATCATAGATCATCAAGAAATGCATCAAAACTAACAAACCCAGAAGTAAAAACTCGTGCATGTGAACCACGAGTGTTTGCATGTGAGTTTTACTCATGCATGTGTGTGTATCGGTGTGTAAATGGGTGTCTTAGCCACAAGAACTACCTCAAATGCTTCTTGATTGCTAGAAGGGTGTTTGAGCAGCTTCTAAGGCTCCTGAGATTGCTGGGTTCGACTGGGAGAGAGAGGTGGTGGTGATGTCAAGCTCCAAGTGTGGTTCCTCAAGCTTCCAATCTTCAAACCTTCAAGTTTGGAGCTTCAAGATCTCTTCAATGGCTGCTAAAGAGAGTTAGAGGGGGCTCTGGAGTGTTAATGGCCGAAGGATGGCATGTGGGTGTAAGAAAAATGATGAAAATAGGTAGAATAGGCATAATGGTCTTGGTTTTATAAAAATATTGTCGACTGGGCGGCTCCGCGTACCGCGATGGGGCCTCCAATTCTTCTCCGCGTACCGCGGCGGATTTTGGGAGTCAAACCCCCGCGATGTTGGCCGCGCACCGCGATGATGCTCCTTGTTGGGCCATCGGGTACCGCGATGGGCCCCTGGAGAGCCCAATAAGCCTAGTTTAATGAGTTTGATCCGTTCGTTGTCGTTTTCACGCTTACGAACTATCGTTTGGCCTCGTTTGAACTTCCAAGTTCAACGTGTGAGTGTTTCGTGAGGTCTCAAGTGTTGTGTTACACAATGTGCTAGACGTTCACCAACGTTCGTGTATTTTGACACGTGTGTGCTGTTTGCTGATAATTCATCGAATTATCTAGTCGTGTGTCAGTGTTCGTACTGTCGTGCCACGTGTCACACTAAATTAAACAATTTCCAGTGCCACGTGTACATAAAGCATTTAAATAAATATTTAAAAAAATCAAAGCTGACCTGGAAATTACGGGGTGTCACATTTCTATAAATAGAAACTTTTATAATGAATGATTTGCATGTATGTTGATCTTGGGTATGTTGAGATTGAAAGATAATATTATTAAACCTATGAACAAGATGGTATGGTTTGATTTGGTTAAAATTAGTTTAATTACAAACTTACTAAAATAAGTAACTTTAATATGAGGATTTTAATGAAACGTGAATATTAAGGATGCATTTTGATGATAAATAACATAATGTGACTTGTTAAGAATTAAGGATTGTTATTGCATGATTTTAGTAATAAAACATGTTAAGCATAGTAACTTTCTATAAATAGAAACTTTTTGAAACAATAAGTGTGTTTATGTGATAATTAACATGTATTGATGTGCTATGTGATAACGTGATCATATAGGATTACGAGCATGCTAGAGCAAATAAAAGGGTGACTTTATGTGAACTCGCTTAAAATAGAAACCTGCCTAAAATGAAAACTTACTATAAATAGTAAGTTACCTATCAGACATAACTCATGTGTTTACACGTAACACAAGACACTTAATGCACATTGAACCAACACTATAACTAAACAAATCACCAACGGGTCGTTAAGTCAAACACGACCAACACAACAACTTAGAGCAGTGTTTTGGAAACCGGACCGGCTGGTCAGATCGGTGGGTGAACCTGTCCGGTTAGAGGTTTTGGGTGAATCGGCCGGTCGAACCGGCGAACCGGTGGTTGGGCCGGTGGTTGAACCGGTTTTTTTTCTTGATTATATATATATATTTATAAAATATATATAAAATCATATAGTTCTTAAAACTGGTTTGACCGGTCCGACCTCTGACCAGTAAGGAGACCGGTTCGACGTCCGGTCTGGTTCTGAAAACTTTGACTTAGAGTTGTTTGGACACAAACATGGTCTACTGAGACCCACATGAACACAAACACGAACATTACAGTGAACGCAAACTCACAACACCTATATGATATATGTAAGCATTAGAGACGAATCACTCACAATTCACACACAGCAACAATAGTTAAACTCAGGTGAGTTTACGACCATATTTTCTTATCTTTATTGTTTTACTTAAACTGGGGGAGAATACATAGCAACTGTTTTTGGTATTACTGGTGATATCTCACAAACATATATGACTGTGCTATATCGTACTTAAAGTCCTCACAATTCATGCCGTTAATGTTACACAATGAGGTGTTATTGGATAGTACCATTGGGCCTGACAAGCTCCGCTCGACGACAACTTTGACTGGCGGTCAGGACGAGCTTAATAATGACTTAACGCCATTGTTTCTACGATATACATGGTGGAGGCCTTATAGTCTAGTTCGGTAGTGACTCAACACAGACACTTAAGGCTTTTAGCCTGGCAAGGTTTACATACCAGTATTTATCTCTCAAATTGTTTTACTGCTTATCATACAAACCTGTAAACACACCAAGTTTATGTTGACATATTTTTCGCATGTATTCTCAGGTAACTGTAATGCACAAGGTTAGGAATGCACATAAGGAAGATCGAGCATAAGGAGTCTTGCATGCATTTCAAACATTTTGAGAAACTTTATCATACCATAACATTTGTGTAACAATGTAGTGTCGATACAATTTAATTTCCGCTGCATGACATTATTTTATTTCCGCTGCTTTAGACAATTATTATTCCGCTGCATTGTTTTAAACACCTTGATTATTGTTAATGAAATGGTACATTTTCAAGCTCATATAGAGTCGTTCTATGCGACTGAGAGCTTTGGTCTTGACCACGTCACACCCGGTGGTCTGACACTGCAAGTGGGAATTTGAAGGTGTGACAATAATTTACTCAATATGTGGTAATAGTTAAACAAAAAAAATCATAGATATTCTCGGTCCTAAAGTTCGTCGTTAATCTATGATGAAAGTAATACATCTTAGAGATGTCATGCAATTAGTGACTGATTTGGTCATAGATGTATCTAGCGTATATATATATTGCATTAAAGTTCATATAGATCATTTTATTATTCTAATAAACAAAAATGGTTTTTAACACTTATCAAATTCTCATTCTTTTATTGTCACTTGTTATTTTTCAATCAACTTATTCAATTCTCTATCTTATTAATTAATCACATTCTCTCCTATTAAATACTTATAATATTAATTAGTAATAATATTATTTGTCTTTTTTCATGCAAGAAAATAGTTTTTAATAAATTAAAAATCAAATACTTTTATTAAAAAAACACACTTAAAAGAAGATTATAAAATATGAAATTTTTAGAAAATTACTTTTTTAAAGTAAGAAAGATATTTTAAGTTAGTATTTTTAGAAAATAAAAGTTTAATAAAAAACAATTTTTAAAAAATAAAATAAACTATAAATCATAGTTTTCAAATAATGAAATTTTTATAAACAAATGATGTTTCTTAAAACGAAATGCTTAAAAAACAATTATTATAAACCAAAAATTATAAAAATATTAGGAAAAATAAAACTTTAGTTATTTATGTTTAATGGTATTTCAAATTAAGTAATGTAATTTTAATAATTATACATGTTGTACATTATCTTCTTGATTTGTAACAATTAGTTTTTGATAGAAAAGTAAATGAATTTTTAACATCAGTAAGTTTAATAATCTTTATTTTTACAAAACAAGTAGGTCACGTATTATTTTTTTAGTTATTGAAAATTTAATTATTATTTTATTACTTAAAATACTCATTAATATGTAATTTAGTTAATTCATAACAAAATATTGTATAATTTTTAAATTTTTATTACTAATTGTTTAATATTTTATATTCAATCCGTGTGATACACGGGGTAATAATCTAGATATTTATAAACATGACTAAATATGCGGTTTTTGGAAAAACTTCGATTATTAATCACGTAAAAAATAAATATTCATAATTAATACTTAAAACATTAAATGTTAAATTGCAAAAAGAATTATTTTGTTCACATATATATAATAGGCACATCATGGATAAATAACTACGAAAAAAACCTGTTACATACATCTTTTTATTGATTGACGTAGAGTTGTGGTCACAACATTTCTTGAGGCAAGAAAAATGTGAGATTATATTAATTTAATGAAATGTTGATTCATTTGTCGTGATATGGTCTCGTTGTCAGTCCCTTATATCAGTGGTTTGTATTTATAGACAAATATGAAGATGTTTGAATCCTATTTTAGTAAAAAGTTATATTCATATCCATGTGCAAGTTAAATTAGGATATTTTGGTTGGTATTGATTCATAATGGGTTATATTTGGTTGTAATGTAACATTATTAATTATTAGAAAATTGGTTGCTATGAGTATATGTTATACCGGGTTGTATATATCCAATTGAAATGGCTCATGCCACGTTTTAATGTGACATATTTATCTATAATGTGCTATAATAGATCATAACATGTATAAATCGACTATAATTGGGTGTGATTGCTTATATTAGTTTACTAGATTAAAACACATGTAATACATGGGTTTAACATATATAATTTGTTAAAATGTTAATTTTTCTCTCTTATTATGTGAGTTGAATAAATATAAGTTTTGAAGTTTGTATTTATATATTTTATTATTATTTCACTTACTTTTAAAATTTTTAAAATTTTGATTATTTTTTATTTTAACTGTAGTTTTTATTTATTTAAGTAGACGATTTTATTATTTTAAAAATAAAAATTCAATATTTAATAGGAGGATAATATTAATTGAAGAGAGAGAGGCGAGAAAATCACAAGTTGACTTCACCAAATAATGACATGTGACTAAACAAAACATTTATTTATTATAATACATAGATATTTGATTAAAATGTGTTATAATATGACATAGTTTAGGTGTAGTGGTTGATGTTGCGGCATAATTGACCATATATTCGATTAAAATGTGTTATAAAGGATCGTATTAATTATTAGTGAGTCCTCTTTCGTTGTATTTGGCCATAATAGATTTGATATCTCCTATTTGTTTATAATGTGTGATATTAGACCATAACTTATTTAAATTGACCATATTTGAGTGCAGTAGAATATTATATTTGTTTATATTTAACTAGGATAGTTCCCCGTGTATCACACGGGTTGAATAAAAATATATTAAATAGTTATTAATAAAAATTTCAAAAAACATCTTAAAGGGTTTATTTATATAAAATACAATTGAAATTGAATATAAGTTAAAACTTAAAATAATTATATTATTTTTTTAAACATTTGTTATTAAAGTTTGTTTTTTTGCACTTTCATTTTAAAAAAGCTGGTTTTTAAAAAAAAACATTTTTTACAAAATATAGTTTAATATTTGTGTATTATATGAGTTAAAATTTATTTTTAATTGAAATATAATTTGAATATATTATTTAATGTGTATGCATTTAATAAGAGAGAGACGGAAAAGTTATTGTGAAAATGCTTAAAATTGTGACATGTGTCCACTTTTATTTTTATTTATTAGTATAGATAGATTATAATGTGCTATTATAATTCATAACATGTCTTTATGGGTCATGTGCTCATTAATTTGGGTGGAGCGACTTATGTTACATTTTAATGCGTCATATTTGATTGTAATGTGTTGTGAAGACGTAACACGTCCGCATGACCTTATCGTGTATAAAAAACCTGACATATGTCCGGACAAATGCACCCGTATACATATATAAATATAAATTTACAGTTAGAGAAAAGGACAAACAAAATAATGAAACGGTTATAATGGGGCCCAAAGCAATAGACGACCCTCATTTTACTAACAAACAGGTATGAGAGACGCACTAGAGCCTATAGTTCTCTCATTCCGATTCTAGCTGTGACAGTTGTACACGAGAACCACGTCATCAATGACGTGGGTACATTTGATCATTCTAGAAACCCATGTTGTTTTAATACTTGTAATTGTTACAGAATGATAGTAGATGAGAAATGATGAACGTGGGTGAAAACCGTGCACAAAACGGAGTCCTGGATTGCCCGGAATCGAAAAACGAAGAAAAATTTTTAAGTATTGGAATTCTGGCCTCGTCGCGGTACGCGATGGAGGAGTTGAACTTCCTCCGCGGTACGCGATGCAGGAAAGAAATCTGAGATCTCCGGATTTCTTCGCGGTACGCGAAGACTTTTTGGGCATCTTGTCGCGGTACGCGACGAGTGTGGCGGTGCAATGATCTGATCTATTTCATCAGATTTCATGCAAGAAGAATTATTTCTTCTTCTTCTCGCTTCTGCTCCGTTCCCAGACGAAAACACACACACATACACCATCAAAACACCATCTTGAAGCCACCAGATCGCATCTTTGAAGCCAGAAAACGTGTATACAAGTTCTGATTGTTGTTTTATCCGTCCGATTAGGTAATGATCCATTTAAACCTTCTAGTTTGATTTTGATTGATTAGATCTTGATTTTGAACGTAATGAGATAGTTAATATTGTTGATTATTGCCTAGATGATGGCTAGGATTGATTATAAACAAAGAACACAAAGTTCTAACGGTTAAATCCTTGTTTTGATCCGTTGTAATGCCCGGTTTGCATGAAACCATACCCATGATTATAATGGTTTAATCCATTTGATTATAACAATGTAGGTGATTAGTTGGGTTAATCCTTGAAATGCAAGGTTAAATCTAAGTGTTTCAAACTAATCACAATCATTAACATACTCATTGGAACGATTATCTAATGTTTACGATAACAGTCAGATTAGTATGTTAAACTTGGTTATTATACCTCTTATGATACTACATTGTGATATTTCATGATATTTGGGTAATCAATAACAAGGATTGATCATTCCTAAGCCATTAAATTATCTAGAAACTGTTACAGTATCATAATCAACAACATTAACTATTTGGTTAATCTAAGATTATTCTGATTAATCAAGAGGGTCATCAACTTTGTATTAGGAATCTAATGCAATGTAGGTTCCTACATTATCATACATTGTATGATATAACATTAAATTAACTAATTACATAACTAATATCAGTTTGATGACTTTTAAGTCAATGTCTTTGACATTGAACGTTCAGAAAGATCTAATCAGTAAACTAGAACATAAATAACTCATTAAATATAAATAAATGCAGAATCACTTCTCTATTATCAGTTTTGAGATATTCTGCTACATCTATACTACCAGGTGAGTTTCGTACGACCCCTTTTCTTTTTAATCTTTTATAAACATCGGGGTAGCGCTGTAAAACTTTTCAAAACTATATGATATGTATCACTGTTATCTGTGTGATTACATGTGATGGGTTGGAACTTGTGGATTTCATGGGATTTTTGCCCTGAGAACAGAACACTATCACAGAACTTAAGTCCTCATTTCTGAACTGTATCTAGTGAACCCATGTGGGGCCGAACAGGGAAACATTGATAGTACTATTGGCTGACCACCCATTTGCTGGGAGGATTGCATCTCCCCTTGTGTGAATGTTTGTTTCCTGTTTCCAAAACTTCTTAATGGTGTGATAGACATTAAGATAATGAGGCATTAAGATATGTACCGACGGGTAGTATCTTGTAGAACAATATCGTCAGAAAGGAACTAGATACGGGTCCCATGGTTATCTTGAACTGAACATTTTGTGAACTTATATTACATATCATATCATATCATATTGTGAAACTTGAACTGTATGAACTCACCAGCTTTGTGCTGACGTTTCCAAATCAAACCTTTTTGCAGGTAGACCGTGACTTCGGAAAGAATGCACCTCACAAAAATTGTAGTTAAATAGGTTAATGTTGTAATGTAAATTGTAATAACGAAACCCTGTAATGTATTTATTTTAAGTTAATCTGTGTGTTTGTGATATCGGATCAAGTAAGTCACCCCTCACCTCGGAGACATCACCACTGTGCTTCCGCAACCGTTTCAGTGACATCATACATGAGGTGACGAGGGGTGGGGGTGTGACACTAGCCATAATACACACACAAAACCTGAAAACCCTAACTCATCTTCCCTACAAAAGAGAATGTACATTGACATTGTTGAGCTCAATTCAAGATATGACATAGAGATTTGTTAATCGGGATATCTAGAGTTATAGTTCCGGTTAATACATCTTTAATTGTCATTCTTCTATGTGCTATGAAGAAAGGACTTGATGGTCACGTGCCCAAATATCATCCTGGATGGTCACTTAGTGATGAAACATCGTTGCATATAGACTAATTAAGACTTAATCATTAAATATTTAAATGTTAAAACAACTAAAAGATTATTTTGTTCACATAATTCATAGAAAAAATCTCCATGGATATATCATATGTGACCAAGAGGTTGGAAAAAGACACGAGTATATTACAACAAATTGGTGTAGGGTTGTGGTCACACGTAGAAGAATTGAAGGGAGGGGGGGTTATAATTATCTAGGGGAAGGTTCCCCTAAAAAGTTTTTTTTGCCTAAGAAGGCTAAGAAGGATTTTTAAAAACCTAAAAACCGACTCAAACAAACTCGGATCGAATTCATTTTTACATCATTAGAACCGGCTTGCAATTACCTAAAACCTAAACCTTAAATCATAAAGAATAAACCCTAATCATAAAACCAAAATTGTAAAAACAAACAATAAACATAAAGATAAAACCTAAAAGCTTAAAAAGATGTCCTAAAATCCAAACTCTAAAACTAGTTGTTAAAGCTAAAACCAAAAGGCAAATATTGTAGGGTTTGATGAGACGGTTCCAATGCCGTCGAAATGAGTTCAATCGGAGTTCGTTTGGGTCGGTTTTTATGGTTTTAAAATCCTTTTTAGCCTTCTTAGGCAAAATAAACTTTTTATTTGATCCTTACCCTAATTATCTATATCTTAAATGACAATGTCGGTGGCTCAAACTACGAACAATCCCACTTGTAATCTAATATATATTATTTGTTTCTTGGCTTTTAAACATATTGTGAGTTAGAGGTGATGGTAAAAACCTTTTATTTTCTTTCAAAGTTCAAGGTTCGAATCCTCTACATGGTTTTTTTTTTCCTTTTATTTTTTCTGGCTCCAACTAAAAGAGAAACTAACATGTAATAAAATATATCCACTTGCTGGCGACTAATTAAACATATGTTGAGGAGCTGGTATATTCTTTTCTTACATTTAATATAATCTAAAATATAATCTTTTTATATAATTTAGGTTAATGTCTTTTTAATAACTTTAAACGAATATTAGTCAAAATCAGGTCTATCTATGTTTTCTGTTGGGTTAACTCTGATGTGCAGCTTGATTTTTACATCCGAATAACCCGAACTATTTTTATTTTTACATCCAAATAACCCGAATAATAATAAACATGGTTTTTTCGGGGTATTCGGGTTGAATTTGTAAATTCGACCGGTTCCAACTGGTTTTTGACCGGTTCCGGTTTGGGTTTTGTCATCACTGGAAATCTTGCTAAAAATCGACCCGTCCAGCCGCGAAGCGCGGGTCATAACCCTCGTTAGATTTAATGATGAAGTTGATCAATTGTCGTGATATGGGTTTCCTGTGACACCAAATACCAGCCAATGGTTCATATCCATAGATAAATATGATGTTTATCCTATTTTAGTTAGAAAGTCCAATTCATATTCCGATCTTGTGTTGATTAATTAGGAAATTTTTGGTTGGTATTGAGTCATAATGGGTCATATTTTGTTATATTTAATGTTACCTAAAATTAAAGGTGACAATTTTCACCGAAATCAAAAAAATGAGTTGGTTTGGGTAAACAATTGTTGTATAATGAGTTGAACTGAGCAACATAGTAATATGAAATGTGTTGAGATGAGTAATATTTTAACACAATACGGGTCAAGATGAGTAACTTAAAAATTATGTGAATGTGATGGATTCAAATGTTTAAGAAAGATTAATAACATATTTGATGAGAAATCACTAAAAATTATCCTAATGGATTATTTTGTTTATCTATAACACATTTAAACTTAAATCAAATTGATGTTTTTTTAATAACAATCCATTTAGACTCAAACTGATTTTGCTTAAAACTCGTTGTAACCCGAATCCGTTTTGACCGGTACCCAACCCGACCTGACCCAACTCTCATATTTTGCCAGACATACCTAAAATTATTATTATGCAATATTTGGTAGTAATATGTAAAGGTTTTACCGGGTCGTGGGTCATTAAAGGTTTTAATGTGATGCATTTGTTTGTAATATGTTATAATAAATCATAACATGTACAAATTGACCTAGTGACTTATATTTGCATATTTTTTTTTATATTATAATGTGTTATATCAACTTACAATCTGTCCTTACGTGTTAGGTGCTAATAATTTAATTGTAGTGGTTGATGTTGTGTGTCACATATTTGGTTATAATGTGTTACAAGTGTCAATTGTTTTTAATGAGCTCTATTTGATTGTATTTGGCCTTAACAGGCTAGGTATCTTCTATATTTATTTGTTATGGTCTTTCTTGGTCAGACCAAGCCAACGATTTCCTATCAATGGATCTTCAAATGTTTTAATGGGTCATGTTTAGATGTATAAATTTGCAAGTTTGTAATATGCATACCAGGGATCATGTGTTATATTATTATGTAGCGTGTGATACTGAGTCTTACTATGTTATGTTTGCTTATGATGTGTAATGATATTTCATTGTGAGTCACATTCAAATTATAAAATCCAAAAATATGTTATTAAGTTGGTCATATTTAGTTGATATGGGTCATAATGATGACAATGAATCGAGTTTGGTTGAAATAAGAAGAGAAGAAAATCTGAATATGCTTTAGAGAGTTATAGCAACCTAGCATTTTTTTATGTAAAAATAATTCACTTGATATAGATATTAGAGAAAATTACCAAACTAATCATTGTTAACCATTTTTTACCAAAATAATCAATCAAATTTCAGCGTCTAAGACACCCCTTTAGACGCCTCTTTAGACTCCTTTTTCTGTACTTTTTGTAAACATACGGGCCCACATGTCGGCGGCTTTGTCGGGTGTGTAAGACCCCTTTTCTACCGGCGTCTTAGACACCGCTTTAGACGTCACTTTAGACGCCCTTTTTCTGTAATTTTTGTAAACATACGGGCCCACATGGGCGTCTAAAGCGGCGTCTAAGACGCCGGTAGTAAAGGGGTCTTAGACACTCATTTAGACCCCGACAAAGCTGCCGACATGTGGGCCCGTATGTTTACAAAAAGTACAAAAAAAGGGCGTCTAAAGGGGCGTCTAAGACGCCAGTAGAAAAGGGGTCTTAGACACCCCGACAAAGCCGCCGACATGTGAGCCAGTATGTTTAAAATAAGTACACAGAAAGGGAGTCTAAAGGCACGTCTAAAGAGGCGTCTTAGACGCCGAAATTTGATTGATTATTTTAGTAAAAATGTGGTCAACAATGATGTTTTTGGTAATTTTCCCTAGATATTATCTCTTAAATTAAAGATTACGTAAGCAAATCCAGAAAAGATGGAACATTTGTTGAGAGTAATTTAGAATTATAAGTATTATAGATACACTTGAAATAAAAATAAAAAAAAAACATTTAAGTTTATGCACATGACACAAAGTTGTTACAACTTACTACATATGCGATCAAACTTTTCACCAAGTTACATGTGACTGTATCTTTTAAACACTCCGAATAGTAATAGTTTATATTATTTTACTATGTTAAATCCCGTGTGTTAAACGAGTTGAAACCTGAAATAATATGTATATGAATGCTTGTTTTAAAAAAGTTGCTTTTAAGAAAACTTATTTTTACAAACCTTTCATTTTTCCTAAAACTAAAATTCATATTCTGTAAACTTTTTTAAGTGTGTTTTTTATTAAAAAAGATTTCATTTTTAATTTATTAACACTATTTTTTAATATGTAAAATGTATATAATATCATTAGTCATTATATTTATAATTATTTAATAAATTAGAGAAAATCATTATAATTATCATTTAATTTGAGAGAGAATAAATAAGAGTATAAAAAATGACATGTGGTAAGAATTGTTTAATAAATTGACATGTGACAAAAAATATATTTATTTATTATAATAGTAAGATTTTTGACAATTTATAGGAATTTTATTTTTATTTTTGTTAACATATTTACAGAATTTAGATATATTAGTAAATTCCAACGCTAATTTTTTTTTTCTTTTTCCCGAAAGAAAATATTCTCGTAAATAATTGTTGTTTGAACCGGTCCGGACCGGGAACCGGCAACTAAACCGGCCCAAAATAAGCGGATGAACCGCTAGGAATAGAACCGGCCGGCCCATCCGGGTGAACGGTTGGACCAGTAACCGGACCAATGGTCGGACCGGTTCTAGTTTTTATTTAAAAAAAAAAAACTAAAATCTAAAGAATAAATCATTAAAACCAAACGAGTAATTGAAATGATAGCTTTTTCATGCAAATGGTGCCCTTCTCTCTTCTTTTTATAGGAAGGTGATGCGTGTTTTTCTTGTACTCTTACTAATATGGGATGAGAAGTTAGTAAGGGAAATAGATGTGAACCAATGTGGGATGAGAAACAAGTTTTTTTTTTCCTTTTTCTTAAACCAAAATCAAAAAAATATAACATCATAATCAAACCTTTCATTTTAAAAAAAAATACGTATGAATAGTAATAATGTTTGTTTAAATGTGATTATAATTATATAATTTTTTTGAATTTTTTTATATATTATTATGTCACCTGGTTCGTGAATCCAGTCCAACTGTTCCGACCAGTAACCAGTAAGACGTACGGTTCAACGTCCGGTCTGGTTATGAAAACATAGTCGTAATCAAATTTACTTTCTTTTACTTTATGCTATCTCCTTTTAAAAACTTAAAAAAACATAGAAAGTGAAATTTATAAAGCTTACCATTTTGCGAATCAAAGTGTTCTCTATTACCTAAGATGGCGCATAGTAGGGCTGTAATCGAGTCGAGCTGAGCCGAGTCAGGCCTGGCTCCAGCTCAGCTCGTGAATTTTCAAACCGAGCTCGAGCCGAGCCGAAATTTCTTTCGAGCCAAAAATCCTGGCTCCAGCTCGGCACGTAAAAAACCTTGAGCCACGAGCCAGCTCGATTTTTTTTTTCTTTTTTTTTCCTCCACTTTATATTATATATATGTATATTTATATAAATATGTGTATAAATATTGTGTATATATATTATGTATAATATATATGTATGTGTGTAATATAATATATATGTGTGTGTATATAATTTAATATATATATTAAAAATCGAGCCGAGCCAACGAGCCGAGCTCGAGCCGAGCCAACCCTGGCTCTGGCTCGGCTCGGCTCGGCTCGTTTTTAACGAGCTTTTTTCGAGCCGAGCGTTTTTTGAGCCGGGCTTTTTCGAGCGAGCTTCGAGCCACGAGCTTTTTGAACAGCCCTAGCGCATAGTGAGATTAGGGATGACAAAAGTATCAAAACTCGTTAGATACTTTAAATGTCCGGTTAAAGTTTTGTCTCTAGTATTTGGGTATAAATAGGGCTGAACACGAACGAGCCCTTGTTCGTGTTCGTTCGTTTAATTTTTAAATTGTTCACGAACTCTAACCGAATGAAAATTCTTGTTCATGTTCGTTCATTAAGGAATTTAGCTTGTTCACGAACGATAACGAACACATATTATTTAAACAATAAAAATCAATATTCTTAATCCCAAGTATTGAAAATAATAATTTATAAATATATAAATTAAAGTATTATAGTATTGAACTAAAATAGCTTAAATATTATGTTAATAAACTAAAAATAAAAAATTGAAAATATACAACACATTTAATGAATAAATATAATAAATAAACTTAACCGAATGTAAACGAACATGTTACCGAACGTTCACCAACACAAATGAACGAACATTACCTCTGTTAATGTTCGTTTATTTATTAAACGAACGAACATAAACGAACTTCCCGCCGAACGGTTCACGAACGTTCGGTTCGTTTACAGCCCTAGGTATAAAACAAGGTATGAGACTAGTTTAAAATTTTTTTATGGGTATAAAATTTATTTATATCAGACCTAATTACTCGAAACCATTATTTTTCTTATATATATATAAATATATATATACTAGGTTAAAACCCATGTATTACATGGGTTTAATTTATATAATTTGTTAAAATCGTTAGTTTTTTTCTTATATTACATAGAATGAATAAATATTAGTTTTTAACTTGTATTTATATATTTTATGATTATTTTACTTTCTTTTCATTTTTTTACTTTTGATCATTTTTTATTTTAATTTTATTTTCACTTATTTATAGGAAGACAATTTTATTATTTTAAATGAACTATTCAATTTTCATTATTTAATAAATAAAGACATTAATGGAAGAGAGAGACACGAAAAATTTCATAAATTGACTTAACCAAAGATTGACAAGTGGCAAAGAAAACTTTTATTTATTATAATACATATATATATATATTAATAAATTTTACCTTAATAATGTTACAAAACTATAAAAAAACAAAAAAAAACTTTTTTTAACACGATTTTTTTAACATTCTAAAGTTTTCTTAATTCAAAAGGGTATACTTCTCTTTTGGTATATGTTCTTCCTTTTGGTACATGTTCTTACTCATAACTAGTGTTGTATAAATCGGCCTAGGCGCTAGGCTCCCTCAAATCTTGTCGATTTTGCCCTAGGCAGTGCCTAGGTGACCTATTTATTTATGACTTTTTTCGGGTAAAAAGGGGTCCAGATCAATAATTATTCGAAACAATTATCTACCCAAAATCATTAATGTCTATAAAACATTGAATCTTGCCACTAAAGTCGAAACATCGAAATCCATCTCTAAACTTTGAATTCAGTGTAAATTGAACTTTAAAGTACTTGACTTGGTTGTTTAATTTTATTTTTAAAATTATTTGAATTATATATTAAATTATTAATATTGATGTGTGTATATAATATATATTTATATAATTACATATAAAATTCCAATACGCTTAGCGCCGGTTAATCCTAGGCGGTATTTTGTCACCCGAATAACCATGCTCATAACTAAGCTTTTTTAGTTATTTTTGAATATATATATATAGGGGAGCCGGTTTTTATGTGGAACTAGAACCGGTTCCATAATTTGAAAATCAAAACCGGTAGAACCTATCCGGGTAGGGTCAAAAACCGGGTACACCAACCAGTTCCTATTATTTTTTTTAATTCAAAATTTTTTTTGCACACATAAATACTAAAAAAATTCTTAATAACATAAATAAGAGCATAGTTGTATTGAGCCATTGTGTAACATAAGAGTATAGTTGTATTAAATACGAGCGTAATAAGAACGTATCGCGAAACAAAGAGAGTAAAGCAGTCGAAAATACGCAACAAGTGTGTTTTTGGCTTATAATGTTCGTTTTCAAGTGTGGAAGTAAACTAAATCAAACCACAACTATTTCTACTAAGTTTTGGACCAAAAAAATAAATAAAAAAACCTGGCTAGAATTGGGTCCAAACGGCTAGAAAAACAACTATATCTCGAAAAAAATGGTTCAAACGGTTAGAACCGGTTTTTTTGGACCATGCTGGAACCGGTTTCGGGTAGGAAACGGTTGAAAACTTAAAATTGGGAACCAGTTAGGATCCGTCGGTTTTAAAAGGGTAGGAACCGGTTCTGGGGGTACCGAGTCCGAACCGGTTCTGGGGGTACCGAGTCCGAAACGGTTCCGGTTCTGGTTTCGAAACCGGTTTTTTTGCCCATCTCTACTTGTAGCCTAGGGGTGAGCATGAAACCGAAAAAACGGCACAAAACCTAAAAACCGAAAAATTCAAACCGAAATAACCGAACCCAAATATAAACCAACGGGTTTGGTTTAAGTTTTCTAAATAACCGAAAGTTTGGGTTTGGGTTTACCTACAATAAAAACCGAAAAAACCGAATGCATGCGTATGTATGTAAATATATATTAACTTTCAAAAATTTCAATAATTTATAAACCATCTATTTTTGTTTTCCTGATTTTTGTTACCAAAAGTCATATAAAAATCGTGTATTTTATTATTTTTTAAGCTTATGATACCAAAAACACATATGATTTTTACTAAATTTAAAAGTTTTTTATATGATTTAAATGCTAAGTAGTGTAATACTTCAAATAGTTTTAGTACAATACAATATTTTGGTTTATTTTTTTATAAGCATAATTTTAGGCATAAGTTGAAAAAACCGAAACCCAGACTGAACCCAAATGGGTTTTAAAAAGATTAAAACCGAAAAAATTGAACCCAAAAAGGTTTAAAAACCGAAAAAACCGAAATTTCGGTTTTGGGTTTTGACTATGCTAAAAACGACCCAAGCCGACCCATACACACCCCTATTGTAGCCTAATGGTATCCCATAAACTTCTTTATAAGAGGTCTTGGATTCGAATCCGGGCAAAACATATTTGGTTAGGCAAGGTCAGGAGGTTTACCAAGTTGTTAGGTTCCTCCTAGGTGGGCTTAGGCGTACGTCAGATCCAAGGGAACTGTTGAAATCTTGTCTTCGGTACCATCATACCAACCCCAGCAAGCCGTTAAAAAAACGTGATCTAGAAATATCTAAATGCAGGCGTGGAATAGACTATACGTGTTCCAATGGATTGAATAGTTACAAAAAAAGAAAAACAAAAATACAAAAACAGAAGCGGGAAAGAGGCGATAATGGGAACTGGGCCAACTGGCCATAAACATTAAACAGGGATATAACGAGAGGCTCCGGTTTGAAGGGCCATAAGCAATTTCTAAACTCTTGAATGTTAGGAATGTTGAAACGGCTCGCCCTCGTTCGAAAAAAGCTCGTTTGAATTTCGACCGGTTTTAAACGAGCTGAGCACGCTCGGTTTGGTTTATAAACGAGCCGAGCACGAGCCGAGGTAAGTTCGCTCGTTACACGCTCGGATAGTCGCTCGATTGGCTCGCTCGCTTAAGTATAACTAATTACGGTAACCCAGTGAACTTTGACAAAAATGTCCGAATCTTTGGTTTTTTTTCATGGTCTTTATTATACATATTTAGGGGGGGTTTCTTTTTTGTGTTTTGGCTAATTCGCAATGCAAATTGAATTTGGATCGGTGTAAAATTTTTGCACTTTTAAATGTTGCGAAATGCAACTCGAATTTACACCGAGGCAAATTCGATTTGCATTGCGAATTAGCCAAAACGCATAAAAGAAACCCCCTAAATATGTATAATAAAGACCATGAAAAAAACCCAAAGATTCGGACATTTTTTGTCAAAGTTCACTGGGTTACCATAATTACAGTAGGTTAATAACGGAACATTCCCCTATATATATATATATATATATATATAATATGGAGAAGGATCGGATACAAAGGGGTTTTAACGTGGGAAGGATAGGAAGGATTTATGGCCGTTGATCAAATTAATCAATGGTTAGGATCTAGTGGTCCCACTTTTCATTAAAAACTTGCGTGATTTTAAAGATGAAAGGACAAAAAAGGAATAACCTACATTTGTTGATTTTTTTATGGTTAAATCAAGTTCCACCATTTTTTAAAAATCAAATAACTTTTAAACGGTTAATCGTTTTTAAAAAAAAATTACACCATAAAATAGAGAATTTTATTATCTTTAATTTGAGTATAATATTATTGTAGTTTTATTCGATTTTTTTACGTGGTACGTGATTTTAGTGTTTGGTACGTGATTATCAGTACGTAATTATGCAGTTGGTCCCTTGATTATGCATGTTAAATGATGGTATGTGATTTTCATATAATGTGGTACGTGATTTAGTGGTCCGTAATTATGCTAAAATAGAGAATTTTATTATCTTAAATTTGAGTATAATATTATTGTAGTTTTATTCGATTTTTTTACGTGGTACGTGATTTTAGTGTTTGGTACGTGATTATCAGTACGTAATTATGCAGTTGGTCCTTTGATTATGCATGTTAAATGATGGTCTGTGATTTTCATATAATGTGGTACATGATTTAGTGGTCCGTAATTATGCAGTTCGTCATTAATTATGTGTGTTAAATTACGGTCTGTAATTATATATGGACGATATTGCCCTTTACCCTCATGACACATGTCAAAAGCTTGTGGCTTCTTACGCTTCTCACGTTAAAATCCTTTGTATTATAACCGTTCTCTATATAATATTTTATTAATTTATAACTAATATAATTTTTTTTATATTTAAACTACTTTCAAAAGACCCAATTAGGCAAATACCCAATACCTAAAAATATAAATTTAATTTCCAGATCCATTTGTTTCACTTTTCACGTTAAAATCTAATTTCCAAATAATCCAATAATCAGCCGCTCGTTCACTCCCAGCCGTGATCTTTTTGCTTAGACTAGTATGGATGTTTGGATGTGTTTTTAGAGGCTTAGACTCCTTGAATTATGTTTTGAAAAATATTATATCATTGCTTGAGATTATTACTACTGAGCATGCTTCCTTTAATCTCAAATTTGATTGTTGTGGTTTGGGATTATTAGTTGTTAATGTGAGTGTTGATATGTAACCACAATAACCAACTAGATGACAGTTGGTAGTTATTCGCTGCATTAAATTTTATTTTTAAACCGAACAAAACTGAACCAAGCCCAGCCGCTCGGTTTTAAAACGAGTCGAGCGAGAGCACATCATTTAGCTCGATTACGCAAATCCGAACCTAGCCAAGCCGCTCGGTTTGAAAATGATTCGAGCACGAGCATACCCTCGCTTGGTTTGGTTCGGCTCGTGAACAACCCTACTCTTGATTCCATGCATTGTTTTTGTCGATTAAATTATTTCAACTGTTCCATTAGATTTAATGTTTAGGGCATACACTTAAGCCTATTTTAGAAGGAATCTCATAATTGGATAAGCTCATGACCTTTGACTTAACAAATATGTCTTGGTCTCGATTCAAACTCAAAACCTCTCACAGGAAATTCAAGAGGGTGACCACTAGGCTAGAATTCCTTTGATTCCATAAATACATATAAGGCTGTTGTGACATCTAGTACCTAAACGTCCGGCAAGTCCGTACGGTATGTGTACTTTCACTATTAATGTGTGTAAATACAATGTATGAACAGTGTGTGTGATAACATAACTCAAGAAAACAAGCAACCGTTGTACGTATTCAAGTGAAAACTTAAATACTATAAGTACAACAACTCACGATAAACAATAGTTGTTTGTATTTAGGTGACAATCTAAGTACAGTTGATACAACGAATCCAGAGAAACAACAGTGCACAAACAAACAACAATAACATATCAGTTGCGATCTGATATCCATAGATGACAGGAATCAGATGGCCGATAATTTATTATGAAAACAAGAAGTCTAGTTGAGTCCGTCAGTGAGGAAACACAATTCAAAGCGTAAATGCAGTGTTATTTCAGAATAGTGAACTGACAGTGTGTTTGCGTGGGTGACGATTCACACAAACATATATGTGAGTTTAAAGTTCTGAAATAATGACTGAAAAGTAGAAAACAAAAGTCAGAAAGCCAAACCATCGTCGTGTTCGATCGGGTGACGATTCGAACGAATACGCGCGAAAATGACGCGATCAGACGAAACGTTTAAAATAAACGAATTCAATGAGATAAATCAAGAAAATAAAATTTTAAAGACTTACTAGGAATAACCATTTTCCAAACATTAAAAATAAATCCTTTTATTTATGTTAGTAAAACACGCGCGTAACGTGCCAGAACACAACGAAAACGCAAACTGAGCAAACGAAATGAACCCGAACACGCACGGAGTATATATACTCTAAATGAGGCATTTCCCTCATTTAATTCACTCTCCCCCTCTCTCTAAAATCACAAACCCGGTTTTCTCTCTCTCTAAAAAAATTCAACCTTCAACCCACTAGATCTCCTTCAATACTTGGTGAAATCTCGCGTTCTTGGTGCCAAATCGAAGCTCTCAACCTCCTCTACCTAGAAGTACAACCGATCTGAAGAGTATTCACTAAAAATCGAGGTAATTAGCTATGAAAGTCATGGAAATTAGGGTTTTTAACTCTCTTTGGCCGACCACACCACACAACCGGTTAAAAACCTATAGCCACCAGACCTTAAGCCTTCGAAAACCATCTTCACATAACACTACCATGGAAAAAAACCCTACGAAAAGTGATGATTCAATGGAGATGATGATGAATAGTTGCTGGTTTGCGAAAGAGCTGGGCTGGCCGAACCTTCGACCAGCCGAACCTAGGTGGAGCTGGGCACCAGGGGTGGTCGAACCTACTGCCAACAAACCTAGTAGCTGCGAACCCTTCATCCACCGAACCTCCGATCATGGACGAACCTCCACTTGACTGAACCCGACAATCGCGAACCTTCTTGCTGACCAAACCATGAGGGAGCCACGAACCTTCCATGGTCACGAACCCTGCAGCTCGTACCTATTGCAGCGAACCTAAGGAGCTACAAACCCATGTCCGGCCGAACCTCTACTTGAACGAACCATAAGGTTCGCCGAACCCCTAGTAGGGCCGAACCTCCAGCCAATTGAACCATGAGGTTCGCTGGAATTAGAGCCATGCTCCCCTTATTTGGCCAAGCAGCCTCTAAACGACCCATATTTCATTCGGCCTGACCGATCGACCCAAAACTCAACCATTCTGCCCATGTTAAGAATTCGGCCCACTTGATCTTGAATACAAACAAACACATACCATGGATAACCAACATGAGAACCACATGCTTGGATAAGGGGAAATATGTAAAGGTATTGCTACAAAGGTGGTAGGTTTGGTTGAAGGAACTTCACAAAACTCTAAAACCTTAAGCTTTTGCAAGAGTTGTGACATGATTAAATACTAACTATGTAACAATTAGAGCAAAGATAACAAAGACAACATGTGTGTTCTTAAAATATAATTCTAAGTTTATACTTGAGTTGACTTTACAAATATTCTATTAATACAAGTAACTAACACATCATGATATGGTTTTGGATTTTCAAGAACGAGTTAAAAGCAATCGAAGATATTAAAGACCAAGTCTTTAATTATAAACTACAACAACATACTAAACTCAATCTAAATTGATTAAGTGTCAGTATAATTCATAACAGGTGCACGAGGGCCGAATGATGACCGAGACTTACGGGTGTTAGCCAACTTAGGGCTAACACATACACACACATAAATCTCTATAACTTATACTTATAAGATACATACAACGTGAAGTCAATACAGGATCGTGAAAACAACCTCAAGTACAACAAAGAGCGCGCACATTTCTTGTTAGAACTTAGTCAACCGCACAACAACTACAAGGTGAGTTCATATGCCCCTTTTCTAATCTTAATTGATTTTAAACCCTCGGGGCTGAGAAACAAGCTAAAACCTTTTATTTATTTAGAAGTTTTAGTGCAATATATTGTTTATACTATGATTTAGATAATATTGCTTGATTATTATCGCTTATCATTGTATGCATACTTGTATGATTATAACATGACAGAGACAACTAAGATGAAACATGATAAAGTAACTTCATGAAGCATCAACACAATAGAATAAGATAGCTGTAAGACTTTATCTTATAACTTTTAATTATTCTTACAAGAACAAACAATGAGATTATCACAGGCACTGTTGCAAAAGTCGGCCTCCAAGGCCGAGTACTTGCTCCAAGGAGTTGTTCCGATGCCGAGTAATTCCTGAGTATTGCCCGAGTACTCCCGCCTAGGACCGAGTACTGCCCGATTACTCGCTCCAAGGAGCTATTCCGACCTGGGAGTGCCTAGGGACTTTTGCAACCTTGATCACAGGTGAACATGATGACAACAACAATAAACATGAATGATATGAAGATAACATATCTTCATAATATCATTCAACACCGGAGTTAGCTAAGTGTAATAGGAAAAGTTCTTATAACACTCAGCTCACAACTCGATGCAAATTACAAGATAACACGAAACAAGTATCATCTACCACCTGAGTCGACTAAGTGTAGTAAGACTAGCTCTTGCAACACTGTAATGACAACAGGGTGACCATATAGAACAATAAGAATGATAATCATGATAATGTACCTTCATGATAACAACATCATTCACAGAACAATTAACATCGTATAATAAGACAAGTTCTTATATAACTTTGTTAACAACAATGAGAACACACAACATTGAGAACAAACAACATTGGTGAACACAATACAATTGATTACTATTGAACTGTCTGTATTATATCATTTCAATCATGTGCCATGCATTCAAGTTGATCATTGTAAGTCCCTCACACAAATCGCTGACCAGTTAGTTTGACATGACTAAATCGACGATAGCATAGTGGTACCATAGGTTTGACAAACCTCCAGCTTGTAGGGCTGGTATGTTGATCGTTTTGATTCATTGGCCAGTAACGTATGACCGGTGACAGGGCGACGAACAGTCAGGGTCTGGAAAGCGACACATGGTGATATTAATCTGCAGTTATAATTGTAATTAATCCATCGATTCCTGTTGACTCGTAGACTGAGGAATTGATTTTCTCTCATGTCATAATTCTGGTAATAGTTTCGATGAGGCCTATGGGAATACAAAGTGGTAGAGGTAAATCGGATGCATTGAAATCTGATTACGTGAGGATTTCAATGGATTCCTTTTAGGCTCTATGCACTTCAAGTTGAGAACAAATATCAATTGGCTAACTAACACTCTTACTATTAAAAGTGATTAACAGTTAACCCCACAAGAAATAGAATAATAACAAGGATCATATTAAATTAATCTAATTTCCTTAATACATTGAGGGTGTATCAATACTTCGGTTTGATAACTAAACCCCTCTCAACATATTATTCTACATATGATACAACGGGTGATTATCAAATGGGATGAACAGGTGAAATGAAAATGGGGATCTATAGTTGTATCGTAAGTGGTGTTAAGTTCTATTAGATATGTGGTAAGATGTTGGCTGGGGCTTGTTCCCCTACATATGCCATATATATAAACATAGCTAATCGGATGAAATACTATTTTTAAATATAACTATGGTGAGGCCATTGTGCGAACGAGTGAATCAAACACTTACAAGTATCATGTATGACAATTGTGACTGTGTATGTGAACAAATCAATGATTTCAATTATCAAATTTATGAACTCACCAACCTAGTGTTGACTTTGTTTAAATGCATGTTTTCTCAGGTGACGAACATGTTTAGTCACTAGATTTCAAGAACATAGCTAGTGGACTTTAGAAGACCTAGCTACATTTTGTGTCAAGCATACTTTTGGAATGACAAAATAATGAATCATCTTTTGTATATCTTGTACAGTTACAAGATAGAAACTCATTGATTCTTTTGCATAGATTTACTTAGGTGGTGTTTGTTTTTTAAGAGGTAAAATGCATGCGGTCTGCGGACCACATCTGCAAACCTCTTTTGCAGAAGAGGTGGACCAAACATCTGCAAGAAGAGTTTATGAGGGTGTTTGTTTTTAAAAACCTCTTAAAAAAATGTCTTCCCAACCCACCGTCCCCAACCCCACTGCGGTCTTCAACCCCCGCTGACCACCGAAGATCCCACCTACCGCCGCACCTCCGATCGTCCCCCTCCACCTACTGTTGAGCCACCACCATCCACCACTGTCACCATCCACCATCGACCACCGAAGATCCCACCTACCACCGCGACGGTGGAGATCGAACGAGGAGGAGGAGACCGCGATCGAACCAAATCCACCGTCCTGGTCACCGTCGAAATCGAACCAAACCCGCGACGGTGGAGATCTCCGATCGAACTGGTCACCGTCGAAATCGAAGACCTACCCCTGTTCGCCGCTCATCTCCGATCGTCCCCCTCCACCTAGGGTTCGTCGCATCACATCTCCGATCGAAATCGAAGACCCATGTGGTAGCAGATCGTGGATGGTGGCAGCCGATCGAACACATCACCTAGGGTTCGCATCTGGGGTTGAGGCCGGCGGTGGAGGGTGGCGGCAGTGGAGATCGTGGCTGAGAAGGGGGCGACGGCTCGGTAATGAAACGGGAAGAGGTTTGAAGAGGTTTGGAAGATGATGGTCCATGTCTTCTCCAAGAAGAGGTCTCGCAGACGTTTTTTAATGAAATGTCTGCGATAAAACAAACACCCTACATCTTTACTTGGTCTGCGAGGTGCAGACATAAGAGGTTTCGCAGACCTTCGCAGACGTTTTTTCAAAAAACAAACAGCCCCTTCGTTAAATTATGAATGATACATTGTAATTTAACTTTGTAATTTTATATCATTGTCATGTTAGCATTTCTCCTTTATATATCATGTGCTATGCAAACAATCTGATCATTACGATTATCAAACGATATCGCGCCCCGAGAACCTTCCGCCCGACGGGAAAGTCGATCCAGCCCGCCGGCTCGGGGTGTGACAGCTGTAAACGAACTGAACTTCAACTAACAATTCGTGAACCGTTCGGAGGAAAGTTCGTTTGTGTTCGTTCGCTTAATAAATGAACGAACACGAAATTTCGTTCGTTTAGTTAAATGAGTAACATTAATAGAGGTCGTTTTCGTTCATTTGTGTTCATGAACATTCGGCAATGTGTGTCTATTTATGTTAGTTTATGTTCATTTATTTTATTCATTAAATGCGTTTTGTACTCATATTTTTTTTTTACTTTAATTAATATCATAATATTTAAATTAGAAAGGTAGTCATTTGTAATTTGTATTTTGTTAAAAACATAATAATTTGAAACTAATACTTTTAAAACATTAGTTTAAAATAATTTTAGTTATGGTTATTACTTTTTTAACTTTTGTTTTGTTTTATGATAATTTTTTTATTTTTATATAAAGTGTTTAACTTTATATATTATGGAAATAATTATCTCTAATTCTTAAGATTAAGAATAATGATTGTTATTTTATAAATTCTATATATCCGTTTGCGTTCGTGAACAAGTTCAATTTCTTGATAAACTAACACGAACAAAAATTTTCATTCAGTTAGTGTTCGTGAACCATTCGTGATTAAGTTAAAAGTTAAATAAACAAACACGAACAATGGCTCGCTCATGTTTTTTCGGTTCGTTTACAGCCTTCCATACATATCTAAAGAAAATTTATAAAATAAAAAAAAAAGCAACCGGCTGAAGAGTGCCACATGTTGATGAATATTCATCGTCCATATGATCATTACTCAAAATTAGTTAGATAAATAAATACCAATTGACTTCTAGTTTAGTGATACATCTTTTATTTTTCTTTTGAGAGATTTTAGGTTTGAGTCTTGCTGTGAGTATTTGCTTTCAGATGATCGAGCATATGTTTTCTATTGTTTTCATCTTAAATGGTGAAGTCAAGTTGACATTTGCCGAATGATGCTTGATTCATCTGTTAAAAAAATAGATAAATAAATGTAAACAGATTTCAAGTTTCAATGTTAGATACATATATAAATCACATTAATCTAAACACACATGTTTTATGTTAGTTTAATTAATAGTTTTGATTAATTAAAATCATTATTAATTTACAATATTATATAAAATAAAAATAAAGTTGTAAAACATAATATCATCACTTTAATCAAAAGTTGGATTGTCTTCCTAATGTATTACAAGTGATTGCAAACAAATATCTATTAAGTGCCTAACTAAATCTAAACATCAAACATATAAAATTACACAAAAACAACAAATGTTTGAATAAAAAGTCAAAACTTCATGTTGTTCATGAATCTCTTTCATGACTTCATGCGAGTAAAATGTAACTCGCGTAATAACGTTTTCTTATCAATTATATTAACCTGTTAAAAATAAAGAGCATTCAATATGCCAACAGTGATGACATGATTCAAGATACCAACCAACCATGCCTAGTAGATCATATTTATATTTGTGGCATTCTAATTTGTAAGACCAAGATGGTAAAATGTAATCAGATCTTACCTTATCAGTACCAGTATGAAAATATAAGCCGTTTTTAAAAAGATCTACGGCTCAAATGGAAATATACAAACATGTACAAATATGTATAATCAAATAAGTGACAAACATATAATGAAAAAAAAACTAATAAAAGATCGTAATTACCTACATTATAGCAATGAAAGCAAGCTACACTGCCTCTAAAATAATCTTATTTTGGAAAATTCAAGATATAAACTAAAACGAATTCAAAGAAATTAAACTAAAACAAGATATAGCAAGGTTTTAGCCTTTTAGGTTTGGTAGTTTATTGGGCTCTTTAGGCCCAAAATTATTTGTTTAAAAATGTAGGCTTCGGGCCTAGCCGTCAAGGCGTAAATCATTTCTTAAATCTATTTTTAATCTTTAGGCCACAAGGAGTCGTCCCTTCCTTCCCCGTTTTTCCCCATTGCCACATCATCGCTACATCAGCTTTTCCCACTTTTCCCCATTTTGCACGGTGTCGTCCCATTTTTTCCCACTTTACCCCATTTTCAAATCTTATTTTTAATTAATTATTTTAACAATAAATAATAATAATAATAATAATAATAATAATAATAATAATAATAATAATAATAATAAAATAAAAAAAAGATTCATTAAATTTAAAATTAAAAAAAAAAGAATACAATAAAAAAAAAAGGAGAATACAACCTAAAAAATTAAATTAAAAAACCTAGAAAGACATTTGTGGACGATACCCGTAGTAGAAGTTTGGTTGATTCGGAGATGACATTTGTGGACGATACCTGGGTGTGTTAAATGGGTTCATTTGAGCCGTTTGAACATTTTTTGGTCGTGGTTTTCTAAATTTCTTATTTGACGACCCACTACAGGATGAACCTCCTTCCATTTTACTTGAAAATTTTATAAACTTAGGGTATAAATTGTAGAAAATGAGAAAAAAAGTGTGAGATTTGTGGTTGTTTAGAGTTGTTTAAATAGGAAAAAAATGGATTTTTTTTTGTTTAAACCCATGGATCGAATTCCCCTCCCCACGCTCGGCTTGATTCGGTGAGTAGTTCCTGATTTACCCCACCCTGAATCCGGGGGGGCGGTGTTCCCATCCTTCCCCAAATTGGTGAAAGCCTCCCCGACTCTTCGCACCCTTCCACTCCGAGTGGCCTTAGAAACATGATATATTTTTAGTGATAGTAACTAGATATGAAAATTGTAGATTTAAGTTATATTTTTATAAACACACTTTATTTTCAGTTTCATAAAATGATTTGGACGTCTAAATCAATTTGGTCAGATTATTTCACAAACACTTTACTTAGGGGCTGTTTGGTTGGATCTGAATTATAAAGTGCTGAATGGTTAAGATGTCTGAATACTTAAGAGGGTCTGAATGATTAATTGTCTGAATGCTTAAGAGTGTTTGGTTAACACATCTGAATAAAACAAAAAAAATCCCCATTTTCTCTCAAAACCCTACTTCCCGTCTTCTTCCCGTCGCCTTCATGAGCCGCCGGCGAGCACCATAGTGAAGTCGTCTACCCGCGAGCATCCCATCGTCGATCCTTCACATCCCATCGTCGATTAGGGTTTCGCCGCATCCATCGTCATCCCCTGTGGTGTGAACCATCGAGCGATGGTGGTGACGCGATGGTGGCGGCGCGATGGTGGCGGCGCGATGGTGGCGGCTGGATGGAGTCATCGGAGGTGGCTGGATGGAGTCGTCGGTGATGGCTAACGAAACACACAAGTAAATTGGGAATGCTTCAAGTTTCATTCAGACTCTTCCCCATGCTGAACCATTCAGATCTGAATTGAACCATTTAGAGGCATCATTTTACCCAACCAAACACCCTTGCCTCTTACCGATTCAGAGGCAAACAAACACCCCTTAGATTTTCATAAATGTCTGTGTGTGCATACAAGTGGCGTATATGCGTGCATATGAGGTGATTTCACTATTATTTTGTGCGAATATAAAGGATGTTTCTGATTTTCACTTGTTAGATGCGATGAGATGATGATGATGTAGTGGGCTTCCTTGTTAACCTTGGATTTATCTTTGGGGATATAGTCATATAAACTTAGAGGTGGGTAAACCGGGTTTTTTTGGAACCGGTTCTGGTTTTTGACCGATTTCATCCGGTTTTTGGCCGGTTTCGGGTTTTGTCGGTAAAAGTAGAATTGGTTCCGGTTCCAATTTCTAGGAGAATCCGGTACCACCTGTACCACCGGTTCGGGAACGGTTGGTTCTGGTTCGATTTGTTGGTTCCAGTACCAGTTTTAGGTTTTTTGCCCACCTCTATATAGACTTTATACTTATTAAAAGAATTACCAAGTTGTTTCTTTATGCATTTGTGTGTATGTGTTAAGCAATTTTGTGTCTGTATGTTTGATGGTATATGTTTAAGTGTTTGCAGTATGTTTTGAAAATTTAAATAAAAAAAAAATATGAGCTGGGAAACTCATCTGAAACAACATCTCTACCACATAATAAGGTAGGTGTAATATTTATATTCGATCATCTATCCTCCTAGATCCCACAAAGGAGGATTTCATTAGGTATGTTTGTTTTAGTTGTTTTCATTAGCGGATATAATTAGGCATATGTATATGGGGAGATAGGCCCCTTGTAGGCTCCTACAATCAAGTGTTAAAACACATTATTTTTAAATAATTTTGCTTGATTTTGAAATAAAAGAGGCACAAATATGATTATAAGACTATCCACAGCGGTTACCCCACTAAAAATCTTTCCCTACCGAAATTTCCTGTCACGTCATCACCCCACTGAAAACCTTAAACCCCCACAATGGTCACCCCATTGAAAACCTTCCCCACTATATGCTTTGGACCAATCACAGTGGGAGAAAGTGAGAAAGAGAGCGGGGAGCGAGAGCCATGGAGCTGCTTTGGGCGGGGCCGCTGAAGGGGAGGGGCGGTGTTCCCGCTGTGGCCGCCGAAGGGAGCAAGCCCGCGGGAGGGGGTGGGGGAACCATTGCGTGTGGTCTAATGACCACAAATATAGTTACAAGGGGACAAACTTGATTATAAAATGACACAATTGGAAATGAATGATAAAAACTGTGTTCTTTTCATAGATTTATATGAACATTAACTTGTAATATAAATTTGAAATTGATTAAATAAACAATTGTTTTTTTGAATAATTTTGATAATTTTGTTTTGTGTTACCTGAACTACTTTTTTATCCAAACTGATAGGTTTGTTTTATGGTTTCAACTAACCCGAATTATTTGTTCTCGCACTGATATGTTTGTTTTATGATTTCAACTAACCCGAATTATTTTTTCTCGCATTGATAGGTTTGTTTGATGGTTTCAACTAACCCTACCTGTTTTTTACCGAGAATTTTTTTAGTAACTCATTATTTACCCCCCAAAAAAGAATTGAATTCGCCATTTGTTGTTTGAATAATTAATGTTATCATGATGATTACAATGACTGTATTTCCATGGAAATTAAATGGTGGAGAAAACTAAATGAAGGATGACTCCAATTGTGTTTTTAATTTTTTGCATCACAAAAGCTCATAGAATTCACCACAACTCAACAAGCATATATGTTATTATTATTATTACATAAAACAAACAATATATAGAGTACAACAATCCCTAAACTAGTTGGCTTCTTGACCATCGTTTAATTATTTGGTGTCCCTGCAGCTTACATCTTGTGATACCAGTACACACCTTGGTGCTTACTACCTTCATCCGTCTCAATGTAGACACATTCCTTAGCCTCTCTCCACATCGCTTTGATGATCGGCGTCCTGTCGATTTTATAGTGTTCACCCAACACCGGTTTGATCGCGTCTCGTGCCTCCTTAGCATGATAATGTGGAATGTATGAGATCAAATGATGCAACACATGAGTATGTGTAACATCATGGAAAACCCTATTCAAGAATCCAAAATCTCTATCAATGGTGGACAAAGCCCCCTTGATCCAATCCCACTCAGTTGAATCATAATGAGGCAGTGATAGATGAGTATGGTGCAGATAAGTGATCAAAACGAAAAATGCATTTACAACCAGCACTGGAACTCCGTAAATGCACATAACCCATGCAGCCCCTTTAGCCAAAACAGCTTTACGAACCATGTAACCCACTGCAATGAGTCCAAGATCAGAAAGCAAGACCTGGACGCGCTCCCGGTCTGTAAAGATTGGGCTCATGGGGTCAAAATGGTTTGCGAACCGCTCGTATTTCTTACCAGACACATTGGTGAAAAGGTATAGAGGAAAACCAAAGATGAGTCTGAAAGCCAAGGTGATGACTCGACCAGGTGGGTTGTTAAGAATCTTGGAATAAAGTTTAACTTTTGATTTAACTTTAGGGATGTAAACTTCATCGTTATCAAGAGAATTGGTGTTAGCATGGTGATTACGGTGGCTATATTTCCAAGAGAAGTATGGGGTGAAGAGTGCCGAATGAAGCACGAACCCGACGGTGTCATCGATCCATTGGTGCTCACTGAACGCATGGTGACCACATTCATGACCAATGACCCACACACCGGTCAGGATGCTACCTTGACAGAACCAGTAAAGGGGCCATGCTAGGTACGCAAAAGGTGATGGAAGAAGTGGGATGTATGTGTTTGCGAGGTAGTAAAAGACGTATGCGACAATAAGGTCATGAACCACATAGTACGAAGAGCGGATGACCGATCTTTCGAAGCAATGAGACGGTATCGCTTTCTTGAGATCGGCCAACGAAAATGGCGGTTTCGAGCACGGAACTCGTTCTAAGAGGTTCTGTTGATCATCAACAGCAGGTTCGATCATCCGGCCACCCGCTCCCATTAATTTGTTTTAATTTACTACTGATTTGAGTTAGAAGATGGCCGGAGATGTGAAGTTTTGTTTTGTTTTTGTTGGTGATGGAGGGAGTGTTAAGTTGTGTATTTATATGCTGAAAGTGTTGAGTTTTTAGTCATTTGAGAAGGAAGGAAGAAACATCATATCCGCTGCTAAAAAACAAATTCTCACTTGTTTGGAGCACACTTAAGTTGACCACAGTTTTTTAAGAGTAAAATTATGGTTTGAGGTCATCTATTTTAAGTTTTTTAACTGTCAGCTGAAAATAGAAAATATATATTTGAGGGTAATTTGGTCAAATATTCAAAGGTAATTTAATGACCTAAGAACTATATGTATGTCTTGTAAAATGGACGGGTTGGGTTGGATTGGATAACGGGTCAGTACGGGTGTGGGTCAGGATTGGTGCGAGTTAAGATAGATTTTAAGCAAAACTAGTTTAGGTTTAAATTAGTCATTTTTAAAAAATATTAAATTTAGTTCAAGTTAAAAAGATTTGTAACTAAACAAACAGTATATTTCAATAATTTTTAATGATTCTCTGATCAAATATATTATTAATGATTCTTACATGTTTTAATCTATTATATTCATATAGTTTTAAAGTTACTCATCTTGACCCGCACTGTGTTAAGGTGTTACACATCGCAACCCGTTATATGTTATAATACAATTCATTTCAATCCAAAATACAATAATTGTTTACCCAATTTTACCCATTTATCTTACTATGGGTCAAGTTTGCCATATATAACCATTTGTGTTACAAATATCTAAAGTCTGGAATCATATGAGTAATTTATAAAACATATGTATCAAGAGTGAAATATTAGCAAAACACAGGGAACATGCCAGTAATTCACTTTATATTTTCTTTTCTCAATACAACCCCTATAATTTAAAAACTAATGGTTTTGACCCCAACTATACTTAGGTTTAGGTGTAAAAACCGTTAGTTGTTTAACTCGAATAGGTCAAAAACCTAAATTTACGTTTTTTTTAATTATAATTCGTTTTTATCGGTTGTTGCAATTTTTCATTATTAAAAAGGAAAGAGTTTGCACGTGCTGTTGGTAGAGGTGCAGGTGCGTACGAGACTTGAACATATGATTTTCACCAGCTAATATTTATAAAATTATTTTAATATATTATTGTTGTTATTGTTATTATAGTTTATCTAATGGCAGAAGACTTTATAGCTTCATTCAACTCTGATGGTAACCAAGATTATAAATTAAATTAAAGATATAAGAATTTTATTAGTTGATCAGTGTGAACATGAAAATGATGAAATGAGTTCACATCATTTTTTACTTTTAACACTCAGTGTTGTTGACTAGGGCCGGTAAAACGAGTCTTGACAGGTGTGACAAGTTTCAGACGACACGATTAATGTAAATATAAAACATGAAAACGACTGGCTTAAAATTTGGTTTGATGATTTGAAGCATGTCAGTTCTCTGTTTTATATAGTAAAAAAGAAAATTGATGAAGTCTATCTTCTTAATTTCTATTATTTTTAAAAAGCGTATAAAATCAAATAGCAAATTTTTTTGTTAAACAAGTATAATCGTGCCTTAATAGGTACCCATTTTGCCAGCTTTATTGTTGAGTATTAGTGATTGCGAGTAGAGATAGAAAAAAAATTAAGGCATCGACGCCGGTTTGAAACTAGTTATGAATTACCCTAAAACAGACTATTATATACTGATTCGGAGATTTTGAGGAAAAACAGTTTTTTTGACCGCTTATTGCCGACAGTGAAAACATTAGCCGGTTTAATTGCTATATAGTTTTGGTGGTTGTATATGTACTTGGTGGACATCGAGCTTTAGCTCCTTGATAGCTCGCTTTTGGTGGTATTAATAAAATTTGATGTTCAAAAAAAATTACTATATAGTCATTTATAGTTGTTTATAACCTTTTTCTGAACCATTTTCTCCAATATATTAGTATAAACTAGGTTAATATCCCGTGTATTACACGAGTTAAATAAAGAAATATAATATATAAATACTAACGGAAATTTATACATTATAAGATAATTTTTAATAATATAATTAAAATTTAGTATAACTTAATACTTTAATTAATAAAATAATTATATTATGTCTTAAAACCCTAATTTTTCAAAGGTTATTTTTCTTCAAACCTTTCATTTTTTAAAATTTATAAATAATTTTTTTAGAAAGTGTCTAATTTTAACATTAATATATTTTTGTTGTATCAAAAATATTTTTTAATTTAAAAATGTATAAAAAAATATATTTAATATAAGATGTATTTAATATGAGAGAGATGTGGGAAAATAAAGTTAAGATGGTTTAAGAACATGTCAACTGTCTTTAGAAATATTTATTTATTAGAATATATAGATATGTATTATATGTATTGTCAGGGCCGGCCCAACCATTTTGGAGGCCTAAAGCGAATTAAAAGATTTAGGCCCTTTCTACAAAATAATAATCTATACATACATACATACATACATACATACATATATATATAGTTTCTTCTTATAAATCAAGATACAGTGATCACTTTGGTTCAAATACGAAAGTAATACCCTTAAATACTTAAATGCATTCAAACATAACAACATAATAACAAACCTAAGTACGAAGAAAGTGGTGGCTTTGCATCAAACAACCAATTGTTTTGTCAGTTGTCACCTACACTAACTGAATTGTTATGAAAGTTGATCAAAGTAAAACTTAGGAAAAAAATCTTGAATTGGATTCTTCTCTAAATTAAAAATATGTTAAGAAACCTAGACCATCTATAATCGAGTAATTGTCTTGTCTATATAATAGAGTAATTGTCTGGTCAAGTTATAGAAGTCAAAATTTCATAAATGCTTCATTTATCACCTATTTTTCATAAAATCAAAATATTGAAATTATTACAAGTGAATAGAAAGTATAAATGCTTAGAGATCAAATAACCAAGTTGAGTCTAAATCAACTAATTTCATAAATCTCAAGCCTAAAAAGGTTGAGTTATCACATGTTTTTTCCCTTTGCTCGCAGAGAACAAATTTTGTACACAAAATGCTTTATTATATCATAACCAGGAGGTACATGTAGTCTTAAGAAATAGAATAAAAGCCAAATAAAAGAAGAAAATCAAACACCATAATGTATTCGATTTCTGAGTTCAAACAGAGAGATTTTTGGTTCGATTTCTGTTTCATGCATTTGGCTTAAATTTTCACTCTTTTTTATAATTGGTAATCAAGTTATTAAAATATTAAAACTAAAAGCAAACTTATCATCACAACGAAATTATCGAATCGAAAAGGTTAAAGGCGTATTATAAAATGTCCATACCAGGAAAGAAATCAACTCAGAAGTGATGTTGCGTGGTTGGGGTAGGAACATATTAAAATTTCCTAACTAGTTAAGAAACAAAGCTCTAAAAAATTTCTTGATTATCCCAAATTACTTTGATTCTTGGAGAACTAAAAGGATGGAATCTACTAAAATATTCACAAACTTGTATTGAAAGATGGGTAATCGAATCAAGAACTGAGAACTGAGAACCGAGAAGATGAAGGGAAAGAACGCTTCAAAGAATGCTTCACATAGTTTTTATTCAGTATAAATAAACCCTAATTAAAATAACGTTGGGCTAGATACGGCCCTAAAAATTGGGTGGCCCCAAGCTACTGCTTTACTTCCTTATACACATGGGCGGGCCCTGTGTATTGTTTTGATATGCCAGGACAACATATTTTCTATTTTTCTAATGATCAAAAAATTTTCAAAAAAATTAATTATTTTAAAGTTAATATAACAAGCTTAATAAATGGTTAAAGCTATCTTGGTTTTGGTGTTTTTTTTTTATCAAACAAACCAATTATTGTAAGAATCAAGCCAATGATGAGGAACAAAGAGTTTCTTTTATTTTTTTACTTTCAACTTATGTGATATGTCGAATGAGGCTTAAAAGGATTGATGTAAAGGGTATGATTCGTTTCCTAACTTCGAGCTAACTCTACGTTGGAAAGTCATTTGACAAATCAGTATTACATGGTAAAAAATAAGCCGGATGGTGATGACTACAGGTATAACCAAATGTGATATTTCAAATTTCGACCTTGATATTGATCATGAGATGATGAGGAATTTCATATTTAACTAAGTTTTCCATTTAATCACTTTAAAAACTCATGCTTTGACATAGATGATTCAAAATGCGCTCCAATCATTTATCCCCAAGTAAGATGCTCTACTATTAAACGTGATTATTTAAATACATAGCAAGAAACAAAAAATGAATTAAGCTGGGGTTTTGAAAATTTAAAGAGTGGTTTCAATGTGCGGTTAGTTTCACATGGGTTACCGTAATCTTACCTTTGTGTAACTGCACATCATATTGATATCAAGACATGGTGAATGATAAAGCATATAATTCAATTTTCACATGAATTACCATAATTTCACCTTTGTTTCAAATAGATGCTCTTACGAGGGATGTTTAATGACTTAAATTTTGAATAGTCGAATCAAATCAAATTATTTGAATTTTTATGTTTTGAACATAATAACAAGTTTGATTCGAATTCAAAATAGATTTGAATGACTTGATTCAAATTTAAAATTCAAATATGCATGTCATTAAAAATTTGATTCAATTTGTATTCAAAATATGGTTTTGAATCAAATTATAATGAATTTGATTTGATTTTAATTTACCAAAAAAATATATCATAATTTTAAAATAAAAACTACTATAGCTTGATTTTTTGATCAGCAAGTGCAAATTTATAAACTAACAAATAACTAAAGTCATAAATGTAAAATTCGAAATAAAATTTAAACTATAGAAAAGATAAAAAGTTCAAAAATAATTGTGAATTGTCTAAAATTTATAGCGAAAGCATCTAAAATATCTATAGTAACATGATAATATATTTTTGAAACGGAATTTAAAAAATATAAATAATTAATATAAAATTAGTTTTGACAATTTTGACTCAAAGGAGTGGAAATAGATTGGTTTGATTGTAGTTTTTTTTCTTTTTATTTTGATTTGAAATAATCAACGGTATAACATTTTTTTATTTTGATTTGAAATGATCGACGGGTAAATGCCAACAACCACCACCCCCATACCTTCGCCATGGACAAAGGATTATAAGGGTCCGGGGCAGTGGGCACCACTATTTAATATCGACCGAAATATTATTTTTTATTTATTTTAAGCATTGGTTTCACTCATCGTTTCAAAAATAAGTCACGTAAATTTTCGGCCCCTCTTTTAAAACGTTGAAGCTTCATCACTGACCTTCACCTTAGACAGACCATCACCACCAACCAACACTATTAACAACCACAAGCAACTAACTCCGCAACTGCCTTCGATGTTACTCTAAATATTTACAAAAGTCTTTATTGGGGCCCGGGGCCCTGTTTTTCAGGTTAGAAGTGTCGATTCAGAAGTATTTTATTGAAAAATCATTTGGTCCCCTTCATTTTCTTCCTAAAAATCTTTCGGCCACATCATTTCCTTCCTAATATCCTCCAGCGCCCTCCAGGCTTTTTTTTCAAGCTCCGATCCTGTTTGTAAGTAAGACGTTTGTTGCTAGTTCCACTTGTGTTTATATATAAATATATAATTCATGCTCTGTAGAAAATCAAATGAAAATTATATTGATAAAGGATATATATATATATATATATATATATTACTAATTACATACATCGAGTAGTGTGACCACCCTAGAATTAAATATAAGAGTAAATTACGGTTTTGGTCCCTGTGGTTTGTGTGTTTTAACTATTTTGGCCTAAAATAGAATCTTATATCAATTCAGCCCCTGTGGTTTAGATAACTATCGGTTTTGGCCCCTCAAACTTAATTATTATAACGGTTTTGGCCCAAAGTCTACCTATGGTTGGGAGCCAAAAATGTTAGTTTGTCTAAACCACAGGGGCTTAATTGATAGAAGATTCTATATTAAGCCAAAATAGTTAAAACACACAAACTATATAGGCCAAAACAGTAATTTACTGTAAATATAATGAAGCAATAGATAAGAAATATATGAAAGAATTTAATTGATATTGATTCTCAAATTCATTCTATAGGTGAAAAAATATGTTTAAGCGGTATTGATCAAAATTGACCCGCACTAAAAGTACAATTCTTATAAACAATATATATGGCATGTTTGACGTGAATATAATATAATGTCATGATGTCTGAATCGACATGGTGAGTATGAATATTCAATTGAGAATCAATATCAGTTAAATAAAAAACTATTTATAATTACGTGTATTTTATTTTAAAATTAAATTAAAAAAAAGTGACTTATATGCTCCTTAAATCATGTAGATACAAATGGCTGTTTTTTTGTTCTCAATCTGTTCAAAACTTAATTTGAGGAACACACGTGAATTGAAAACCTACACAATATCATATTGATAAAAAGCTTGAATGATTAAGCCGATCGTTAACGAGCATGAACTCGAACTCTAATCCTGAAATGGGGCTCGTTTGGTTATCAAACCCGACTCAAGTTTCATATAAAGAGTTCGAGCTGCTTCTTGAGCTTAAACGAGCTTTTTTTATATCATTTTTATTTAATCTACTATGAGTATATTTAAGAAAATAAATATTGCATATATTAAATTAAAGATAAATAAGAGAACAGTGCATCTTATGACATTTTATGATTTTTTTATTTCTATTTTTTGTATTTGGATTCTTTTACGTTTGATTCTATACATGTGTAAACTTTCAGGCTTATGCTAAGTGATAGGTGCTAAAAGGAGTTATGATGTCTTAATAATTAATCATTCTTTAGCTTAATTAGTAAAGTTTTACACTTTTACTATAAAGAATGCGTTAGTGTTATTGCCAGAGTGATAGCTGCTTCATTATATTGTTTTCTTTATATGTATTTAGGTATATAGGAGATGGTGTTGGTTATCGTTGCGACACATGGATGTTAAACAATGTTTTAGAAATCAGTATTTTAGGTGCACCAGATTTGGCTGGTTCAACCGGTTGAACCAAGTTGTACTCAAATTCATTCAAAATCAATTCAAAAATACTCAAATTTATCCAAAATAATCTAAAAGTACTCAAATTCTAATAAATTTTTTTAAAATAAAAGTGCATAATAGGATTATGACATTGGCATGTTAAACGCATCAACTTCACGATCGCTTAAAAGCCAAAAATCGCTTAAAAGCTGAAATTTTGTGTTTTTTTGAAACCGGAAATACCGGTAAAACCGGATTAAACCGCCGGTACTATCGATCGAAGCAACCTGCGTAATACCGAAGGGTTTCGTACCGGATTAGTAAGCGGCAGCCGGTTGAACCGGTCGAACCGGTTTTTAAAACATCGCTATTATACACACATGGTCAAATACAAAAGTTTCCTGTTGTAACATGTGAAGAGGAAACACTTAGTTATATTTACATATAAATATAAATAAATAAATATATATATATATATATAGGTGATGGTTTCATTGGTAACCCATTCCAACTGTGGTAACCATTTAACTAATTTTGATTGGTTCTTTAAATAATGTGTTTTAAAATGAGTGATCCATATTAAATCTGGAAAAAACAAGTGAATGAGATTTGTTTAAGGATATTTTTGACATTTGGTAGGGTGTACTTGATTCATTTTTAAAAAAAAGTTTACCCCCAATTTTTTAAACCTTCATAACTTTTATATACATTATTATTTTTTTATAAAAATTTCACCATTAAATTTGTCACTTTTTTTATCTTTAATTCAAGTATAATTTTGTCAAATTTTGTTAAAATTTTCGTAATTTGCACTGATGAAGCGACATTTTACACTGATGCAACGGCGTTTTGCACTGACGTAACGAGCTAAATTTTTACAAAGTTTTCGTAATTACACTGATGTAAGGAGCTGGATTTTTTCAAAGTTTTCTTAATTTTTTAAAATATTAATGAACTAATTTTTGTAATAAAAAATAATTTGTAACGAGATGGAAAAATTTTACGTTGGTGTAATTACAAACGCTCGAAAAATGAGAGAAAGTTACGAACGCTAAAATAATTTGTAAAACATTTTAAAGATGGAAAGATTTTGAAAAAATTAGAGAAAATTATTGTATTTATTGTTCGTTACATTGGTGTAATTACGAACAAGTGTATAAAAATCAAGGGGGAAACTTTGTTTTAAAAAAAGGAAAATGGATAGATTTTTAAGAGTGTGACACTTGTCACTCTCTTATTAAATCTGACTTTTTTATATTAAGTGAAATGACTTGGATACCTTTTTTAATTTAAAAAGGTTATGTGACACTTGACAAAATCTTATTAAATCTGGAAATTTAAAACCATTGGATTTGAGTTATTTGGTTAACACAATTATGGTGAGTTCTTATTTGAACAATATCTTATATATATAATAATAATAATAATAATAATAATAATAATAATAATAATAAAAGTAAATTAATAAAATAATTTAATAAGTCAAGCTGAGCCAACTCAAGCCTAACAAATAAAATACGAAATGAGTGTAGCTTGCGAAGAGTTAAAAGAAGTTATGACATCTTAATGAGTAATGACAAATCATTCATGTCTTAATCCGTCTAATTAGCCCTAACTACCAATATTGACTCTAAAGTACTGTCATTACATAATTTAATAGTAATTACATATATAATGAACTATACACAAATTGTTTTATTATTAAGTAATTTATTTTTTTATTATTAAATTGTTTTTGTAATAAACTATTATTAAATTGTTGTTTTAAAATATTAGCTATCTTGGATTGTTTTATTATATTAAATTTATTATTATTCGATTGATGTTGTCAAGTGCTATTTTAGTTATCGTTCTTTTTTCTTTATATATCTATTTAATTTTTTTAAGTTTTGGTATTAATTTTTTTATTAGTGTTATATATATTGTTGCGTGTGTATTTTAGAGTTTTATGACGGAATATGTTTTATAGTTTTACATCAAAATTTTCATTGTTCATGTTTTGGTATATAAGTTTTGATATTTCAGATTGTTTTATATTTTAATACTCAAAATCATAACAAAATTATAAGTGTGACACATGTGGGATATGATAAATGAATTTACCATAAATTAGCATTATTAGCTCTAAGTCTCTAACTAACCATAGTGTTGATCCGATCATTAACCAATATTAACCATAAAAGTTATTATTATTATTTTTTGAACAGTCAACTAATCAATTATCGAGTACTCTGTACGCGGCCGCCAACAGCCACCAATTCCCGAGAAAAACCCGACCTAAGCACCCGCCCGAAGGCACGACGGTAAAAGGCCGGTAAAACCGGGTGAGATCAAGGATCTAACCCAATACCTAGGCCTCCTATCACTTCTATCATACATCCATGTTACTATCAGGATAAGACATCATTGGTTAATAAAAGTTATTATTGACCATAATTACTCTAAAACTAAAATTGTCGAGATAGTCCTTGTGTTTTAGTATTATTTCATTCTTTGTACCTATGTTTTATAAATTACTTATATGTTTCCAAACTTTACATTTGCATCTGATGGTAATTTGTTAAAGTATGTGAGAATAATTTATTCAAATATGTGAGGGTAATTTAGTGATATAAGTACAGGGACGAAGGATCACATGGGCCAGGGGTGGCCCCGGCCTCGGCTGTTTTTCGGCTCAAAAGCAGGTATTTAGTAGGATTTGGCCGAAAAATTTTATATTAATAGAGTCCTGCCCTTTTGGTTTTTCTTCCTAAAAATCCTTGGGCCCCTTTGGTTTCTAAAAAAATACTAAAGTTAAACTAGAATATTAATAATACGTTTAAGTGTTTAACGGTTTACTATTTAAACTCATTTTTCAGCTAAATATAAGTATAAAGCTTAAGTTATAAAAAGGTTAAAGCTTGAAGGGGCAATATGTAAAATTTAACTTTAAAAAAAGGTGAATAAACATAAGAATAGGGCTGGTCGATTAGAAGTCTAGAAAAAAAAAATCACGCACAGCCGCACATACCGATTTTGATCTATGCAAGGATATGAGAGTGCTTCGGTTTATCCTGACACTTTCAGGAGATTTTTAATGTTGAAATGGCGAAGAATGACAAGCTAAGTGGTGTATCAACCATTTTTGATCTATGCAAAACTCTGACGGAAACGAAAAAATGTGAGCCGTATTATTTGATTGATAGAGTGCTTTGGTTAATCCTGACACTTCCAATATCTACCGCAACAACTGAGAGAGGATTTTCAGCAATGAAAATTATCAAGAATCACATTCGCAGTAAAATGTCGGATGAGTATCTTGCGGATTCCTTGTTGATTTATATTGAAAAAGAAATTGCTGTGAAGTTTGATTCACTCTCTATCATTGATGAATTTAAAGAGCTTAAGGGTCGGCGAGCCGAGTTGTAGTTTATCTTCCGGATACTTGCTCTTTTATCTTAAACATTTTACCTTTTTGTTTGTTAAAAATATTTTCTCTTTTGTTTGTTGATTTCCTTGTTGTTTTTTAAATTATATATTTAAAGTATTTAATTGTTTTACCCAACCCGAATGGCCGACCCAATATAAGAAATATAGCAATAGGAAAACAAATATTGGCCCGTGGCTTTCGGCCCCCCTATCGAAAAATTTCAAGCTTCGTGTGACACCCCAGTCACTTTCATGTCCCTCCCGGACATTTTCACCAATATTTAATAATTTAAGTTTAGGTCCCAGTAAAAACAAACTTTTGTGTTTTACAAAACTTTAAACATGCTATTATCAACACCTGTTAAACAAGTTTAAGTATGTTTACAAACTTCACAAAACATTTATTACACAAAAGCTTCACCCAAGTTCGATTATTTAAAGATTAAACCACCATACGAGCCTCCATGTTCGATTCCTGATCACCATCACCGCTCACCCTACTCTTTTGTACCTGTAAGCACCACATTTAAATTCACCATTAGTTCGTTAGAACTAAGTAAGATTACCTCACTATTCCACCCAGTGTATTCCATAACACCATATGGATACACTAATGAGGTTTCAAATAAAATGTTGCTGACAACATTTAACCACATACAAAACGATTTACTAACGGTTCGTTTTCAACCAAAACCTCAATACCTCCCATTCATACACAATCATTATAATTTAACATAACACATATATGCGCACACAAAACTCCAGTTGTGCGTCATATATCTCAAAAGTCAAAATTACACGGTTTGACTCTTAAATTTTGAATGCCCACACTCTTGTAGGTCATCATTTGTTCACACATCTTGTGAATCAATTATATTGGAATTGCAACTCTTATGTTCACACACCTTGTGAATCATAGCATGCACATTTTCAATCCACCATTTGTTCACACACCTTGTGAATCAATTACATTGGAATAGCAAGTCTTATGTTCACACTTTGTGAATCAAAACATGCATATTACCAATTTAACATCTACACATTCGTAGATCACCACATGTTCACACACCTTGTGAATCATGCAACTACAATGACCACAATCATTTATATTCATATCAACCAAATCAACGAATCATATATATATGCTAAATGCATAATTACTTGTAGTGTGGACTCACCCAGTCCTTTAACTACAAGTTCAATCAATTAGGTAACTTACCTTAATTTGAAGAGTTATCAACAGTTTTCAACTCTTTTCCAGGCCTTATAGAATTAGATTCACCTCCTCTTCCTATTATATATTTACATATAACAGGATTTAACAACATGAACACACAACTTGTGTTATTTATATAATCTAATTCATTTGACCTGTTTCATTCTTTATTTTCAGTTAAAACCTCGTTGAGGTTTTTACCAATACCCCATGTGTAGAAATTAATCTACACATGTTCTTAATCATATTCAAATTATCACAACATCGTTTTACACCGAAATCATTAACTTTCAACTTTACACGTTAATTTATCATTCTAAAGAATGATCCAAGACCATCACAACCACTCTTTAATAACCCCATTAGTAATCATACTCAGTAATATGAGTTTCATAACAAACGGGCATCATAACGGATCAAAATCAAGATTTCACCGTTAAAATACCTAGTTCCTCGTTTCTACCCATCCACAACCAGTATATAATACTCAAAACTATATTTAATCCGTATATTATCAAAATAAATGAGATAAAACGAATCGTTACCCTTCAAATGAATTTCTGGTTGTAATACGATGATCAGAACTCGTAGAAACGATCCACGGCTCGATCCAGACGTTCTGATGACTTCAGAATTGAGTTTTGATGGCAAAATTTCGATTTAGTGGCTTATGGTGGAGCTGAAGTTCGAAAATAATCAAATTGGATGTTTTCTGGCGAATTTATTCGAAGATAAGCTTTCTGCAGCCGTCATAGACCCCAGGCGCATCGCCCCACGTGACGATGTGGTCTCAGGCGTACCGCGCAGGACTAGAATCTCAGATTCTTTCCACCATCTTCCGCGCGTATCGCCTAGCGTGGCTGTGTGGCTCGGGGCGTACCGCCCCAGGTCATTTTCGTCCATTTTTCGACTTTATCTTCGTTTCGCAATTCCGGACAATCCGGAACTCTGTTTTGCGCTCGGTTTTCCCCCACGTTCATCATTTCTCACATATTTCCAATTTGTAATACTCACAATCATTTTATTAATGATTATCTCAAGCGTATGATTATTTCAAACATTTTCGTTTTATTAAAAACGGGTCGTTACACTTCGTCCCTGTATAAGTACTATATATGTGTTATGAATATTTAAAGTTTGAGACCACATTAATAATTTATATAACTTTAAGAATAAATGTAAAAAAAACTAGCAAAACACATGAACTATCGATCCTAATGGACCCTAACTCACCATTATTGATTAATAGTGACTTTATTTCTTAGCATTTAACTTTTTTTTTCCAATAGGATATAGCTCTATCTAGGGTGTAAACAAGCCGAGCCGAGCCGATCCCAAGTTCGTTAAGGCTTGAGCTCGACTTGTTAAGAGCTTTATTTACTTGGCTCGAGCTCGGCTCGTTAGAAAATTTTTAGGCTAGGGCTAATCTCGTTAAGATTTCATTTATTTAATTTATTTACTTTAATTACTAATTTAATTATATTTAAAATTATATTTTTTAAATTTAACATAAAATATTTGATTTAAATATATTTATCATAATTTTATATATAAAAATAATAAATTTTATAAATAAACACTTAATATAATAAATAAAAATTATATAAACAAAATCTCGTTAAGGCTCGCTAGCCGGCTCGAGTTCGATATGCAAACCTCGAGTTCGGGCTCGTTAAGGCTCGGCTCGTTCGAGTTTTTTCCGATCCGATGCCGAGTATTTCACAAGCTGCTTTCGTTTACACCCTAGCTCTATCAACCTTTATAAACTCACAATTTTTAATTTTTATTTAATTTGTTATTTTCTTTTTGAGATTTCGAAGCTCCATCTTTAATTTCCGTCAGATTTCATAATGTGATTTAAAAAAATATTTTTTCCTTTCTTTTTTGGGAATTCGTGGGCTCCGCCAGCAATTTGTCGGAATTTCTTTATATAATTGCTGATGAATTTTTTGAAGACGATTAAACAACTGTTTTTCTGGATTCAATGGAATCAGTTCGAAATCTGTTGTTAGTCACCCAAAAAATTTCGTTGAAAATCAAGAAAATATTATTTGTGGGATTGCCTGCGATCGATCTGTCGGTAATCAATCTTTGGCCACAATCAATTTTTTCTTTTGATAAAAATCAGTTTGTCATTAGTTTATTCAAGTGCAATATGACTAACATGATGCATATCAAAGAATAGCTGTCATGAAACAAAAAAAAAAAAGCAAAAAAAATTTAAAAAAAAGGAAAGAGAAAGAGGAAATAATAAGAAAATTTGAATAGGTTTTAGAGGATTGTATCAACCAAGAACGCAAACACCGAAATACAAGCACACATTGCAATGATGTGATAAAATCATGGTCGTAAAAGTTGTTATGCGCTATTCAGGCGGCTTGGAATTTTTGTATTAATTTCACAAGTACGTATTATATACACATATCAATATCAATAATTTAATATAATAATTCAAATAATGGTATCATATTGATTTTTTTAATGAACGTTTTGGATTATAGTCTCGTCTAAACTAAAATATTCTAGGTTGAGTCATAGAGCTTTTTAATGTTTTGAATTTCCTTCTGAATGATGTGGGCTCGGGCATATCCAACTCTTTAGCGGTAGGTAAACCATTTCTCTGGAAGATCTAGGTGACTGAGTCTTATAGGCAAAAAAAAGTTTTTTTTTTATTAAACTTTCTACCGAGTTAAATGATTGTTGTATTTAATAATAAACCGTGAAATATTTATAGTTTTCCCAAATAGGTTGGAGTCTGTGTTGTATTTTAATCAATGTCTGCAAGATCTGAATATGCTTTCAATTGATTAATTCACAGAAGAATCAATGAATTTGAGATCCGGAACCTCTCAAATTTACAATCTTTTGCTTGAATTAAAATGATCACTACCATGTTACAGATTAAACAAATTTGTAATGAATTCAACAACAGCACACACAACAAAAAAAAAATCTCAATGTATTATTGACCAACTCTTGGTAATAATTACAAGCAATAATGAGTTCGTATGTATAAATTACAAGCCCTAAACATATATTAACTAAACTAAGTTAGCATCCCGTGTATTACACGGGTTGCATAAAAAATAATAACCATTCAATAATATAAATTTAAAAATTGTAAATGATTTTTTTATTTAAAATATGATAAACATTACATACAAAATAAAATAATAATATTGTATTTTAAAAAATTCCTTTATCAAAGTTTGGGTTTAAACCATCACTTGGGAAGTTTTGGTACATCATCCTTACATATTCTTGCAAACTCCCCTAAGATGATGTTATCAAAATTAACCTGTAACATTTCTCAAGTAGCTATTTAATTTCTACTTTTTATTGAACAAGTAAGTTGTAATATCGAATGAAATGATGTTAATCTAACTAGTGATCAACAAACAAGATGTGATTCAATGACTAATGAAACATACATAAACAATCTCACTAGCTAGTTATCCTTAGTGAATATAACAAACAAACAAACTTACACAGTGTATTCCCACTTTTTAGTAGGATTTTGGGGAATGATGGATTACCCTTGTCCCAGTTGGGACAGATCGAGATCTACTCCAAAGGAGTCCCTGGCTCAAAGTTATCATTTGAAGTTAATCATCCAAACGTTTTTAACGAGATAACAAGTATACTCAAGAACACAAGAACAAGAGATGTACGTAGGGTGAATTGCTAGGACTGGTCTTGGACTATATCTTAACCTCAATGGAGTTACCAAATGCATCTTCTCAGGATTTTGTGTGTTTAGAGATTTACCAATCTTTAACATTCTTCTTAGATCAATCTTGATTGTGGTTGCTGTTAATAATGTTGTTGTTGTTGTTATTTATGCTGTTGTTGGGATTGCTATTACTATGAATTCGGGTCACAAATTCTTTGTCTATTTTCTCCTCATGAAAATCTAACCAACTGATTCATAACAATCTTAACTTTCAGTTTTTATGAATGTGATAGACAATAACCATTATATTTAATCGGATAATGTTTAAATGTTTTGTTTCATTATTTCTAAATATACCATTTTTTTAAAGAAGGTTTTTGCACTAATTTAGATAGACTAATTAGAAATCATAGTCGTACCCAATAATTAATTATGTGATTTTTTAAACGTGATGATGTTTACAACATTTGACTAATTAATGACCAAACAAGATTCTTAAAAAAATGTCATTTTCCTTTGAAGGTTGGTGAAACAACCGTCTACTTGTCCGTATTCATGGGTGACAGTTAGTAGCTGGTTTCGTTTAATTGCCCACAAAACTTGACTCATCAAGCGTAGAAAGTTGAGTTACGAAACTTGCAAGAAAACCGATCTAAAGGGATAATTAATATTATCTAATTGATGTAACTTTTGCCCTTAAAAAATTATATTAATTTTTATGATATATGATACAAGATTACATCTTTCTATGTTTCATTGCGGGATGTGGATGGTAATCTTACATGAAACCTATTGCTCTGATTGATCGTTATAACGTCATAAATGGTTGTGCTTAGGTGCTCCCCTATGGCTTGCTTATTTGGTATAATGCTTCTAATTTGGTTTCTGGTATAATGCTTCTAATGGTTTTTGTTCCAACTTGATACATGTGGGTTGAGTGATTGATATAATGCCATAAATGGTTATGCGTTGTGTTACCGGTTTATGCAGGGCCACTTGGTATATGTTTTTGCTTAATAATAATAATAATAATAATAATAATAATAATAATAATAATAATAATAATAATAATAATAATAATAATAATAAAATGGAACTTTGAGCAGTGAGACTCTTACGAAGCAGCCTTTCTATCTACCCATAGATAGGGGCAATGTGTGTTTTTATCCTTCCATCCCTAAACACCACTCGAAGTGGGATTTTCACTAGGTATAGTTGTTGTAATTTTTAGTTGACGAACACACACCATTTAGAAACTCATAAAAAATAAGGCATCGGCTAAGCTTTAAAAATATTTGGCTAAGCCTGCCACATGACAGGAGAATTAAGCATTCAAAATCACTAGCTAAACTTTTTAAAAATTTTGGCTGAGCTTGTCATGTGAAAGACTAAACCTCTATTTTAATTTTGAAGTCTTTAGTTTACGCTTTTACATGTGGCACTCTCAGATTGGTTTTCATGGTTGTCTGAATAGGGCTGAATTAGCCAACGATTATATGCGATGTCTATATACTTTCGCCAACTAAAAGTTAATGTTTATTTTGATAAAGTTAACAGTCAAAATGTATAATCTCATAAATTTATTCGTCTAAATTACTAAACGGTTCATATAGATCCAGGAAGATACATAAAAAAAGATTCAAAAAGTGCGAAGGAGATTATGGCTTCCTCTTTGCACTGCATGGAAATGGTCCTAAAAGGGCGAAAACTATAGGGACGACAAAAATCGTCGCTATAGCCTTTGCTATAGAAATTACTTTTTATACTTGGATTGTTGATAATTTCATTTATTTATTAATAATAAAAAATGGTAAGTTTTGACGATTTGTTAAAAAGATTACTCTAAAGGTGAGCATAATAACTGATAACAAAAAGAAAAAAAAATAAAGCCAAATTGAAGATAACTGAAACTGACTTAACCGATAATTAGTTACGGTTAAGATATGATCAAAACCGAATCATTTTGTTTTGGTTTGCCTATATATCTTTTCATAACCAAAATAACCTAAATTAAACATAAAAATTATAAATTAATGTATTTTATTTTTGTATTGCTTTCATGAATTAATTTTAATGAATCTAAAGTTCTAAACCATGTTTTCGTGTATTTTTAATGTATTTAATGTAATTTTCATGTACTTTCATACATTTATATGTTTAACGAGATTCAAAATACTTTAAAACAATAAAACCGAGCTTACATAACCAAATTCATAGCATAAAAAGGTATAAATCGAAAACAAATGTGTACACTAACTATAAATATTAAAACAAAAAGGAATTTCACACTAATAATATCTGTTACAACCAAAGAACTAATTTACTCTAATAATTTGAGCCCCTTTAATTTGATAGTTTTGAGACAATGCTTATTTTTTAACAAGAAATAGCTGGCCTCGTCACTTCTTTGTACTTTATTGTGTAATTATCGAAAGTCGTAAAATAATTTTTTATTTTAATATAATTCATTTCTCTTAGATCCTATCCAAAGATAATCGTCAAAATATAAACCATATATTATTATCTATATAAAACAAAGGAAAACAAATATAGTAAACGGTGATAATAATAAATAAATGACTTACTATTTATAACCTTATGTAGCAAATTATCATTTATATTCTTTATTTTTAGATACATAAAAAAAAAAAAAAAAAAAAAAAAAAAAAAAAAAAACTAGTGACCTCACAAACTCATACTCACGATTCTGTTTTAGACGGGCATACCCACTCGATGTTTCCTTTATGAAATATGTACACTTTTTTGGATGCATATTTATAGTAACCAACTTAAGTTTTTAATTATTATTTTAATTTACGTTAGTTATATTAAACCATTTTTGTTATTATTTTTTAAAGTAATGGAATCACTAATTCACTATTACTTTATTAGTCACGGGTTTTTCTAGATATTTTACTTTTATTATTGGATTAATTTTTATGATATTTTACTTTTACTATTTAACTAAAAATTAGTATCTAATTTACATTAGAATTTTAAAAAATTATTATTTAATTTGCGTGGATCAATTTCATTTTAAAATACATTTGCTTAGGCCATCGGTTTTTTTTAAAATCAACCCGCCTTCCGTCGGGTAACACCGGCCCTAGCTAGTTTATTTTTTTGAAGTACAAATATTATCTCCACCTAAATTACTCAAAACTAATTACATCATTGCATGGATTAGAAAGAACCCATGACCTTCTATTTTAAAAGCCAAAGCCTACATCAAGTTTAAATGAAAGGAACACATCTCTATGGGAAATAAGCATATGTGAATTGAATGAAACGGATTCCCAGGTTAAATAATAGATTACATAAAGTAAATAGATTCCTTATAAACGAGTTCATTGTTGGATCGATTCAGATGTATTATTTTATTAAAATCATTAATAGACTATCAAAAGGTATCTTGCTCATTTTCTAATGTGAGATACCATGGTTGCGTACACATGCTCAAGTGCATACACTCATTTTTATTATTATTATTATTATTATTATTATTATTATTATTATTATTATTATTATTATTATTTTTAATATAAGAAACTGAGTACTATTCATGTGTTCAACATGTCATTTTATAAAAATTGTTTATTTTTCGAAACTAGTTACAGCTAGAGGGATATATCCTTAGGAAGATTTGTAGTCGTGTTGGTTCATATGGAGATGTATTTACATGTGTTAAGTTTCTTATAGGTTCATTTTTATTCTAATTGACGTTTCCGGTTTCCTAATTGATGGTATCTCTTGTTTTAGGACGTAACCTTCTTATTCTTTGCTTCATAGCCATAATATGCATGAACAATTAAACTATAAGGCTTCTTGTGTTGGAATAATTATTAAAAACGAGTTTTTCACAAAATACGAATAATAAGTTTTTGCTAAATGTAAACATAAATAAATACAACTAACTATTGTTGATATGTATGTTAATTATTGGGTTTGCTGTCAATGTTTTCAGAACCGGACCGGACGTTGAACCGGATGTCTTACTGGTTACCATGGTTGTAGAATTCGCTAGGCGCTAGTCGGGCGGCGATGTACCGCCTAGAGATTAATCGAGATTAATCGGCGCTAGGCGGATTGGAATTTTTATATGTAATTTTACAAATATTTATTATACACACACATTAATATCAATAATTTAATATAATACTTCAAATATTTTAAAAAATTAATTTAAACATACTAAGTCAAGTACTTCAAAGTACAAACTTAAGCACAAAATTCAAAGTTTATAGATGGATTTCGATGTTTATTAATGTTTCAGATGTTAGATTCAATGTTTTAGAGACATATTAAATATTTTGGGTTGAGAAATGTCTCGAATAATCAATAATCTGGGTCCTTTCTAGACACCGCTTAGCGCCTAGGCACCGCCTAGGGCAAAATCGACATGGTTTTCGGGCGCCTAGCGCCTAGGCCGATTTTTACAACACTGCTGGTTACTGGTTGGACCGGATTCAAGAACTGGGTGACATAATAAATATATAAAAAATTCCAAAAAAATATAGAATTATAATCACATTTAAACAAACATAATTAATGTTTACACAAACATAATCATTTTTTTTAAAAAAATACAAGGTTTGATTGTAATGTTTTATTTTTTGGATTTTGGTTTAAAAAAAAAGAAAAAAAACTTGAAATATCTTAAATTAATTTTTCAAGAAATCATTTCCCTTCCTTGTTTCTCATCCCAATTCCCACATAGGTCCACATTTTTTTCCCTTCTTAAGATTACAAGAAAAACATCCATCACTTAGCTATAAAAATAAGAGAGAAGAGTATCACTTGTATGAAAAAACTACAAGTTCAACCACTTGTTTGGTTTTAATGTTTTATTCTTTAGATTTTAGTTTTAAAAAAAAACTAAAACCAAAACCGGTCTGACCGCTCACTTAGATGGGCCGGCCGGTTCTCTTCCTAGCAGTTCATCTGCTTATTTTGAGCAGGTATAGTTGCCGGTACCCGGTCCGACCAACCGGTCTGGTTCAAACAACACTGGTTTGCGTTAGGCTATGCGAGAGCATCATAACAAACCAAATTTGTGTTTATCTTGTTTCCCTAAGCCAAAAATCTATCTGAAAACTGTTTTAGTGATATAATCAACAACAATACCTATTTGATTAATCTGAGGACATTCTGATTAATCTAATGAGTCATTAACCTTGTATGAGGAACTTGAATCATCATAGGTTCCCACATTATCATACATTGTATGATATTCAATCAAAATTACTGATTAAGAATTTGATATCAGTTTGATGACTTTAAATGCAATGTACTTGACATTGAACGTTAAGAAAGATCTAATAAGTAATTTAAAACACAAATAACTTATAAAAAATTAACTAATGCAAAACTAAACCACAAACACAAGTCTGCGAGTTATCTGTTAACTTCGATATCTCAGGTGAGTTTCGTATAACCCCTTTTCTTTTTAATGTTTTACAAGCATCGGGGTATTACTGTGAAACTGTTCTCAAACGTATGATATGTGTTACTGTTATCTGTGTGATTTCATGTGAACTTGTGAGATTTCATGGGATTTTGCCCGCAACTCTCTTTCACGATATCAAAAAGTCCTTATCTTTTGAACTGTATCTAGTGAACTCATGTGGGGCCTAACTGGAAACAATGATAGTACTATTGGCTGACAACCCATTTGCCGGGAGCTTGCAACTCCCCTTGGTGTAAATGTTTGTTACATGTTTTCAATATTAGCTTAATGTTTGTGATAGACATTAAGAATGAGACACAAATATATTTAACGACGGGTAGTATTTTCATAGAACAAAGCATTTCGTCCGAAAGTAACTAGATATGGGTCCCATTGTTATTTTTGGAACTGTGTATCAATAACTTGCATATCATCATATTGTGTGGATCAATTATTACGAACTCACCAGCTTTGTGCTGACTTTTCAAACTTAACCATTTTATAGGTAGACAGTGACAACGTGTGAGATTGCACTATCAAGCACTTGTAACTAAATAACTCAGTTGTTTAGGGAGTTTAGGTTATGAACTGTAACTTGTGGCCTGTAATGACGATATTATCCTTGTAATGTATTATCTGTAAATTAAACTTGTGTGTTATGATACCGGATAAAGTAAGTTGCACCCTATATTTGAGACATCACCACTATACTTCCACAACCTTCTCAAAGTGGTTACTGACATCACCATCTTGAGATGATTGATCGTGGGAAAGTTGTCAGAAATTATCAACCAAATTCTTTTGTAGGTAAATCGTGGGAAAAATTGTATGTCTAATGTCGAAAATATTTTCTATGGGGATTTTCTCTACAAATATTTTTCGTAGAAAATTTGTGTTACTGTATGTTTATGACAAATTTCCTAAGAACATGCGCATCTGAGAAATTTCTTACCTTTTTTAGTGTGAACACTAATATCACTATTAACTTTATTGATGAACACCTTTAGAAGGGATTACATCACTTAAAAAAAGGGAAGAACAAAGTACATGTTTTACTGCATCAACATTAATTATAATATGATAAATAACAATTTTCTTTTTTACTTGTTTGCTCTCTTCTTCAATTGTTCAATACTTGTTACTGTACCAATAGACACCCTTGTTCTTTTCATCACTTTCATCCGGCTCAATGAACAAACAGTTCTTGGATTCTCTCCATAACGCCACGAAAAACGGGGTGCTATCACTTTGATAAAACTCGCCAAGAACCGGCCTGATCGCTTTAGTCGCTTCCATGGCATGATAATGAGGAATGTATGAAAACAGATGGTGTAACACATGTGTGTCAGTAATGTTATGAAACACCTTGTTTAGAACTCCATAGTCCCTATCGACAGTCGCGAATGCACCTTTCATCCAGTTCCATTCCGAGTCATCGTAATGGGGCAAAGACGGGTGAGTATGATGCAGGTATGTAATGGTCACAAGAAACGCGTTCATGACCATCAACGCACCACCATAGACACAGAAAACCCAAGCGAACCCTTGAATCATAGCCACTTTGTACAAAAAGTACGAAAAGCTAATAAGCCCGATATCAGATACGAGAATCAAGATTCTCTCGTTATCCGAAAAAATCGGGCTTCTGGGATCATAGTGACTAGCAAATTTATCATACGGTCTTCCAGCAGCATTAATGGACAGATAAATGTACCATCCGAGAGTAAGTTTAACAAGAAGAGTTAGAGTTCGACCGATAGGGTTGTCGAGGTAAAACGCAGAGGCGTTAAGCGTTGATCTTGTCTTTGGGACATACACTTCATCATGCTCAAGCGAACCGGTGTTAGCATGGTGCCTGCGGTGGCTTATTTTCCATGAAAAGTAAGGTGTCATGAGGCATGAGTGTAGAACCAACCCTATAGAGTCCTCTAGCCATACATGGTCACTAAAAGCATGGTGACCACATTCATGAGCGATGAGCCAGATTCCCATGAACACACACCCTTGAAGGAACCAGTAAACCGGCCAGGCGAGGTAAGGAAGAGGGTGCGGAAGGTGTGGAATAAAAGTGGTGGCGACGTAGTAGAACACCGAGACGGCTGTAAGATCGGCTACAAGATACGAAAACGATCGAACCAATGATCTTTCGAAACAATGAGGCGGTATGGCTTTTTTGATATCGGCTAATGTAAATGGTGGTTTTGAGGTTGGGGCTCTTTTGATAACTTCAGTATTGTTATTGGATTTGTTAACGTGTAGATCACAAGGGTTTGATCGGCCACCCGCACCCATGGCTCAAATGGTTCACGAGATCGACCTGATTTTGGGTCTTGGTTCTTTCTTTGGATCGGTGGTTAATGGGTGATGGGATCGGAGCTTACATCTTCCACAACTATATATGCATATAAATTAAGGTGTCATGTAATATGTAGCCGTCTTTGTTTACTTTCAGCTGCAATGACTTTAATTAATTTCGGGTTTATTTAATTTTACTTAATTTTTTTACTTGCCAATGAATAAAACCAAATTGTTGGTAGTTGTAAACTCGGCACAAATTAAGAAACATAAAAGAAAATTTTATTTTAAATGGCCGTTAGTTGGAGTTCTTTTGAAAAGGAATTAATTTACTTTTTTTTTGTATTTGCTAATTTTTGTTGAACTTTACAAAAGTATAAATTAGTGACATTCAATGTCAATATGTATATAATAGATTACTAAATTTGTGGCATATGTTTGAACTTGTTTATCACAACCACATAGGATCCGCTTAATCATTTTACGGTCCTAAGCGGAATAAAAAATATGAGGTCCTTTACTAACGAATGAGTTAAAAATCCTCCTCTTTTTATCCGGGTTTGGGACCAGAAGTAATAAACTAAAAGTTTTTTTCATAACTTTATAAACTACAAAGTTTCAAATTTCCAACTAAATCAAGTTCTACAAGTTATTTCATGTATTTATAATCGTATCATCTTTCCTCAAACCATATGTGAATATTAGAAAAGAATGAGCTTTTATTTGAGTCTTTATTGCATTTTTATTTCTTGCTGTGCCCATAAACTAAAAAAAAAGGTCTACAGGCCAAAAAACCCAACGTACTACACTATTTTTTTTTAAATATTGAAACCTCTATATTTTTTAGATGCTTAAACCTTTATTTGGGTTACTTGAACCATTAGACCGGCCTTAAAAAAATGGTGCATCAGTGCATCACTTTTTCTTGTTAAAAGTGTTATATTTTAATATTTTAAGCTAAGTTGGGTTTACATGTTAAAAAATGAAAGGACGTATATAAAATTCGTGTCATTCTTAGGTCTTTAAACAGACATCCGGTTAAGTAGCATTCTTATATTTCAATTTCCAGATCTAAATATTAAAGTAGCGAAAATTGTTATTTTTATGTTTTTTTTAAAGGCATTTGATCTCAACGTGTGAATCAATGATTTTCAGACCATGTTACTAAGGTGTAGTTACCATGACCTCCGTTGAGACCTCACCACCACCCCAGGAGGAAACCACACCGGAAAACATCCTGACCTCTGATCAAGGACCCCTATTTCGCATTACGAGGGATTTGAACCCATAACCTTTCATTTGGAAAGCCATGAGATACCGTTAGGGCAAAGTTCCTTTGGTTGTTATTTTTATGTGACTAGTAGTTTTTTTAATATTTAATTTAAAATTTAATGACGCAATAATCTAATTTATCTAAAAGTTATGTAAATATGAAAAAATATCATTAAACGATAGGTCGGTTATTTTAAAGGGGCCAGAGTAGTTGGCATGAATGCATGATTGCATCTGGGATAAAAAGATTGGTGACAAACAAAGAAGGTCCAACATTGCCTTGTCAGTTGTCTCCTGAAATTTTTTAAATCATTTTTCTAATGTGTTTGACTAAACTGGCTGTTAGACTAAAACATAAAGCAAGATTGATCAAAAAATATTTTTTAATTATTATTTAGTCCAAACTAATTATCTGAGTTTTAAACAAGAATTTTTTTTTTTTTTAATTTTAAAACGTAAACAGATAGAAGTTCTTAATATTCATACATCAACATCATCCTCAATCTTATGGTTTTTCTGCTCAGACAATGATGAAGGCACTTGTGACGTGTGTCGTGCATCGGTTTGATATAGGAACATTTCAAACAACAATATATAAGTTTCTTATCTTCAATTTCTATGACCTCGATCATCTTCATCACTTGAAAAGCCTTCTATCATGGAAGGGCAGTTGAAATGGAAATTTAAAAATAATATTGGTTTTATATACAGGTTGAAAACTAAACATAAGTTGAGAAACTTCCAATGTAACTTGCGACTGTAACTTGCTGAAAACTGCTAGTTAATCGCCTCAACTCCTTAATTTTTAATGACCCAAATCGATTTTTTGCTTGATCTGACGACCAAATTTGATCTTGATGCTATTTTACATAATTGGATATACAAGTTTTTTTTTTTTTTTTTATTATAAACGAATGAAATTGTGTATAAACTTATGTCATAAATCGCCACTAGTGTTGATTTAGATGTTGTCCAAGGTTTAATGATAAATTATGTTTTGTTTTATTTTATTGTAAGAATAATGATTTTGACTAAATATGAGAGAACGAGTTAATTAGTTAACCGAATTGTCCAATAATATATACTAGTATTTTCAAAAACGATCAAATAATATAAGAGTTTTTAAACATCAAATTATATATAAAATGTGATCGAACTCAAAGTAAAGAAATTAAACAAAAGCGTACGTATGTTTAGGACCTAATTTTTATGCGAAGGATGACAATGATCATTCATCACTTGGATGTAATTTTGTTCAAAGAACGCACTAACTGGGTTTGTTTTGACATGTAGGTGATGAATAATCATAAAGGATTAGCGAAATGGATGTTTAAATTGATTACATAAGCTTTATAAAGAAAAGTATACACTAAATAACATATCTAAAACTAATTACGATGGTATGACAGTACACTTAAAAAATATATGAAGTGAACAATAGACCAGTATAAAGATTGACATGTATAAAAATTAATATTATATATATCCCGTATGTTGCGGTATATGATTTTTAGAAAAAGTAATTTAATAAAAAACATTAAAAAAAACTCAAAAGTGACATCATGCCCACAACTTGTTTTCAAACAATATATATCAACACATAAACCAACTGAAAACATATATAAATCAAGCCTAAAAATGTACGATTTTTGACCCAACTTATTCTTGGAAAAGGCATCAAAACATTGATTAAAGCAAATTTATACGGACTCGTGCATAAACTAGGCACAATATAACGAAATAAGAAAATTCAAAACTTTAGAAACTTTATAGGTAAAAATAATATTTTATAAAGCTTTAGAAAGTTGAAGAGATAGAAGTCTCAACTCTAAAAGAGTTGGCTAGCAAATAAGGAATGACATGGTTAAAATCGAAACCTAATAAACTTGACGCAATTAAAATGATATTTTATAAAGTTCTTAAAAGTTGAAAGAATGAAACTGTAAATTTTAAAACTTGACAGGGAGCAAATGATGGTGGAAAGCTCCACCAACATTGCTTTTTATGAAGTATATAAAAAAACTTGAGAGGTTAATTTGATTACAAGCTTTAAAGGATGAAAATGTCTCAAATTTTGAATGTTAGAAGTGGTTAGTGCTCATGTTCTATTAAATTAAGTAAATAAAACCTAAAAGTTTAAAAACAAAACCTAAAAGTTTAAAAACAAAACCTAAATATTTCTAAAGTTGGCAGTTTTAAATTGTCGATGATCATATAGTATAAAGTTTAGAGACAAAAAGAAGTGAAACTTAAAAGTTTTAAAAATTTGAGAGTTCATCCTAGAAAAGTAAAAAAAAAAAACGAGAAAAATATAAGAGTTAAAAAAGGACATAGGGACAACACAAATATAGAAAGATTATACAAGGATAAAATAAAGAAATTAAAATAAATAATTAAAATTAAATAAAGAAAAATAAAAATAAAGAAAGAAAGAAAAAAGGTCAAGAAATTAAAAAAAAAAAATTAATTAAAGAACCTAGGTGCAATATTAATTAACAAAAATAGTCAGATGATATTGGTTTTTAAGTGTATATGCAATTAATGCCATGTGTTGTTGCACATAACATGTTATTTCTAGCTACTAAAAATGCCACATGGATATGATAATATCTTGATAAATTGATATAAACTTAGTCATGTGACCCACGTTTAGATATGTTGTTACACGAGGCATTGTGAAACCTTAAACTTGCGAATTGAAATGCGTAACTTCATAAAAGAAATATTGTTTAAAAATATATTATGTTTGCTAAATGTTAGTTGTTATAAAAAAAATAACAAAAACGTAAATACAAATCTAAAGATTTGTCGATCTAACATAAGAATACTCCAAAACATAATCAATCATAAAAAGATTCTTATTCTAACATAATAACAAAAGCATAAAGTTATTACAAACATGAAAACAACGATCAAAACAATGATAACAATAGAAAACCTTAAAATCAAAGATACCCACCCAAAAAATTGTACATGGAACCACACCGACAATAAAAACGATATGTTAAAAATATTGATCAATATTAAAAGTAGAACGACAAAACAATAAAAAAAAAAAAACTAAACCATGTTTTTGGTAAAGAAGAATAAAAAAAATTGGACACGTTGAGTTGTTGGTGTCTTTTACTGTACCTAGGCTTTAAAATTGTTACAAAGATATGTTTGGCTTGGAAGAGATTCAAAACCATTCAAAGCTTAATATAATATTCCACACGAATAAGGAAAGATAGTATCCAACTGCCACTCTTATGCATGTTCGCTGTAGAATCACCAATGACAATCGATTCATATGGATTTCTACAAATGTAAACTCAATATTTTCTCATATTCTAAATGATGTCAGAGATATGTAGAATTGTAGATATGGATAATTATCACTATTAAATTTAATTATTATTTTTACGGAGCTTGATCTTTATAGAGAAAGTGTCTTAATATATATACATGTGTGCGCGTGTGTTTGTGTATGTGTATACTAGCCAAGAAAACAGTGTATTATACGGGTTAAATAATAATAAATATAATTAATTAATATTAAATAATAATAAATATTTAATAATTATAAAATTATATTTAGGATGAGATATAATCGAATTATTTCTATTCTTGATTAAATTTTAATGAATTAGTAAATTATTGGAGTAAGAAAAATTATATTTTTAAATATTTAATTATATATTCTAATTACTAAAATTAATACTATTTATTAGAAGAAAGAGACAAGAAAAAATATTTTCAGATTTAACAAAAACATGTCACGTGTCTCTTAAAAATACTCTTTTATTATAGTAAAGTAGATTTAGACACACATACTACTAATTAGAAGGATAAAATGATAATTTAACTAAATCTTTTAAAATTAAGAGTTACAACTCTTATGTCATGTAATATAATTTTTTAAATCTATCCAAAATGTTTTTTTTATTTTTTTCTTTTTACAATGTCCCACAATGGTAACTTTTAAGATTTGAAGTGAGATAAAATGATTATAAATCACCAAAAAATTATTTTTGTTATGGTTATGGCTCAAAAAGAACATTACAAACCTTTAAAATCACTCAGTTGTGTTTCCCGTTGCATTGCGCTGGTGCTATGCTAATAGAGATATATACACACACACACACTAGGTTATAAACCCGTAAATTGCACGGGTTTGAGTAAAAATAAATTAATTATAATGTCGTATGCATACCCACAAATGGATTGTCTATTACAAAGTTTGTTCTCATTATCATATATGTATATTTGAGAGAATTGGGGTACGAAACCATGTTCGATTAAAAGATTTCTCATATTATGTTAATCTGACTACTCAATCTGAATATAAATATAATAATTTTTTTTGATAAAGGGCTTTTAGCCCAGAAAAAATGCTTTACAACAAGAAAGGTTACAAGCCAGAGAGGGCATACCCTCTGTATACATACAACATTCTTAAAAAGAACTTAAGAACCCAAAAAATGACTGAGATATACTTAATCCCATCCCCCAACTATACGAAAACAGGAGGCCAATAGTAAGTTATATACAAACAACAACACTTGTAACAACCAACACAACACAATGTAATAAATTGAAGGTCTTCTACTAGCCCTGTGCGCATTTTGATGCCAAGTGTTCCCCCGCGCTTCAAACGACGTCCAAGCATAGAACCGAGGAACCCAAAACATCAACCCAAAAAGTAGCTCACACACCCCCACTACAATGTCAGGTGCCTTCTAGCAAACACGGAGCCCATCATCTTTGCAAATCACCATAAGAATAATGTTTTTGTTAGTTGAAGAATTAACATTTTCACACGTAAATGAGAACCTTGAATTGTTATGACAATTTTATTGGAAAAGAATTTAACCAATAATATATTTGTTGATAAAATTACTAAAATTTATGCAAAAATAAACTATTTGTTTACTTACAATTTATTTTAATTTAAACTAAATTAATTATTAAAAAATGACGCATTTACATCCAAATTGATTTGATTAAAAACTTATCATGACCCGTTACCCAACGCGCTAATTTTGTCGATCTTACTTGTTGCCCTCATGTATTCGATTTTGAAATTCTCGATACAAAATAAATAGACATTAGACAAGTAGGAAATTCTTGCAGCTTTCTAGGAATGGTTTGTCTTAGCTTTTGATCTACTTTTGTCATAATACAAAGTTACAAACAAATTTGGGTTCTAGAGATCAAATCTTCACCTACTGTTTTTCAAGTATTTTGCAGCCCTCCACCTTGTACACTTTTTATCAGATACATAAAATTATTTGGAAAGACAAATGATAGACAATGGTATTATTTGGAATCCGTGTGACAAAAATTAGAAAATAAGGGAGTTTTAGTGTTTATTTTATTTATTTTTAATAGTAAAGGTACAACGATTATTTTTATAAAACTTTTACTTGGAAAATCTTAGTAGTATCAAACGAAGTGTTGTAACTGAGTTAACTATATATCTCTACAAGTAATTTCAAACAAAACAAACTTATCCATTATATTTTTCACTCTTTAATAGGGTTTATGAAGAATATTGACGACAAACTTAATCATATCACAATTGAAAGAAAAAAAAATGCTCGTTTTTATGTTATATTTAAAAAAAATTCGTATGTAAAAGTCATAAACGTTTAAACAAGAAAAGATAATTGATAAAAAGTCAACAAAAGTAGTTATTAATAAAATATATTTTAACAACTTGATTTAATCATATTAATTAATTGATTATTAATATTAATCGATCAAGATCTTTTTTAGACTTTTATGTTAACAGACTTATTTAGTTTAACTTAATCTTATTAATCTAAATAGTAATATCAATTTTATAATTGCTTAATTTTATGTTTAATCAAAATAAACGTAACCATCAGAATCTTATTAATTATAAACCGATGTTTCTGTCGTTTTCAACACAGATTTAATATGATCTTGCCATTATCGCGTATTGGCTACCACATTGGAGTAGCATGTGTATGTACATGTGCATGTGTAAGTTTGCACGTGTCAGTTTGCTTATAATATTAGTATAAAACTGCACAGATACCTGCTTATCAAATTAACAAAAAATAATAATAATAATAATAAAAAATAAATAAATAAATAAATAAATAAGCTACGCTGAACTCGGACATGAATAGTTAAAAACTTAAAATAACATTGGAACGCCCATTTGTTTGTGTCAATACATCTTGTTATGCCTGACAAAATATGCGGGTTGAGTCGGGTGGTGGTAACGGGTCAGAATGGGTTCGGGTCATGATAGGTGCGGGTCAGAACGAGTTTTAAGCAAAATTAGTTCGGGTCTAAATGGATTGTTCTTAAGATACATCAATTCAGTTTAACTTAAGATGTGTTATGAGTAAACAAATAGTCAATTTGGATAATTTTTAGTGATTTTCTTATCAAATATGTTATTAATCATTTTTAAATGTTTGAATCCATTGCATTTACATAGTTTTTTGGTTACCCATCTTGACCCGCATTGTGTTTAAGTACTACCCATTTAAACCCATTCAATATTATGATATTACCCTTTCAACCCATTATACTACAATTATTTACCCAAACCAACTCATTTCCTTTTTGATATGGGTACAAATTGTCACCTCTACATCATGTTAATGTAATTCAAAAAAACTTGAGAAAATAAGATTAGAATTAGTAACTTCTCACTTATATTTTCTTATATCTGCTGAAAAAAATAAGTTATTATTTTCTGTCTAGTTAAATAATAA